>JARVKF010000279.1:0-415787 GCA_039778275.1 Seiridium unicorne
TTTTTTTTGTTTTCTTTCCTTTGGGTGTTGTGCCTATCCCCCCACCGGCTCCCTCCCACCACCCCCCCCCCCGTGGGGGGGGGGGGGGGCCCCCCCCCCCCCCCCCCCCCCCCCCACCCTTCTCCGGTCCTTTCTTCTCCTTTTCTCTCTTGCGAAAAGCGAAAAGCGAAAAGCGAAAAGTAAGGTCTTGACATCTAACGATCACGAACAGACAAAATGATACCTCCGCGAAACTCATTAGACAAAGCGATTGATAGATTTAGGCGTGGATTAACTCCGGACCAATTACAACAATTCGCTGCGTCATCGGTCGATGATGTTGTCAACAAGATAGAGGAGATACAACTTCAACACGGCTCGCAGAAAAAGCTGCGAAACCTAAGCAGGCTCTCCAAGTTCATTGAGGCACTGACCGAAATCGAGAAACTTGTTCAAATCTTTCTCAACGTCTCAGAAGTCGTAGCATTCGTCTGGGTATGTAACAATATTCAGTGTCATGAGACATGGACTAACTCATTCCTCAAAGGGTCCAATTAAGCTTGTGTTGATGGTAAGAAATGCCTACAAGTTGCGATTGCTGTGCACTATCAGACTCTAACAAACTTCCCAGGTCGCATCTACCAAGATCGACACTCTAGAATTTCTGCTTGACACTTACGTTGAATTAGGCGAGCTCATCCCTCACCTCCGGCAGTATGACCAGCTGTTCAGGGCTTCGCCGTCGGTGCTCGAGATTTTGGAGCGTTACTTTGAAGACATCCTCAGATTCCATCACAATGCACTCAGGGTCTTCTCGAGGTCAGGTATGCAGACTTGGGCTCCTCGGATCCTGTCGGTCTATAACTTGTGGCACAGGTTGGCGAACATTCTTCGATTCGGCTTGGAAGACTTTCCGAACCGAGTTCAAGCCCATCGTCGAGAGCCTCAAGCGGCACAGGGCGCTGCTATCGGACGAGCGACTTAACGCCGCGGTCATGGAGGTACAACACACTAGAAGTCAGACTTTGGCAGCGTTGAAAGATTCCTCAGTGCACGCAGACCAGCATTTCGAAGACCTGTCGCGCCAGGTCCAAGAAGTTTACACGCAAATATCACATCAGATTTACAACATCAAGCAGAAAGCAGACGAAAATGTGGAGAAAGAGCGAACCGAAACCATCCGGAAAGAAATACGGGTTCTTACCCAGAAGCTGAATCCTCCTGATTGCGAAGCCGACCAGCAAATAGCATCGGAGCATCGGCACCCTCGTTCTGGTGATTGGATTCTGCGAGAACCATCATTCTTGCGGTGGAGCGGATCTCAATCCCCACCGAGTACTATCCTCTACATCCACGGCATGCCTGGAGCTGGTAAGTGATGCAAGGAACAACATCTACTATGGATCAGGTGTTTAAAACTAATACCTTTGAGAAGGGAAAACAATCCTCGCGTCAAAAATCATTTCTCATCTCAGACAGGCTGCCGATGCGGGCTTGGCACGCTGCCTCTTCTTCTACTTCAAACAGCGCGACGACACTAAGCAATCTTTATCTCACATGTTAAGATCATTCCTTATACAGCTACTGGTACAAGACCCCACTCTTGTTGAGGCGTCGTATGAAAGGTTTTGCTCGGCGAGTAATGCGGAAGGAAGAACGAATTTGGCGAACCTTAAAGAGTGGACTCTGGAATTGCTGAAAAGCCAGAAAGAGTGCTACATCGTTCTGGATGGCCTAGATGAGTGTCATGATGATAGGCAACCGGCCGGCGAGGCCAAGCGCATCCTAGATTGGCTTCTAGGTGATGTTTTGCCGGAAAGCATGAAGCAACAATCGACGGTCCGGCTACTTGTTACAGGGCAAAGAGACGGGTTGCTAGATAAAATGCTCTCCAAGTATTCCATCATTGGACTCGACACAGTTTCGGCCCACCTAGACGACATATTGACATTTACGAAATCACACGCGTCGGGTATACGGGAGAGATTTGAACTTGACGATTCTGAGGAACGAGAGCTAGTGAAAAAGGTCACAGAGGCTTCAAACGGTAAGATTATCTTCCTTTAAGTCATGGTAATGTCACGTCACCGTTCCCAGCTGATGTATAAGCAAGGTATGTTTTTATATACCACAGTAGTCATGGGGAATCTTCTGGACCAGGGATCCGCCGCGGAGTTGTATGAGGAACTGATGGTCAAACTTCCTGCTGGACTGAACGAAGCGTAAGTATATTTATCCTGCATCAAGTTCATAATCATACTCACAGAGAGATCTGGAGGTACGGGCGCGTGGCTGCCAGGGTTTTGGATAGCCCATTACGCCATCAGACTAAAAGACAAGCTGCTAGCAATATCCTGCGATGGATGACCTGTACTGTCCGACCATTGAAATGGAGGGAGATCCAAACCTTGTTTTGCTTAGACGCTAAGGAAGGCTCGTGCAACCCGAGGAATCGGAGAGTCGATGATTGCAAGACATTGTGTGGGTCGTTCGTCGATACTGAGCACGGATATGGTAGCATCGAAGAATTTGAGCCATCTATTCATTTTGTCCACGACACAGCTCGGCGGTATGTCTTACAACATTCCTACATAGAGGCAGGATCGGCGGTACTGACAGAAAGTGAAATATCAGATATCTGATCAATTCGGGCCGCGTGGATCTAGCTCGAGAAAACGCAAGCATGGCCATTTACTCGATGCAATATCTAGCTTCATTTCCTCTGGGGAACGATCAGAGTAGAGAAGCCATCATAAACACCGCTGTCTCTGGTTATTATGGATTACTTGACTATACTGTTTCTTCTTGGCAACATCACATCGACAAGGCTCTTTCCGAGAAGGACCATCTATCCATGACCGATGCGGTAAACCTTCAGGATGCGCTGAAAACATTCCTTGAAATACATAAAATCGACACCCCCGATCAAAATGCTGCCGTCTTGGATGAATCTGCCGATACCATGTCGAAGCTGACAAATGAAAAGCACCGGGATTACATTCAGGCCCTAGAGAGTCGATGCAGTTCGATTAGGAAGATCATCGAAACGATACAGCCGAAACTTCTGGGGACTGCAGAACAGAAGTCGTTCCTCGCTTTGAATGGAAAGCCACGATTCAAGTGCTCAAAACCGCAGTGTAGAATGTTCTTTGAAGGCTTTTCAAGTCGAACCAGTCGGGATGAGCATATCAACAAACACGAGATGCAGTTTTTCTGTTCCAAGGACAGCTGCCCCCATCGTGCCCTCGGGTTTTCATCAAGACCGGGACTAGAAAGGCATGTCATGGCATCTCATGCTCCAGAATTGGATCTAAATACCGTGTTTCCCTCTCATCACGAGAAGGACTCCAACATTTTTTCTGCATGCAGTTCGGGCAACATTTCCAGAGTAAAGCTCCTTGTAAGCCAAGGGGTTGAACCTACTTCTGCAAAGAGGACGCAAGGTGGTCTGTCAACAATCGTTTTGGCAGCTAGAAATCGCCACTTCCATGTTTGTGAATATCTTGTAACTCAAGGGTGTAGAGTTTATCAAGCCCTGCAGGAGGGTAACCCGGCCTTGACAGCTCTGGGGGAGGCGATCAGATTATGTGATCTGGACTTTTTTCACAAACTTGTTGGCCTCACAACCAAAGAAGAAACTCACGCATTTATCCAAGGACCCCAGTTGAAAAGTCATATTGCTGCAGCTATCGTCTCCGGTACACAGGAAATCATGGAGGAACTCCGTTCCTGGGAAACTACCCGACAGCAGCGGTTGCGTTCATCGGACATCTTCCGTTCTGCTGTCGCTACTCGGGGAATTAACCGAAGCGGCACCGACCTCTACGAGCTTTTCTTCGCAGACTTAGAAGCTGGTGTCAGACTTGGGATCCTTTACTCGTGTGACGCGAGGGTAAACAACCTACTTCATGATGCATGTTCTATCGACAATGAGACAGCCGTGGCTTTTTCCCTTCGACACATGTACAAGGCCCACCTAAACCATAAAAACAGCGGGGGACGTACACCACTAGTCTATGCTATGACGTACAGTTGTTGGAAGGCTGCGAGGGTGTTGATGAAGAGCAATGCAGGGATTGACATCACTGCAGTCAGTTTAGAAGGGATGAATGTACTTCACATTTTGTGCGACAGCATCCCTCTAGTCGACGACGTGGTCGAGCTCATCGACTCGGTTTTGGCTAAAGCTCCGGATCTAGTCAACCTACAGAGCTCTAGTGGGGCTACACCTCTGCATCTAGCTGTGGATAGGGGCTTTGCAGAGCGCGTGTCAAAGCTTCTGGAATCCGGTCTCTGCGATCTTTCACTAAAAAACTCCAACGGCGATACTGTTTTGGATCTTGCGAACAAGAGTACTGGGGTTGATAAAGAAGAAATACTTACACTTCTTCATTTAGCCCGGACAAAAAGATGAACATGTAGATTCCATTATTTTTGGATCAAAAGACGTTAAGCTTGCAAACTATAATGTTTCGTGATGGGTACGAGTTGTGTCTTTGTAGAATTTGGTGGAAACTAGTGGTTTGAGCTTATTTTAAAGAAGACTCTTGCAATGGCCGCCCGTGTAAGATGATAGCCGTAAAATTCGAATCTCTCAAACTGCACCAGCTCTTGCGATAGCAATGCCGATACAATGAAGAGCTTCTATTCCGAAGCTGGTACCAACGAAACGTCAGACAACACTGTCATGTTTATTTTTGATTCCCTAAGTCGTAATGTACATCTTTGGAAACCCAATCACTTCCCATTCTCCCGTCTCGGTGTTCAGCGTGAGGTTAGTGGGGACTGTCTGGCCGCCCCGCAAAGCGCCAGCCTCTACCGAGCCGCCAGCAACAGGGCGCGATAAGCGGTTGTCGCCTGCCAGCACAGTGAAATTCGCCAGAGGCAGATTCCAGGGGTTTCTTGAGGCGACACTAGGAGACCCTGTCCATCTGTTAGCTCTGATGAGATTCTGAATATTGCGATATTTGCACGTACCGTAGAATTGAGCATTGGCCTTCTCCGGAGTGAGGCTCAGCAGGAAGTAGCCGCGGTAATATCCATCTTGCCACTGTAACTCGGAGTTCCACTCGTCATCGATGCGTGCTTGAGCTGAGGCTCTGGTCGTGAGAATGTCACCACTGGCCCCTGAAGAAGTGACTGCTGTTCCGGCGAACTCGACTCCGATAGCGCCTGTACCAGTTCCATTATCGTATGCCTCTGTACCGACCCAAGCCAGATCAGATACCTTTGAAGAATCATTAGCAAGATACATCTTTGGCGATCGCTCGATGATACTCACCCAGTTCTGATGACTATCGCCAGCCAGGAAGAGGTTGTTGCCGATCTCGTTGTCGTACAGATGTTTCAATGTGCGATTTCTGTTTGCAGCATAGCCCTATCCCTTGTCAGTACCCAAATACCGGACGCGCTGGGACGTCCAAGTCGGTGACTCACGTTCCAATTATCGCCGTTCCAGCCAAATGATTCTCTGATTCGGGAGAAGATGATTTGATCGCCAACCACTCTCCACGTGGCACCTCTCTCCGACGATGCTGTCAGTTGGTTGTAGAACCAGTGCTCCTGGTGCGAGCCCATCAAAGATCGAGATGCATCGTCGTGGATTAGGTCGATATACTCGTCATTCCAGTCTGATCGATTTTGTCAGTGAACCAGGATCGGATGGATAAGCCTAAGTCTCCATACCGAGAGAAGTAATGCTTCGATCGTAATTACGAGTATCGAGGATGATGAGATCTGCCAATTTTCCCATCTGGAAAGTTCTCCATACGCGCAGATTATCGTCCAAATCGATTTGTCTACATTTTCGTGTCAGAAAGCCGTTTCGCCTAGCGTTTACACATTGCTGACCGTATCGGAATCCACTCAAAGTATGCTCTGACAGCGTTCATCTTGCGTTGATCAACGCTGATACCTGGGCCATCGTTCCGGAAAGACTCTTCGGTGTTGTTCAGGGCACTGAAGCCGTCTCTGTAGCCATTGTTGGCAACCTCGTGATCATCCCAAGTCGGAATCCAGGCGAAGTTCTGCGTCAAGAGCAGGAGATCGGGATCGGTTCGGTACTTCGCCTTATCAGCAACTGTCTCTCAGCTAGTGAGTTTGCAGCACGTCTCACCTGTCCAATACGCGTCCTATAGTCCCACAAGCTGAACAGGAGGTTTGGAGGATTGTGAGCACGTTCTCCCTGAGCGGCACTCTCGTAGATGTAATCTCCAAGATGGATCTGGGCGTGAAATCAGCTGATTTGTGGAAGTCAACTTGATATTAGAGGCACTTACCACGTAATCGTGCTCATCCTTTCGGGCTGCGTTTCCGTAGACGTTGAAGTACCCGTTTGCTTCTCAGTATTAGCGCAGACGGCGGGGTTCAATGTGACACTACATACGATAATTCGAGCACGAGAACACAGCAAATTTAAGCTCCGACACATCAGCATCTTTGGCAGGAGAGGTCTTAGTACGCCCAATCGGGCTAGTGATGTTGGTGCCACAGATGTTGAACTGATATGTGTACGTCGTGAAAGGCTGCAGGCCATCCGCTTCAACCTGGAGAAGGTCAGATGATTATCCAATTGCACTCAGAGTGACCAGCTTACCTTCACGGTGTAGTCGATGTCGCTCGTGGTGTATGCTTGCCCCTGGGATACGACACTGGTGCTATTGGTAGGATATTTCGCACCACTCGACAGAAAAACCTTCCACTCGACACAGATCGGATTGACGCTCGCTTTGATGTACTTCTCCGTTTCGTGATTGTAGAGGTCAACCGTACCCTCGACCGTGACATTGCTGGTGTCGGAATCCAGGCTGGGGGCAACTCGAGTCCACAGGATCACACTCTCCGGCCACGGGTCGCCAGACGCAACACCATGAGTGAAGTTCAACTCGTCAGGTTGATAGGCCACCGAGTCTCGCTTGAAAGCACGCCTTGACACCTTCGGAACATCAATGCCCATGTTGACATGACGTTTCGACGGGCTCTCATAGTTGAGGTTGCCATCGAACAAAGCGCTCACGATGGGGGTCAATAGGGTCCCCGCCATAAGGGCTCCCACTGGTCCGTACATGATGCTCGAAGAGTTTGTATCTTCCAACTACGAAAAAGACTATCATCCGGTCGCCAGGAAGGCTTTTATTCCCCTCCTGCTGCAGCAAAGCGCAGCCTCCTGCGCGTCGCCATCCATCTAACACTGGGCATTAGCGGGGCAACTCTGCCTGCATTCGTGATCGCGTCGACTGTAAGCCCTGTATGCACCCATGATGTCGTCAGCGGCCTCTGGCAGCGTAGTATTTCGAAATCGCGCTGGAGACTCATTCAATGTAGCACGGTCTTGGCATACATATTCGGGGAATAACAAACGCCACCCAGCGCCCAATTACTGCTGCTTCTTATATGCACGCCCGCTATTAGTCGTCGAATGCATCATGAGAGGGAGACGGAATCCCTGAGGGAACGTGTGACAGCGCCAGAGTCTGATTGGCGCATGCCAGCGAAAAACGTTAGGCGGGTTGGACCAACTATAGAACGATCGGCGTTGTGGGGCTCGGCGGACCCCCACTGAGGGATGTAGGTGAGTTAAGTCAAAGCTTCTTGCTTGTTTGCATTTACAGACCCGGGCATTGAAATGGTGTCCACCTTTCATTGAACCGCTCTCACATCCCCGCAAGCACCGACACCGGTGCTATATTCGTGGATATAGATCCCTGGGGTAATTTGTATGCAAATTAATAACAGAACCGTTGTTTGCTGTGAAGTCATTGGTTAAGCCTTGATTACCTACGCATTGCCATGAGTTACCCCTCCTCGATGCTCACCTGGCCCACAATTGTGTGTTCCTTTTCCAGAAAGACCAAAGACCACGTTGGATTTATTACTTGTACTTGCCAACCAGAGCGTACCTGTAGAGTTGCTGGTATCTGTTTTTCTTACAATAATCATTCCTATGGCACGCACAGATATTGGCAAGTTTGATGTGGTAATGTGTTAATGACCTGCGTCAGACATGTGGGGCGTGCATCTTTGGCTATAAGTCGTCGCCTATATACATCACGCATCCCTAATCCCATATTAATCGTTTGCCAAAACAGCACGTCCTGGTGAATTTCTCTTGCATTAATCGTCGAATAATTATCTTGTTTTGCGTGAATCACTAAGCGCTTGGTCTTTGTCGTCGATGACACTGTACTCGGTGCCTACCAGCGAATTGAGGCTACAAAGCAAAGGAAGAACCCACGAACTTCTCGCACTTCCACAACACCAGCTATTCGGGTTGGATTGTAATCTATTGTTGTTTTTGTCAAAATTTGCTCAAGACACGTCAAGTTGATGTCTCCGCTTCTCAGTTACCGCGGCTCTCTGATTGGTATCGCCAGGTCGACCTAGCTAGATATCGTCTCCCAGGGAGCCTAATCATTTCCAACCCTTGCGTACCATTTTTTAAGAAAAGGCAGTAGCAAGAATCAGGAATCTTGTAAACTACCAACCGTCAGACACATTGTTCTTTGCCCATTGTCTCGCTCCGCCTTGTAATTCTAGTCTTCTGACCAAAGAGGGCAGTCATGGCATTCACTTGGAAGCAGAACGGTTATAGCTGGAGGTCTTGGCGATACTATTGAGCTACCAAAGGACTTTTGAGACATGGATCTGGGTAATTTTATAGAGCAGGATGGAGTGTGTTTGCTATCTCAGGGAGGAGTTTTGCTCATGACTATTGTCATTGAGCTCTAGAAGAGGTTGGATCAGAACCGATATCATCGTAACAGATGAGGTTGTTAATGAAGAAGCAATATTTTGCGAAGGGAAAGACTAGCTTCAGTTGCCTAAAATAACAAATGAAAGCCAAAGCAAAACCAACTAGGGTAGACTGTAATTTAAGCGGTATAATAAACACGGCAGAAAAGCTTTCCTGTATGACACAATCCGTACCGGTTGCTAGTCTCTGTGGCCAACCCAGCAATATCACTTGTGTTTCGCGCCTTCTGGATTCGTGTGCTTGCTTTGGAACTTGCACCTATTTTCTTTTCGGGATTCGTTCCACATCCTGAACAGAAATCTTCCAGCACGCCTGTACCCCCAACATCACCAAATCATCATCCCCACTGTAGATTATTGACACCAATCCAGCCATGGCTGCAGACGATGAGGTACGTACCATCGATACTCGAACATTCTGATGATTTCGCCACTAACGTCGGACCAGAGAATGATGGACCTGGCGCTCCCTGCTACGGAAGCCGACCAGTTGACCCTACAAGAATCCACTCTCTTCGCGGAGCCGGACTTCGTCGCCGTTCAAACGGCAATTCAGGACTACATCAAGGCCAAGATTCAGCACTGTAAGATCCTGCAGAAGGAGTTCATCGATGGTCGCCAGCCCGAGCAGAAAGGTCGAGTCGAGAATGCGGTTCGGGATGCCAAGACCCAAATCGTCCATCTCGACCAGAAGCTCCGTCGTGCTAAGATCGACATTGATAAGCTACGAACCGATCTCTCGGATTATCGAACCCTTGGTGTTCCCAAGTCGAAGGCCAACAGTTCTGGCGATCACAAGGGCGGCTCCATCCCGGAGTACGAACTGCTTCTACTTGAAGGAGCCCCGGTCATGCGAGTCTGGATTCTGAACGGCACTCTGCGCACCCAGCTTCGTCAGCCCGATCAAGGCGACCTTGCTTCAGCCCAGCTGCATCCCACCATCCTCACCAAGTGGGTTCCTTCCCCCCAGGGTGCTCCTCGCAAGACGTTCGTGCTACTGTCCACCGTTCGAACCCGCAACATCATCCTCTGCGCTTGTGATTACTTCCTGAAGAAGATCAACGAGTTTACAAAGAGCTACCTAGAAGAGCACCCCGAGTTGGAGCAGCAGAACTTGCCCCTCCATTACAACAACTTTGTTGACAAGAGGGCACTCGAAGATCCTCAGGCTCTCACGCGAACCGGCAACCTCGTCGACGTTCTCGTCTACCAGGAGGGACGCTTCAACCCCGAGAACACCGACAGCATGTTGCTGATCGCCCAGAAACTGGCTGACGGCACGACCGAGTTTCGCGAGGCCGTCTCGGGTGACGTTTTCGAGTACGGCACATTCGGCAAGAACGACATCATCATCTGGCTCGACGAGACTACCCATCGCAATCTGTGGGCCTGGCACAAGGAGCTTATACAGGCCAACAAAGATACCAACGAAGCTCGAAAGCTGGCTGGCAAGGAGGAGAGAGCCAAGCAGGCAATGCGAGAGGAGGGAGATGGCGTGGATGACGACTCCGAGGATGTGGATGGTTTGGCTAGTGCTTTGGCCACGTCGACCGTGGGTGGCGTAAGCAAGAAGCGTCGCCGAAATGAGGAGGAGAAGGATGCAGGTGGTGCTTGATTGCCTCAGACTGGCCCAAGACATGTCCAGGCTTCACCGCGAGGTTTTATGCCTTTTGGCATACACAAAAGGCATAACTTGAGTAAAGAAATTCTTCATAGACCTTTTGACTAGAACGGACAGGAGAATCAAACTTCTTTCGAGAAAAGCCCAACTTCCTTTGAGGAAAATTAAAATTCTTTTGTTCATGGTCTCTCATTGCTATTTCTAAAGCTTTCAACTATCAATCAACCTGTCATTCTCCTGACATGTGTCCGATGATACGTTGGCTTCATCAACGGCAGCATCGGCAACGTGTCGTCTGAGGTATTGCTCGGCGGCGGCACATTGCGGCCCTTCTCTAAATCTGCCAATTGTATGGCTATATGCTGCTGAGTGCTCGACGGGCTTGGGAGAACCATGCTTCGGGACCGACCGGTTGATATCGACGACAGCTTTGGCGATAATATCGATGTCCTCCTGGGCCGTTCTTCACCATCCGGTATCCTGTGCCAGCGCTTTGGCACGAAGGTCGCGTACATATATTTTCTAAAGGGAGTCGTGGTACCGAAAACGATGAAGAGCAGATAACTTGGCGCCGGACCTGGGAGAAAAAGTACCGTCGTCTCTTTCGCGCGCTCGACACTGTAATCTGGACTGGCACTGGCCGCGTCTTTGTTGCTGTTCGACATTCCGGTGAATTGGAAAAGCATGTTGGTGAGCTCGAAAATACTGTCCTAAGTCAGTATCGTAATGCATATAGATAGACTCTACGACGACTAACCTGAGCACAATGAAGGCGACGGTGAATCGAGTCATCAGCCATCGATCGTAGATGCCACTTGACTTTTGCTGGTACGAAGAGGCCCGGTTGGGCAAACTCGAGTTGTTTGAAGATGAGTTTCCATATTTGACACTCCACGTTACTAACTGCCTTCGACTCTGGACATATCTGGCCAAAATCCCCAACATGAGGATAGCTCCGAACGCCAGACTGATCATTACTACATCAGGATTATCAGCAAACGAGGATGTGCGCTTGAGCGTAAACACTCACAAACGAAGTTGGCAAGGAACATGAAGGCGCCAAGCGACTTCTGGATGGCCTTCACCTGGAGTAGGCAAATGGTCAATATGGGTAAGGTGAACGACACGATCTTTCCAACTGCGTTAATCCTGTCCAAAAGAGTTTTCAGATGCGGTTTAGCCGACCACCCATAGACCGACTGGAGTAGAGCGAAAGCCCAGAAACAGACAAGCATGGCTGCCGCCGAGAATG
Source organism: Seiridium unicorne (assembly GCA_039778275.1). Taxonomy (NCBI): domain Eukaryota; kingdom Fungi; phylum Ascomycota; class Sordariomycetes; order Amphisphaeriales; family Sporocadaceae; genus Seiridium; species Seiridium unicorne. The sequence continues at coordinate 11,604 of JARVKF010000279.1, forward strand.
CGTACTGCCCTGCGAAAAGGTGAGCGACAAGGTCCATCTTGTTGAGCCAGTGTGGACTCACTGAAATACCAGAGTCCAAGGTCTACACCGACTGCACCATTCGAGATGATCATCTCCGGATTCTTGGGGTTGGCTTCTGCTGCTCGCCATTGCGCCGTCATCACATCCTTGAAGTCGACGTAGAAATGCAGTTGGGATGCGATACATGTTGCTGTGCTGAGGAAGAGAATGTAAGAGATTAACGCGATATCTGTAAAATCCTTATGATTAGCTGCCAAGACCCTTCCCGTTCCCTGGGTAGTACTGACAGCTAACGCGCTCCTGATGGCTCCATGTCAACCAGATTACCAGCCCATTCAGGATCAAAGCCAAGAACGAATAGACCAAGGCACCAATCGCGGTGCCTACGACCTCAGAAGGTAGTTCTATGGCCATCTCATGCCATTTCTTCCCATGCGATCCAGACGGCTTGGTGGTAGATACAAAGTCAACTGTTGGAAAACGGTCCGATTAATGGAATGGCATCAAGTAGCAACTGGGCTTCAGGGCAGGCCATGCATGTGAGACAGGACCTCGGCCGCTTATATGAACTTGGTTCCTTGCCGGCCCGGGTCCTGAAATTGATATTTCATCTCCGCATTGGCGTCACCCCATATCGCATAAAGTGGGTTGAGAATCTATACAGCTGAACTCGATCGCTTATTATTATGGATGGGCCAATCCACATTCATGCGCAACATGGACAGGAGAGCAGAAGAGCAAGAGAGGCAGTGGATTGGCGCACCGCTGTTGGCCGTATATTGAGTCCCCGTAACATCCATAGTGGAGGCCCGGCCGCTCTTGTTACCGATCACGTATTGTTCGGGGGATGCTACTGTAGCTGCAGATTGATTATGCGCGAAACGCGCGTGCGAGTTTCCTTCCTCCCGCATGCCAAGATCGCCATGTTTCTCGTGGTGCTTCTGTCCCGGCAGATGCCTGTCGCTGTCAGAAACTTGGACGCTGCATCGATGTGAGCGGTCAGCTCAGTTTAACTCTATTTGACTGACTTGCACCTTCACATCGCCCCGTGCGCAAGGAGGGGAGACAAACCCAATCCACAGAATATACATACACAGCACTCCGCCGGTGCCTCGAGTGTAGAGGCCCGCTCCGACCTTTAGCTCCTCCAGAAGCATCGGGGTTTTGCAAGGATAACATACAATGTAGTCGAGCCGGGGTATCTTCAGATGTAACAACCAATAGCGTCTGTACGCCTACTGCTTTCAGCTGTGCTGCCGGACGCCAGCTAGCCAACCGGAAAACGGACACGCGGAAGCCTGGGTTTTGGTGTTTATTGGCCAATAGTCTTTGGGTGAGCCATCCCCAGCTTCCGGAAGCAGCCGTGAAACCCATCAGATGGCCCGCGGTGGAGAACTCGAACCCTTGCCAAGATCTCGGAAGACGGGCGTGTAGTCACGCAGACAAGACAGCGAGCTGTGCGCACTGACTACGCCATGCCGAGCTCCATACTCAGTAGGGAGAGAATGAGTGCAAAACCTGGCCAGCCTGCATTGCTATTGCCGGCCGCGGGACGCGACAGGGAGGCTTTGCTTCCTGGTGGCACTTAACGGCCGGAACGCGCAACTCATCAGTATGAAGGCCACAGAGCTTACACAGTACCCTCAGATGCTCTAAAATAGAGAGACTCCATCAGGCAGGTTTCCTGGGCCGAGTACATGTAGGTAGTAACGTGAACGCTGCTGGGCCGTGGGGGGTTACGTGGGATTCCCCGTAGTTGCGGAATGATCTTGTTCGGGTATGTTCCCATTGACACCAGACTATCGGAGCAGAAATGTGGATAAGGACATTCTAAGGGAGACCGATGCGACGGTCAGCCGCCGTGTTGGCATTGGCCTCGCACATCGTCGGCGTGAACTGCCCATGTTGGTTCTTCGCAGATCCAAACGTCGCCCGGCAGGAGGAATCGCGTTCCTTCCCCAACAACATATTCTTGCTCTTGGAAGCTGGTGTAGAAAAGGCTGAGAGCTAAAGGGCGGTCTCCATTCTGATCCTTTGAGGTGCTGGATTGCCGAAGTGGCCCTGGGTCTGAGAGCTAATGCACAACCGGAGATACATCCACTGCGCATACGCAGTATACTATGTAAACGCAGACGTGAAGAGTCCAAATGCTCCAGTTGGTGGGCAGAGGGGCATTTAGCGGAAGGAGCTTGATGCCCACTGTTCTTTCGGCCGAATCAGTAAGGTACCTTAATGTATTTTAAGGGGACACTTTAACGCACAGACGTCGCCCGTGCGCCATCATACCTGATCCCGACTACCCCGTGCTAAGCTCAAGTGACCACCATCACAGTGAGATAGGATATCAGTCCAGCCCGGCGGACGTGGAAGGCACTTTGCTCAAATAACTTACGAGTGCGAATCATACTTCGCGTGAGTCTCTGGCCGATCAGCATTCACGGCGACTGCGATTCTCTAATTGACTGTAGCGGAAAGCGCAATACCTATGTAATTGGTCCTGGGTGTAGTGATGATGAACGATAGACTACCGACCGCAGTTAGCATAATGAGCTAGCTAAACATTCGTGTTAGGAATTAATACATGTAGCCACAAGTTGAGACGGAATGCTCCGGGCGTTTGTAAATCTCGCGTGCCTCCTGAGCCTGAGGGATCCGCGTTACACAGTGACGCCGTTAAATCAGACTCCCTAAGGAGCGTAGGTGTTGAGCAATTGCTATCAATGCCGTGGAAGATTTTTCAGTATTGTGAAGTTACCCAAGTAGGCTTCGAAATCAGAAACAGATGGCCTTCCCACCGCAGAGGAAGTCTACTTCAGTTTGCTTGATGTCCCATCGCAGGGTATCGAATACTGGGTTCACCATGAGCGCCAATCATCGTAGCCACATCACGTCCTTCGAGCTGGTGGTGTTTCTCAACTCTTGGATAGTAGATCGGCCGTAGATACGGAAATGGTTCCTTGATACGTGATCTAGGTACGAGGCACGAGAGCTGCTGGTCTGGTCGAATCAGTAGATAGTTACGGGCTGGCTCTCTGTGTCATTCCCGTATAGAACGATTTGCATTTGGAGGAACTCTCCAAGTACCTCGTCTTGTATATCAACATACTTGGTGATGTTTCGGTCCAGATTCATGGTGACCAGGTACAGTACCACGCATGGAGGAGACACCACCTCGATGACTAGAAGCATTCATCTGAAAATGCTTCGTTTTGGGTGCACCTACGTTTCTAGTGACCCTCCAGTTTGCCAGTTCACCTGCTCAAGTACATCTTTTGTTCTTATCTTTGGCTTCCCTATCATCCCTTTGAGATGCTAAGACATAGACTGCCACTAAGAAATGACAAACGCGGAGAACACCAGTCAGCTCCTATTGCTCGACGTCAAAGATGGGACGAAGAGTTTTGTTTACTCCGAAGCAACTCCAAAGGAGTTGCTCGCAGGTTCGTGAATCACCGGTCGCTGATTGGGGCTGAACCACGGACTAGAAACTTCCGTATCACTCTGTTCGCACACTCACGAATCTTTAATCGTTTCAGCTTTTGAAGTCTAAAGTTCCTGACAAGATAGCACCCAGCGACCGTGCCACTGCTGAGAAATCAGACTGCCGGCATAGAGACTGACAACTGCCTGTCTCATCGTGTTGTCAAACACAGCCATGGACTATAGAACGGAACTGGAGGTGCTGCAACGATACATGAACGAAGTGGCTGTTCGGCGTTTGGAAGAAGACTATAATCGCCGCATATTGAGAGAACTCGTCCACGACTACCACTTGATAGCTTTTAACACCAACAAGTGGTCAATTGATGACATACCATGGTGGGTCAGGGCGAAGTCCCACAAGATGGAGCTTCAAAGGAAGACGAATCCCGCGATGACTCGGGAAGAAGTTGCTCGTTTCCAAGGTCTGTTGCCCCTGGGGAAAACACTGCTTGCGTTATCCTACTGACCAGAACCATAGCCACCGCAGCTATTCCTGGCTGGTCGGGCCCCATCTCCTCCCTCTCGGCAATCAACTCGCCTCAAAACCATCTTCTTTCTCAACCTGGCTCACATTCGGCCGCCGACAAAGCAGCCAATCACGATCAACGCGTACATACAATACCAGCGCCTCCGAATTCACCGACTTCCCCGGTTCGACCTTCCACGCGGGCCCAGCTCAAGTCAAGAAATGCTGAAGACCTGCCTCGATGCGGCACCGAGTCGGCCAGTGATACCTCCACAAGCCCATCTGGATCAACCGCAAGGGGGGAGCATACGCAGAACACAACCCCCACCAGCCATGAGTGTCGGATGACTGGTACCGCAACATCGTCAGCCTTTGTACGTCAGAAGAAGAACCAGACACCTTTGAAAGGACTTCCAGATGGTGTCTCACGAAAGAGGAATTCGCTACCTTGCCTCTCTGATTGATATTCTGTAGTGGGCCGAGCATTGCTGGAGTGGGCTTTTTGGACTCTTGGGAAGAATAGCTTTGCGGTGTTCACGGCATTCTACAGACCAAAGTAGAACAGGGCCTCAGAGCACCGGATCTTATGGATCTATTGTTTTGGCATCACCTACACATGAGTGGAGGGCGAAGGAGGCGTGCCATTGAAGTACTGATGGTTATAACTACCACTGAAAGAATTCCATGGGAGAATCGAGAAATCAAGCAAACCTCTATCAGTTAGATCTCTTGGATCGGGTGTGTTCTTGGACTTTGCAGGTAGAGGATAATAAGAAAGCTTAATATACATGTATTAGATTATAACTTACGTGGCTTGGTTGTCAAGAGGATGTGAATTTGCAGCGTGTCTGTTATGACAGGTTTATCTGTTGAGAAATATGTCGTAACGGTCTTATTAAGTGAGTTGTACAGGTGGTGGTCCCTGGGCAACAACAGAGAGGCAAACTGACCTGTTGTTGTCGGCGGCTGGCGTTCATCCCACTAACCACCTAATAACAAAATATATCGGCAACCTTTGCATCGTTTTGATCGCGCTACCTACCGCCCATATACCACTTAATATAAAGCATCGACGATTTTCACATTTTCTTCATCCCAAAAATCACTGAATAATAAGAAACGCCGACGATTTTCACATTTTCTTCCATCCCAAGAATGACCCAATGACAAGAAACGCTGACGACCTTTAAGTCTTCTCCATTCCACCCACCCTCCCCTAATAAAGGGCATCGACGACCTTTACATCTTCTTCGTCCCTACCACTGCCTACCACCTACAATAATTCATCGTCGATTTTCACATCTTCTTGAACCCCATCCATCATCAAACAGCAAAACATCGACAGTTCTCACATTGTCGACAAATCCGCACCGTTTACCTCATTTTCCTTGGGAGGAGTTACGCATCCGAAGATGGACGTTTCTATGGATGATCAGGCCCTCACAGCAACCGATGATAATGACGCATCTGATCGTCGCCCTGCTTCAACTTCCTCTTCGCTAGTGCCTCGTCCCACCTCTCTGGTAGGTCACTGCCCGTCGACACAGACAAATGAAGCTAATTGTATCAGAATCCCATCCAGAGGATGGACCTTAAGTGCTTGGCAGTCTTGCGCGCACTCAAGGAAATGCAAACGATGGCTCTTGATGTCCTCAATGAGCATGATCCAGGCGCCGACAATTCTAGTGGCGCACCCAACACTTCTTTGTATGATATGGGACCAGCCTACAAGATGCAGCTAGGCATGTTGAGCAAGACAATCTTCCTATACAAAGCAGCCTTCATTCGCAAATGTAACGAGGTGACATTCCCTAAAGAGCCAGACTTTTCTGTCTTTTTCAGAGGTACAGGTCGTTTCGCATGTAAGCTTCTTTGGAAGGGCGATCATCATCGGACAATGGGCGATCCTACGAGAATGCGTCGAAAACGCAACAACCGGGAATACGAAGTTCTCGGGTTCGCAAACACCGACAACAATCTCGACATACTCGAACGTACGATGGTCTTTCTCAACAAGTACAAGAATCTTCGTCTACAAGATTACAAGAAGTCTCATCCCCAGATCCCTTTCAGCAAGCTGGAACGACATCTTCAAGCGTGGGAGTCTGCCACACCGGCACCCGTGGCACCCTCTCAATACCGGAGGATGATTGATTCTACATGGTGTGGCAAAGACAAGGTCTTTAAAAGGACTGCGGACAGCATCTTCCTTCTGATTGCAATTCCGAACACAACGATAGGGCAAGGTGGATACGAGTACCATGACCCTGTCGTCGACAAAATCGTGGAAGCAAGTTCCGTTTCCAAGGACGATTTAGTCCTGTACGCTACAGACTACTGCATGCAACGTATTCAGGTGATACTCGGCCATCAAAACGACGCGCGCCAGAAGAGGGAATCAGCCAAGGAGGCCGGCAAGCCGGTGCCTTCTGACCAGTCGGTGGAGGAGATGACAGCACGATTGATGGAAGCTCAGCTGGATGACTTGGATGTCGATGGCGAGGAGCAGCTGGAGCCAGTCAAGAAGCGACGAAGAGAAGACACTGACAGCTGAGCGTGGCTGCCATTGTCAATGGGGTTCGTGATCGGCAAAATAACATCGCAATTGGCTACTTGCAAGGGAAGCGGGGGGTTCGTACTACAGTAGGTGCAGGGTACCTTAGAGTGGCTAGACTAGTAGACAGTAGACAATAGACAATAGACTACATTGTAAAATATGTCATTTTATGACATTCCACAGACGGGGGAAATACTACCAGGAACTGACTGCATTACCAAGAGATTCGCGATTGCTCTTGGCGATTGTCTTGCTCGAAATTGACCTTCATAGATGCCCACGACAGGGAGTAACGCCAATGTCCATAAGCATTATGACGTCGTCTACCGGCAGGCGCGGATCCAATGAGGAAGGTGAGCAGCCCCAATTTCGCATCTAAAGTCCACAGCTCGCAGGAACAACGACATGCTACAATGCCACGCGAACGGCGATCGTTGCAGGCAGCTGCGAAACAAGTCTTTTACGCGAAAGAAAGTAAGTGCCGTGTCGCCATGACTGCAGGAGCAACGTCTGCTGCGGGGTTGGCTTGGCCCCTTATACATATGGGATACACATCATCCAGAGCGCCTCAGTGGTCCTAGGAGCTGTCATGAGTCTGTCGTAACCTTTGAGAAATTCTTATAATGCATAGCTTAAAATACATCGGCGCTCTCGCTTTTTTTGCGGCAAGCACCACTGCTTGCGTGCATCAACGCCGTGAAGTCAACCACCATGTCAAACGACAGAGCACTCCACCAACTCCTCTAACGCCGGACGAGCAAACACTGGTCGGCTCCGTCTCAACGACGACTCTGGACCAGTGGTCGTACTATTACACACATGGCGCACACCTTGCTGGGAGAAATCTGAGCATGGCTCAATGGACAGCCGACAGATGGACAGAGAGCTGTCTGAACACCACCATCATTCCATACGATGTTTTCATCAACTACCCTATAAGCAAGTCTTTGAGTTTGACATACTCTAACGGCAGCACTTTCCAGCCTCTCTTGGAGGAGGCCGTACTCGCCGTGGACGAGACGACTAGCTACCCCGACAGAATCCCCACCTTCAACGGATATTCGGCCAGCGGCAATGTGACGGCCGAGTACGTCTACATCGGCCGTGGTCAGCAGGTAGACTTCGACCGGCTGATTGCACTTGGTGTGCCCCTGCAAGGCAAGATCGCTATCTCGCGATATGGCGGACCATTCCGCGGACTGAAGGTGAAGAATGCGCAGGAGAACGGTATGCTAGGCGTCATTCTGTTTACGGACACGGCGGACGATGGCGAAATTACCGAAGCGAACGGCTATGCTGCTTATCCGGATGGGCCGGCAAGAAACCCAACTTCAGTCCAACGCGGTAGTGTGGAGTTCCTGTCCATCTATCCTGGAGACCCGACCACGCCTGGCTACGCATCCAAAGAAGGAGTTCCACGCACCGACGGGTCCGCTGTTCTGCCCAGTATCCCGTCTATTCCTATCTCATGGGTAGATGCGAAGCCAATTCTAGCAGCGCTTGACGGATTCGGAACAGATGGAGCTAAAGTGAACCGCTCAGGATGGGTTGGTGCCCTCAATGTGTCATACTCGACCGGTCCTGCTCCCGGTGTACAGCTCAGCCTTAGCAATTTGATGAATGACACCATCACCCCAATTTGGGATGTAATCGGTGTCATAAACGGGACGAATGAGGACGAAACCATAGTCATTGGCAACCACCGAGACGCTTGGATCGTCGGCGGCGCTGCAGACCCTAACTCCGGAACAGCCATTATTGTCGAGCTCGCGAAGTCATTCGGGCAGCTCCTCAAACAAGGGTGGAAGCCCAAGCGCAGCATTGTCCTTGCGTCCTGGGATGGTGAAGAGTACGGAACCGTTGGATCCACCGAGTTCGTCGAGGAATTCGTTCCTTGGTTGAATGAAACAGCAGTCACGTACCTGAACGTAGACATTGGAGCTTCTGGACCTCATGTCTACTTTGATGCGAGTCCCGAAATCCATCAAGTCGTACAAGATACTATGAAGAAGATACTGTGGTTGGACGGTAATCGAACAATGTACGACCAATGGTACGAGGATGTGGATGGACAAATAGGAGTTCTGGGAAGCGGCAGCGACTATACTGCTTTTGTGCACAAGGGTATTGGATCAGTGAGTCACCCATTCGAACTTCTCTCGCACATGGAACATTGACCAAGTCACAGCTTGACATTGGTGCTAGTGGGTTTGATCAAGATCCAATCTACCATTATCACAGCAACTACGACTCATACCATTGGATGACCAACTTCGGCGATCCGGCCTTCCTCGCGCACAAGTCTATGACCCAGTTCATGTCCCTCTTGGCCTACACGCTGGCCGATGCTGACCTGATCCCCTTCAACCTAACCAACTACGCCATCCAGATGGATAGCTACTACGACGACCTCCAGGGAATCATCAACGAGACGTCTACCACACTCGACACAAATCCCCTCCGCACTGCCATCGACTACTTCGCGCAGAGTGCCCTCCAGCTAGAACAGCAGGCTACCAAGGCGTTGAGCGGTAATGACACGGCTCAGCTGACAATCGTGAACCACAAGTACCGAGACTTCCAGCGTGGCTTCGTATCTCAGGGTGGGCTACCCGGACGCGAGTTTTTCAAGCATCTCATCTTCGCGCCGGGGCTAGACACCGGTATGTCAGCTCTACTATATCCATTATAACTACAGAGGCTAACAATTCACAGGGTACGCAGCTGTCACTTTCCCTGGGATCACGGAGGCTGTACAGGCAGGCAACTTTTCCACTGCTTCTGAGTTCGTCACCAAGACTGCAGCTGCGATCACTGTTGCCGCGGATATCATTAATGTGTAGTGCTGATATACAAGATTGGACTTTTGGAGAAGGACCAGTCAGGCTCAGTCTACCATAGAATATTGACGTATATCGCTTCAAGTAAGAAAATGCCAAGGTAATAGAATCGATTAATCAAAGAAAGGGTATATATTTTACATAAAGTCTATGTCTCAAGTCCGAAACTCCTATGCAATGCCAAGTCTATCTAGACTTTCTACGACGGCAGTCACTGGTCTTGCTCCAATCTCGCCTTTTCTTTCTCCTTTTCATCCGCAGTCATTTCCGCGGCCGCCTCCCCCAGATTAATTGTAGCATTCAATGATAGTGCTACACCAGCGAGACCGACTGCTACCCAGAAGCCGATCTGGTATTGATCGCGTAGACTGATGTTCTCCTCTCCGCGGTAATCCACGGTAGTCGCAACAGCCAGCTCGCCAATCCCCAACCAGAACGCCATGCCGAGGTACAAGAGGCTGTTGATCAAGGCACCCGCTGTGGCTTGTAGTCGGCAAGGCATCGCTGTGGTGATGAAGACATTGGTTACGTTGTACAGAATGTCGACGCCAATCGTGCCGCAGATCATAGCCGGGAATACGTACGCCCAGTACAGATGTGATAGTGACGGTTCTCCGGACTCTGACTGCGGTGGCATGAGAGCGAAGAGTAGAACCGAAATCAAGTACCCAAGCCCGGAGATAATCAAGAGAATACGACCGGAAAGGAGATGCAGGACCAGACCGCCCATGATGGCGAGGAACATGCCGCCGACTGCCAATGGCGTGAACCAAGCGGCCGTTTGAAGAGGAGTGGTTCTCAGAACGGTCTGAAGTCTATCAACATCATTAGTTGTCATGTAGAAGTTACAAGTCATCCGCCGAAGACTTACTGGTAACTAGAGTAGAACAGGAACAGCGCGAAGGCGCCATAAGAGCAGAACATGGACGTCGCAAGACGCTTCATGTACTTGGGCCGGAACAGCTCACCAGGCAGTAGGGGCTGAGAAGCCACCCAGCCCTCGATGTATATGGCGATGCCAAGAAGAACTACCCCGACCACGAACGTTGCAATGACATAGGGGGTCTTCCAACCATTCGGCGCATGGCTGCCATCCGTCAAGGCATACACCACGAGTACGAGGCCCGGCACAATAGTCGCCACGCCTAGCCAGTCCATGCGCACACTCGAGTCGCCGTCGCCCAGATGTCTCGGAATGGCGAGAAAGCCGATCACGGTGTTGACGGAGACGAGCATGGTCCCGATGTAGAAGAACCACCTCCAGTCCAGCAGCTGCCCGGTCACGGCGCCGAGGAAGATGCCGATGTAGAAACCGATGCAGGCCATGGCGCCGTAGAAGCTGAAGACCATATTCTTCCGCGGCCCGGGCCGGTAGAGCGTGCCCAGGAGCGAGATGCCGGCGGGCAGAAACGCACTGGATCCGAGGCCCTGCATGGCGCGACACACGATCAGCATGGTGGGGTTCTGGCTGAAGCCCGCGACGAGGGACCATATCGTGAGCCACACGTGGCCGAGCAGGAAGATGACCCGTCCGCCGTACTGGTCACATAACCGGCCAAAGGGGAGTAGTAGTGCTGCAGTCGTGAGGTTGATAGCCTCTGCCGGCCACGTCCGCTGGGCAGCGGGGATGCTGATCTCGTCGGCGATGGTCGGGAGGACGATGTTGAAGCCGCTGATGAAGTACTCGCTCATCATCATGGACACGATGACCGTGATGACGAAGAAGGTCTCGGTCGACGCCTTTGCGAATGCCGCGGGCCGCTGGCGTCCAAGCCGTTCGATGTCGGCCTTCGTGAGTGCTTCTGGCACGTCATTGTCGTACGCTCCGCTTCCCGGGGTCCTGGTGCCTTCACCGTCTACCATCATAGTTTCCATTGTCTGAATTTACACCCGTATCATTTCAAACTGAAAGGTTGAATTACTTTAGCCAAAATCTGATACTCCCTCCTCCTCCAGCTGCATATTTATAAGTCCCGCCATCATGATGCATATGTGATTCCCAGTTTTTATACGTCCAAGCATGTGGAGGCGATTGGTAAGGAGACTGGGGATCAAAAGTGGATTATGGAAAAGTTATCCGAGTCAACTATGTACGAATTGCAGGACTGTGCCCTGATCGAGTAAAGTGCGGATCTGCCAAAAGACCGTTGAGAGATCTAGACTGGTACGTTAGGGCACGAGATGCCCTGGCGCATTACAAACACAGCATCAACGACCCATGCGTCAACGCTTGATGACTGGTTTCTATTGGAACAGCGGCAATTAGTTCCGAGGAGCGGCTAGTTTCGTCGTCGGTAGGGCTCAGATCTCCGGACAGCGCTAGGGAGGGAGACCCAGCAAAATATGCAGCACCTGTCTCTTGGCTTCCGAATTGGGCATGGCCGATTCCGGGCACGAAGGCTTGACATTACTAGACATTACGTTACCTAACCCTGTTGCCCCTAATGAATCGCTGGTCATGAGCAACTCAGTCTTAAGCTTAACTGCTCGCGGGTTCGACATCCAAGTCAAGCATTGACTGTACCTCTACTACTCAATCAGGAAGCCAAGCCACCTCTGCTGCATACGCGTAGACATCGAGGACTTTGAGTCACCACGCAAGTCGGCAGAGTCGTCCGCATCAATGCCTCCCTGCGGTTTTCTGGTCGCCGCTTCCACGGACTTCGGGTGACTGCTTAGTGATACTCGGGAGACTTGAATGCCTGTCGGACTGTCGACTCGATCTTGGAAGGTTGACGGTCAAGCTTGACTTGCTGGGGTCGCCGGGGTTATGGCTACATCCAAGGCCTGCCACAACTGCCGGAAACGACGCCTTCGCTGTGATCGCTCCGTCCCCACTTGTAACAAATGTACGGCAACGGGCCAAGAGTGTCAAGGGTACGGAAAAGCGTACCGATGGACCAACTCCGTAGCTTCTCGGGGTCGAATGGCCGGGAAGAGCTCCTTCAGTCCGACTTCAGCCGACGCAGCCCACCCCGAAAGACAACCCACCCCCGTGGCCCTTATCAGGGACCGGCAGAGTCGGGCTGCAGCCGGAAGGGCGCTGAGCAGTGAGATGCCGATAGTTCTGCTGGACCCATCATTTCAACACATGAATAGTACCTCCAGATTCTATCTCAACTATTGTAAGTCGGCACAGCTTCTTACCCTCATCCATGGTGTACCAATACCCTGCAGTTTCCACTCGAATGTGCCCGGAGCTCGTCACGCATGATTCCGCACGGTTGAATGGCAACCCCTTTCGAGAACTCATCGCAATGTCGACATCCTATTCGTTCCTGGAAAGCATCCTGGTTGCCTCCTCTGCGATGCATTATTCGAATCTCATGCGTCGCACGTCTCATGACTGGCCAGGCTCGTCAAAAGCAGCTGTCGATGCGCTGGTGGAAGCCCTGCATGCACGCCATGACGCGATCAAGGGTGTCCAAACGGTACTCGCAAGACACAAAGCATCTGCCAATAATACAAGGGCCTCCGATGAGAAGGATGCATTACTAGCTACAATCCTTTTCTTCATCAACTTCGCTCTGATTGACTCCGGAAAAGGGGGTTGGAGGGCCCACATGAGGGCTGCGAGAAATCTTATTGCTGCCCAGGCATCGAATTTCGTCATCTTGACGAATAAAATCCAGGAAGACGCAGACGCTGAACATTCCGTCCTCGCAATATCGAGCTTGCACATTCGGAGAACTGCTATCTCACGAGATCTACAGCAAAACACTTCTCTGATACGTCCACAGAATCCGATCGGCATCCGTGACTATATCGCCTCGGACTCAGTGGCATATTATATATGGGGCACGACCCTAGACGCACTTTCGAACTCGGCTGCAGGCACTCCGGGCACCAGCATCGTCGATTCCGATGAAATTCGATACATCATCGATCGAACAGAAGCTAACAGCTACCATAGCTGCCCCGCACAATTGCTCCTTCTCATCTTGCGAATATCCCGACTGGCACAGCGTATAAGCGTGATTGGAAATGCGCCTGTGGCCGACCCAGAGATGAGCTTATTCGTTGATTACCTGGAAGAAGCTCAGAACTTCAATCCTGCGGAGTGGGCTATCAGGGTCTCGACGGCCAATGCTTATGTTAGAGAGGTGGATGAGTTGGAAATTAAGATGCGGACGTATATTGCCGCCGCCTACCGGGCTTCAGTCTGTCTGTATGTGTTGCTAGCGGCCCCTGGTCTGCAACAGTACATGGAACGGCACTCCTCAGTGCCAGGAGACACGATGAACCTATCAACACTGCCGACAACCGAAGATCTTACGAAGGAGATTCTGTCCCAGCTGATGTTGATCCCTAGCACATACCCTCTATTCAAGTATACCACCTGGCCTGTGTTCATGACCGGGGTAGAGGCCGTGGCGCCGGAGAGGAGATCTTGGATAATCCAACGTCTCAGCGCCATGTGGGAACTGTGTCCGTGGGGCATGATGAAATCGGCCATGGAGACGTTGACGGAAATATGGCAGTTGCGGGACGGTCTCAGTGTCTCGACATCTGATGACGATGCCATAGCCGGCGGTTCCATCGCTGACATGACGGATCGAAATTGGCTCATCCACCTGAGGAACATGGGCTCCAACCTCTTGATCGTCTAAGAAATCTGGCACAGAAAAGTCAGATGAGACAGGACTTTTGAGCGCTTGTTCGCTCCCTCCACGTTAGCGATGATACATGCAGTCAGCATCGAAATGGGCCAAAAAGAAACACAAAAATGCATCGCTCCTCGGACTCGAACCGAGAATCTCTCGCTCATCTAATCGACTAGGAGGCGAGCGAGTTAACCATTTCTCTAGAGCGACATTGAGTTTGGATTTCTTTCCATTAAGCCATCGAGTCAGCAGCTGGCGATGTGATGTTGAGAGAACTAGTGGCAATAGCAGCCTTTCAAGCGGCAGCGTGGTTGCAATGAGCTGGTAACAAGTTGAGGCAGTTACCCTCTTGATGAGTCAGTTCTCGCAAACAGCAAAGTTTCTGAAGCGTCGAATGCAGCGGCCAGGCGTCCAGGCAGTCGCGTGGGAGCGGGAACCGCCTCACTGATGCAGTTCCCCGCTGAGCACATATGCGCCGCGGCTGCCGCTGTTGGCCGATCAAAAGAGGCTATCTCATATTAGCACATTTCGATATTGATAAGAGACTGTAGTGAAATGATGAATCCTTTTATCGTGTATTGAAGTGGCTTGTCCAGGCAAATACATTCAATTATCAAGTAATGGCTGTGCATAAAATTGTTTTAACGGTGTGCATTACGCCATGGAGGAAAATCATTACACAGCTGGTTCATTGCAAAGATCGTTCTGTTTATGTTTCAGCTGATGACCGCTCTGCCTCGGGCGTAGATATGCTCATGTCGTATGAGTGTTTTTCCATTTCTTGAGCGGGGCCACGGGTCTCAGCAAACGCTTCGATTAATTCATACCAACCAATTGGGATTGCAGTGCTTGGTGATGAATCTGCATTGCAGAATTCTTCTATTGATTGGGAAAACATCTCGCACTGTCACAGTTCCAAGGAAAGGCTACACTGCCCGGGCTACCTGGAGCGTCTCAGTTGCTCGTGCCATGGACTCGGTTGCGTCCGTAGATGCATGAAACTCTTCATTCAGGTATGCGATCCTGTGGAAGTCGGACATCGAATTCAGCGTGAAGCGTTCATCGTATGTTACACCGTATATCAAGATGGACGCGACGCCGAGACGGCCGACAGGTTGGCAACATGAGCTTGTGGTGAAGCCATCTCATCGTCAATGCATGCAAGTTTCAACGTTCTCGTTCAACAAACTCGTACTGACAACAAGGTTTGAAGCTGGAGTCATTGATAAAGACCGAGTGTTTTCACGCGTTTCCGAACACTACCTCATTGATGCAACGAGCACCATCTGGCTATTGATGCATAAGAACTCCGAGAGCCCGTAATGATTTTTTCCTCAAAGCTTTGGCCACAGCTTTTGTGCTATGTTATCGATATCTCGAGCTGCCTTTAATAGTATCTCAGGGCGAACTAACGTAACGCTACTCTAAGCCTCACGGAAATTCAGCTGAGTTTGCGTTTGGTATGCTGACTTCGTTGGTGTTATGATAGTGCCGTTATAATTTATTACTGTCAATTCACTTCGATCGAAAGCAAGTATCACTTTGAATTTGTTCATGCTTCCGAATTGATCGAGCGGCAGCTTTATGTAGGAGGATGGTCGTCATATTAATCATTCTGCAACCACATCATAAAGATGCAGCAAGGGTATCTCTGATAAGAGCGCCTTCCGCCATCTGTATATTGAATGAACATAACCATCAATTCCCGAAAGCAGGTCGACAGAACGCAGGCAAATGCTTAGAACCCGGACCGCAGTGTATAGCGCTCATCTACAATAAACAAGGGTGGTATCAAAAATTCCCGTCTACAGTGTGCCTTCCCATGGTGAACACCTCGTAAAAAAGTAAGTAAAAATTCAGATGTACCGCCGCCGTCCCCTCCGGCCTCGATATCCCCAAGACTGCCGTAGATATTCGTGACATGGTTCCATTCAAGATCTCCGGGTCTCATACATTCGAAAGACGAAGCTTCTTGGCGCCATGAATTAAACTGGTTTGCCGAGGTTCGTCGTAGCGGCCCCGGCCTAAGCCATTGGTAAAGATCAACGTCCAAGTAATGAGAGCATGGGCTGTTGATGGTGGGTATAAATAGGATTAAGACAGGTCTCTCTACATGGTCTTGACCCGTCTTCCATGTAAACAAGGCGAAAAGAAACCGGCTATTAACTCCATGCGAAAGCCGGTGATGGTATCAAAAGAGCGCCCGCTGGGTCGCAGATAAAGACAAAATCAACGCCGAAAGTGCAGTGTCGTGATTGATGAGCATCGCCCTGATATTCAAAATAAATAAAGGAGCTTGTCCCCACGCCACCTTTCTGGCGAAAAAGATGGACCATGTTTTGCTGAGCTTCACACTGGGATGGTGAGGTGTATTTCTCGAATGCCAGCCTCTGAGAGCATATCGCAAGTGTCGAATAGCGCCGTCGAAGAGAACGAGGAGCTCAAATGCGGAAAGCGATCAAAGACTCATGGTGAGCCATTCCCATTCTTGGGGCCCGGCACCGGCACCAGGTGCCATCATTCCATTCGGCGGAACACCGGGCATCCCCATCATGCCTGGTGGCATCATTGGTCGCTGCGTCATCCCGAACCCATTGGTCAGGGCGACACTGCCCGGATTAGGCATCCCGCCCATAAACCCACTTGCCGAACTGACAGATCGTGCCCCCTCGTTTGAGCCGGTGGAGTTTGCAGGACTATCAATATCCATGCCCCCGCTCAGCTCGTTGGACCCGGCGCTCTTGCTGCTGCGTCGCTGTCGTTTAGAGGAACCTGACGAGCCCACGTTGCGAGTTAGTGAAGCAGCGCCGGGCCCAGGGGTATTCTTTGCGGGAGCGGCCGCGATGGGAATCACACCCTTCCCACCTACAGCACCTGACGAGGAGCCTGCATAACTCGTTGGTGTGCTACCTGCCGTGTTACCACCAGACGCACCAGCACCACCGCTTGCGGGGCTCTCGCCCTCGTTGGCGCTACCAGCACGAGTTGCCGACGGCGGAGTGGTGGCTTGAGAAGTGCTGGTCGTCGTAGAGATTCCCAATGTCGAGTTCTTGCGCGAAGCTGGTCCAGATGCTGAGCCTGATGCATTTTTCTTGGATCTTGTGCTCGTCCCGCCAACGGGAAGATTGGCACCGGACCCCCGGTTTCGCTTCTTGATAACATCCGTCTTCAAACTCAACGGTCGGACAACGCCATGTAGCTTGAGGAATAGACCACATGCATTGCACAGTGGTTGGCCTTCGGGGTTTCGGCGCCACAGCGGTGTGGTCTGTGTGAAGCAATTTGTGCAAGTCGTCGGTGCGTTGCCATCGGTTTGGCTTCCTGCGGCACCCTGCAAGTTGCTTGTAGAACCCTGCTTCGAGCCAAGCGGGGAAGTCGGTCGGCTTGGGGCGACTGATGAAAAACCAGAAGCATTTCCAGCGGCATCTGCAGGTGGAGAATTGGGGTTGGACTGGGCCAGCCTGTCGAACGGGTTCCCGCGGCCGGCCATGTTTACGCCAGGTGTGGAGGCATTTCGTGGAATTTTGGATCGTCTGTCACCTGATCTGAACGACTGAGATCGCGGCAAGCTGCCCGAACCATCCCAATCACCATTTGCATCAACGTAATCAGTAGTGGTACCACCGATTGTGACCTGCTTCCGAGGAGGACCACCAGGATACCGTGCAGCTTGGGTGCTGAATTGCCCAGGCAGTGAAGCGTCCCAGCCAAGCGCACCGGGGTTGTTGATTTCCATGCCGGCGTCGTCCATGGACGGGGAGAAGCCATGGTGAACACCGAGGTTGCGATCCGGAAACGAGCCACCCTCGTCTTCGTTATCTGATTCGGCGCCAAAACTGAACATGTTCTGCTCCATCATGCCTACTCCCGGAGAGCGAGCCGGATGATCCTCGTGGAACACCTGAGTGGGATCTACGTGACCAAAGCTGTTGGTTGGCGCAAAGGAAGACGATGCATCCGGAGCACTCGAGCCCTGTGGGAACATTTGATTGCCATTTCCATGATACATGAACTGTTGGACCATCTGGCTTCCATTGTGGCCTTGGCCGTGATGGAATGCCTGCTGTGCTTGATGGCGCATGTCCATGGACCCGAAGAACATGTTCTCGTTCTCAGGCATTGGGTGAGGAGTACTCGCAGTGGACTGATAAGCAGATGCGGGTGGAGAGTAGAAGTCATGGGCGTTCATTGAGCCCTGACCCATTCCAGATTGGTTATACATGGTCTGGAATGAATTATGCGTGACCATCGGTGATGTCGATGGCGAGAATGAAAAGTTCTGTTGAAATGGCCCGGCGGAGGTGATAATGGGGTCATGCTCCATCTGGAAGGTGTCCAGCGGAAATGGGACACCAGGGTGATGTGAGGCGTGGGCGGCGCCAGTTGAGTGAGAATGGTCTAGAGAATACTCATGAATGTCGGCGTCGGCATCCAAATCATTGGCAGCCAGATTGCTGCTAGTCGCAGGGACTTGAGGAGAGAACTCGGCGGGACGCTTGAGGTTGCGAGTCTTAATTGGAGATTAGTTATCAGTTCGGTTAAGATAAGGTGGCGATCGTTTTTGGAAATAGCATTGCAGCGCAGCGGTAGGGCCCATGCAGGTGCAGAACGGGGAGCATGTAAATGTACTTACGCGGCGGTCATCTATACTAGTCTTGCGGTGATGTCGATTGACATAGCCGAATTCGTCCTCATGCCCGCGGTGTGGAGGCACAGGAACAGATTGCGGAACAAAGTGCTGCTGCTGCTGCTGCTGCTGCTGCTGCGAGGCCTTGCGGGATTTGATGGGGATGGCAGCAGCTGTTGCATGAGCCGCCTTGTCGTCTGGCAGCTTGAATGTCTCCGGCGAGGCAGGGTCTGCCGGCAGGCCCGCCGGAGTCGACACATTCTCACTGAAAATGAAGTCATCTAGGTTCATGGGGTCGGACTGTGCAACATTCTGGTCCGAGGTTTTTCTAAGCTGGGCAATTCCACTGGGAGCATTGCTTGCCGTATTTTTCGCCGCCTCTCGCTGGCTGCACGGGATATTAGAAGACTCGCAGTGTGTGTCCGGTCCGGAAACAACATACCGAGCCATTTCCTCCTCCTGTTGTTGTTTTCGCAGTCTCATGTGCATCATGCGCCACGTCAGGTTTTCCATGCGCTCCTGGCTGGGTAGGTTCTGCTTCGTTTTGCTGAAAAAGCGCCAAATCTGAGTGGCTAGCGGGTCGATCTGCTGCATCTGCTCCAGAGTCTGGTCCTTCACTGCCGCCGCATCATCGTGCCATGTCGGGAATATGGAGGAGCCGAGCAGGTCTTGGTGCGCAGAATCGGCGTGGTGGGAGAGTTCCAGGTTGAGCTCCTGCAGTCGCAGGTCGCCGGGGCTGGTGTCGCTGGTGCCGTTGGAGGCGCCGTTGGCTGTGTCTGTGCCTGTCGCTGGGCGATCGTCCTCTGACCCGGCGGAAGACGCAAAGGGCCTTCGAGGGAAGCGGTAGTCGTGTTCTGTGGCAGTGGGATTCATCGCTGTTGAGGGACTCGCGGTTGTCAAGGGCAGAGCTTCGCTGGCTGCCATGTCGTACATATGAAATCGGAAACTGAGACCGGCTGACCTCCCCTCGTGTGCGACCGGAGGTTTTGGGTGCGTGCTACGACCTGGGCGTGGACCTGGACCTGGACTGGGACTTGGTGCCGTTCCAGCTTCCCCACGTCACAAGCTTCTTTTCTGGCTGACAACCACTTCGTCGTGCTGCCGCTGTCAATTGCAAATTTCGGATTTGAACTCTAATTCTGCGCGTGTCCGGACTGCGAGGGAATCCTGCTCAATACATGTCTGCAGGCTCACCAATGACGACGGGTTGAGTGACAGACTGACTGACTTGGAAGGAGAAGGACGACTTGGTTCCTCCACGACCCGAGAGGCAAGCAATTGCTTTTTCGCCCTAGCCGGCGCGAGAATCGGATGGGGAAGAGTGATGTAGGTAGGATCTGGTCACTGGTCACTGGTCGCTGCACCGGCCCAGGGTGGAGGGCAGAGCAGCAGCCCTCTTCCAATGGCGGGCGACGCATCTCGGCCTGGGCACCGTAGCGGAGTGGGTTGATGCTGGGAACTGTTTCTACGCTACGCTGGTGAATGCTGCCACTTGCTGATGCTGCCCATGCTGGCCCCGTCTCCGTCCAAAGCCAAGTACCGCTACGTACCCCTCCGCCGACGCGCGAGCGTGCGGGCCTGTGTGAATGTGGATGTCGATGGAGCGGCTGTGATCCATGTCCCTGTCCACGTTCGAGTGGGAGGTTCGGCCAATCCCACGGCGACTCCTCACCTGTCCCCTGCACTCGAGTCTTTTGCATCGCACCCAAATTTGCAGCACTCGCCCAGCCGAAGCGAGTGTGGACCGACCCACGAAATTACATACCTAACGTAGTATAATTGCTACTATGTAAAGTTCGTGGTGGGGGACGGGCTGTCGTTCTCTGTCCGTCTCTCCATCACTGCCGTTGCTGCTGAAGTGCGCACTCCTGTCATGCAAAGCACGTACGTAGCAAGCACCATACATACATACCAGGGGTGTTTGTATCTGCTTCTACTAAGATTTGAGAAGGGTGAATGAAGGAAACACAGCGCCGTGGGGGAATTCAGGTAGCATTCAGTCCGTCCATGGCTGTTCTACTTCTCGTGTTGTAAACTTGCAAACCTTGTCACTTGCCGATCGCAACGGCAAAACTCTGTTGTAGGGACAATCGCATGTGCCTCACACGAGTAAGGTCAATAAAGGCGACTGCTTGCTGCATGCACCAGCGGGCCAAAAGGGCAGGAACGGAGAAGAGTGTGAGCGCGAGTTCCAAGGTGAGGACGACCCATGCCTGCGCCAGCTCGTGAGAATGGAGCAGCTACTGCGAGCAGAACGCCATATATTGTCTGCGTCCCGACTATGTCCGACCCTGCCCGTTATTCGTAGTCCTCCGCACAGTAGTTGCCGCAAGCACGGGTCAAGCAGCCCCCTGCCCCCCAGGAACGTCCAATCAGCCCCATCATAATCAGTCAGTCCATTTGTTGTCGCGTGCAAGAGGCTGAAGGGAGTGCATGGGACGTCTGTGAGAACAGTTGACGGGCTTCAATAGAGCCTGCAAGTGGTTCAGCAGGTAGTTACTATGTAGAGGCTAGCGGAGAGGGGCCAGTGCGTGTGGATCTGACCTGCCATATGGCCGGAGTTTTCCTGCAGCATCTCGGCCAAGACAATGGACTGCAGGCGCCGGTTTCTCGCCGGTCCCTTGACAAGATCCTTCATGTCAGGCTGAACCTTTGCTCGCTAGCACGGAACTTGGTCTTCAAACTCATCATATCCGAGAAAACTCATCACATCCGAGAGTCTGGGCCGAACTGCCTTGCGCCGTTCGAGACCCCTTGCTTCTGGAGTCTATGGGTGGCTGAAGAATAGAGGGCCTCTCAAAACAATGCCTCGGCTCTCCTTCCGGGCAACCTGAAATGAGGAGTTAGGGCGTAGGATCTGTCTAGTAGCATCCAAGGCCCAGTATAACATCGTCATTGCTCTTTCCTTGTGTATTAGAATTACGGAGCTTGGTAGTCTGTAGCCCTACCCGGGAATATCGAGCCTTTGGAGGGCCATCGGGAGAACCACGACGTGGTTTAGTGGTAATGACGACGACGCAGTCTAGTGATATACTATGCCAGTAGTGCAACTAGGCAAGCAAGCTATATTCAGTTTTTCAATATACGTTGAAATAAGGTCAGCCCTTTACGACTCGCGACTAGAGGGTTGTCATCCCCATGCCAGAACAAGACGGTTGACTGGTCCATGGAGCCTGGGACTACTCGACTCGTGCACGGTCGCTACTGTATAGACGCCGGAAATGAGATATAGTCCTCTGGTCATAGCTTCACCATGTTTTCCGATGATCTGATTCCTAGTCACGACCGTGTCGCCTTGAGTTCGCATGTCCCATCTTGCTGCCATGGAAGATCTTTGTGGCTGGAGCAGTCGAATCGGTTCAAAGTCAACTCCAGCTGCAAGATGCGAAACTGCATGTTGGTGGATACACGGGGCCGACGAAGGCCCTTCTCGCAGCTGCGGCACACGAGCCATGGTCCCCGGTCTCTTGAACCTAGACATCCCACGTTCACCAAATAGCCACGGTGGGAATCCAAGTGGTGAACCGGGGAACGCCATGTCATTTCGACCAGGCTGTAAGCGGCAATTGCCGGAAAAACTCAATTCCCTCGAATTCGGCCGACGGAAAACTTGGGTGTTGGTATTTGCACCTCCAAGCTTTAGTATTGTGTGCCTCGAACCGCCGGTGGCCGTATCGAGGTTCTCGAAGGGCTACGGAAGCACCGCTTTCGCTAGCTACAGCCTATGGGACGAGCAGCGTGGCCTTTGCGCGAGTGATGCATCGTGCCTTGCTTGCACCGGCTGGGGACCCACTCGCTTTTCTTGTGGTGCATTGTACTCTCAACGGCGCAGCAGCGAGGTTTGAGGGTCCCTCTCTGCCCACAGGCGGGAGCTACTAACCGCACGGGCTCTGCGAACTCCATGATCCCACAGCTATGTATGTATACTCAATCAAAGACAGATATTCACAGATTGATCGTAATTCCCGGCGCTGGATGCCCAACTCCTCATCTCGTGAACCCCATTCTCCGCCGGCACCCACAGCCAGGGCGCCTCCGTGGATGGCAAATGGCAGGATTAGCCAGGCTTGGGCCAGTCTGTTGCAAGCTCCCGTCCCCGTTTGGCCCCGTCAGCCTCGCCAAAGAGGAGATAATACCGACACCCAAGTGCCTTAAGTGGCAACTGTGGGTATGGCATACCCAAATGAAATTGCCCTCGCTCGAATGCTGTACGACGTATGTATGTAGGGCCGAACAACCAGATGGCTGGAGTAGGGTCCCTGGGATTGAAAGCCAACGTAACCCGCCTAACCGAAGACGGTGCTTCTGCGCCGCACGACACGCGGGAGGAGGACGGCGGGCCACTACCGTCGAGGCTCCTCAACTCAGCAGTGAGGTCTCCGTCACCCAGCAGCAGCACATTCAATCACAAGCGTTCACTGGGTACCCAGAATATATTAGTCCTCCGTTATGCAGCATCGACCTCGTCAACCTGAGGGGTTGCAGCTGCAGCGCCGGCGAACAGCTCCCGAAGTTGATCAAGAGGTCGGCGTCTCACTGGCAGATCTTGCTTGCAGGGGGTTCGAGACCACGCTCCCAGGAAGGGTCCAAAGTTGGAAACCCACTTCGATCCCTGAGCTCGCCATTCGTTTTCATATCGGCGTACCTCGAGGTATCGCTACCTGCAAGTCATTGCACGAGCCAGGATCTACCCCTGCCCGAGCATGGAGCTCATCAAGAATGGGAGTAGACCCCCACTCAGTCAACCGCAACCGCATTTCAACCACTTGCGCCTGATTCGAAGAAGGGAATCCTGCTCTTGCATACCCGGAGGGAAAGAGAGCTCGACACACGTTCTCTCGTCACGACCACGAGATCCCAACACGGCCGTGACCTGGGGGTTTGGTCAGCACGATTCATCCGTTCATGGACCGATGTCAACTGGCGACTCACGGATCACAAGCCATTCTTCAACCGCCGGCAAGTCCCCTCGAAATAGTCTTGCCGGCGCAAACGCGAAGGACGCGGCGGGTTTGTCTAACCTACTCTTGGCTTAGAGCTCTACTGCCGGGGACCCCTAGCTGCCGAAGGGTGGGAGTCAATCGACAATTGGGCGATGTGTAGGATTTGAAAGTGTCCGTGCTCTGTTCCTAGAAACTCGAGTTCATGTCGCAAGGTTTTGCGAGGTGCGGCGCACCGACGCACATCATAGGAATATTCTCAAGCTTGATTCACGAGCATGGCCTGAGTACTTGAGCAGGGTGAGTCGCTTTCTCCGCTAAATCGATATACTTTGCGAACACCGGGCTTCAGGCCATATGTCAAACCCGCCAATAGAGCCTTGGTCCCGGCGCTGGTCTCAAATTGCCGGGTCGCTGTGTGGTCAAGCGAAACGCACCCACCACTGCCGGCCAGGCTTGTCTAGTGTATAGGCCCCCGCTCACCATGACGACAACTAATCCCACGCCTTCGCCCATGTCTATTAGGATTGACCAATGCATTGACAAGCTGTGTCGAGACAAGGCTTGTTTCGGCTCGCTTTTGCTCCAAACAATAACATTGTCAAGATGATACAGTATTTCTCTCAACTTCGCTGGATTTAGGGTCTAACTTGGCCAGACTAAACCCGGGCGTAGGGCTTGAACAACACGAAGAGTCTAGGCTAATTAAGTGTCAACTTGTAGTTGCCGGCCAATTATAGGCAATCTATTTGCAGTCGCATGGGCCCCTGTCTCGTTAAGACTATAACTTTTGGGTTCCAGGCTCACGTGGCTTTATTGTCACCCTGCTACCCATCGGGAAACATGCCTCTAGTCATGCTGCAATTCCACGACCCGCCATTCCCAAGATCCAATACTGCATGGCCTGGTAAAATGATTAACTTTCAGTCTGCAAGCATGTTGCTTGTTGGGACTTGCACGGTGAATTTGTAGCCATCTTCTCGTCCAATGAACAATGCTTCACTGGTACAAACATCCAAAGCTACATGCAATATATTGACAACAATGGCTTTGGCTATGTAACACCGAAGCGTGCGGGAAACCGCAGGACCCTGAAGATCATTCCCACCCACTTCTTCTGAACCGGCTTTGCGGTTCCTAACTTCCTCGAGCTTAACTTTCGACAGCAGTAGTAAGCTGAGACTTTCCCGGGAAAGCAAAGTAGCCAAGTCCACAAAGTGGTCTATGCCACCGGATCAGTTATCACGACGGAGCCTAGTAGCTTTCTCGGCCGGCACTCGCCATCTAACGTTCCGTGGTGCTATGGAGTTCCTGTTGGCGGCCGACGTCGTTAGCAGCAGCACCTGTATTGGTCCCCAATAAGCCGGGGCGCATAGACGGCAGACGGGTGTTACTATATCTCAATAGCGTCGCACCTCCTGGTAGTATCTCACCGAGGATCCCAACATCACGGTCAGCCGAGTCATGCTCGCAGATCGGCAACCAACCAAGCAGTCTGTGAGTAGGCCGTCCCAGAGAGCTGGTCGCGATTACGATTACCGATCAAGTTTCCTAGCCAAGTTGTTCCGAAATGCACAGCCGCATCAACCGCAGAGAGCCCGAGGCTACGAATGGGATCGCCAGCATCCTGAAGCGTACCAACCAAAGAAATGACTATCCACGGACGAACTCTACCGAACTAACTCGATTTCGCTAGGTTGGCGTCTCGCAGCGATCGAGTTGTGGTTCGAAACCACAGAACTGGGCGGCTGGATATTTAGTTGGCCTATTGAAACGCGCAAGCCTGCGAGCTAATCACTTACGACGACACTAAACAGCACTTACCCGCCTAGACTCAAATAGCCTCTAGCTCATGGCAGGGAGCCGGGCTCGGAAGAAAGGGTAAAAGTGAGGCCAGGCTCGTGAAGGGCACACGACTTGCAGCTGAGCAGCTGCGACACTATGCAAGCCATAGCAAAAAATACCGCGGAGATGATGAGGATGAAAACTCCTTCTTCCCTCGTCGAAAACAATGGCCTGGACCGCCATGACTGGATTGCATACATGCATCCATGCGCGCCCGAGGACATCTGCAAGCCGGAGGGCCTGAGGACTGCGATCACCGGCCACACCATGCGGCTGCACTTAAACGGTCACGGAGGCAGTTTCCCAATGCAGCCCTAGTTACGCATGACCAATACTGTGTCGTAGAGTTGAAACCTCTCGGTGTGGGGGTTCCATCAGGCGTCGCGCATGGGTCCTCCAGGGGGTTCAGGCCAGGTGCGGGGGTCTTCGGGGTGTCGCGGGCAGGCAGTGGCAGGTAACCACGGGCTTCGTGTTGGGTGGGCGTGGGAGAGATCTCGGAGCAGATCTTCGCGCCCACTGGGGAGGGTAAAGTGCCTCATGCTGGCTGAGGTCATCCCACAACCCTCGAGCGCTACTCCAAGATGGAAGCTGCCCTTGCTCATACCGTTTGATGGACATGCGATGAGCATGAGATGCCTGCTGTCTTTGACCTCGTCTCGGTTGTTCTCGGCAGTCCAGTTCGGGATATCCTCTCTCTTATGCGCCACGTGAGCTGTTCCCCCCTCATCGTATTGCGTGTTTGCTCGGCCATTCCCGTCTCTCGTAGTCGACATACAATGCTGACTTCCGTGGTGACACTGATGACTGCAATCCTCTGATAATCTGGGGGGCCCGCCGTGTTTTGTACAACACTCTGACAACTGACGTGCTTCGTTATCTTCAGCTTGGCCAGCCTTACCCCAGCTCGCTGCAGAAAGCGGCAGGTGCCACGTTTGTGATAGCGAGCGCAGAGATAACAAAGTATTGGCTAAAAATCACCTCTGAAGCATCCAAAGAGATGAGTTGTTCATCCTTATCAGATGGAACCACAAGTCCCGTTGGGATGTAAACTTCAAGCCCAGGCACTGATGATCCTTTGTGTTCTGAATGAGTAATGTCCACTTCTTGGTACTGGCATTCGGTTGTGTCCGTCACGCCCCGAACTCTTTCGGATCGGTCTTGACGAGCCGGTCATCTAGCGGTAACCATCCGCCGCCGAAGCGCCGTTTGAACGTGCTGTTATCTGCCCTCGTAGATCCAAAGGGGCACGCGACTCTCAATCGCAAGTTACAGATCTGACTCGAAACGGTAGGTTCACTCATGAGGCTCTCTTCTCCGTCGGGTAGCCACAGCCAAACGCCTCTTATCGCTTGTGCAATCACTAGCTTATCTCGCGTCATGGTTGTGACATTTCTTTTGTCTAATCCCAAAGTCAATCAATCCCCTAGTACTCGAGGGTGGCTTATTTTGCCTTTGATTGTTTCTCTTGTTCTGTTTGGATTCGACCAAATACATCATTCGACTTAGAATCGACTCTGGAGAAGGCACTGCGGGGAGGACTACACATGACCGTCCGGGCATCGATACCACCCTGACATTATGTCACTTGCCTCTGACTACACCATGGCTCGCTTGATTGATCGAATGCGGCATAAAAGCCGCATTCAAAGAGATGGCCATTGTTGTCGCCATTGTCGTTGATTGTCGCCTTGTCTTTCAACTCCTTTGACCATCGACAAGAGGCGGAACAGGAACAGAGTATACGAAGAGAGCCCACCATGGCGGTACACGTCACGATGGGTAACTACGTGGTAAACATGTCTGGCCGACGAAACGACGCCGAGAATGCCTTATCTACCGGGCGATTTCAGGACGAAACGATTCTGTCTCCAAGCTATGCTCTGGAGTGGACTGCTGTTCACGGCCCATACTCGACAGACTAGATCTGCCGTTGGACCACCTGTCAAACGTGACGGCCCTGTCAAGAGAGATGACTTTACCACCCGTACCGTCACACTTTCGATCGCGTACAAACCAACGTTAGCGCCAGGGGATGCAAACTACGAGTTGTTGGGATGTTACGGGCACACTGGCTTGGATGCTGCAGGGGCTCATCCCTTCGGGAAAGAAGCAGACTTCGCGTCGCCATCCTCAGTCAACACCACGAAGCTTACGGTATACGCCTGTCTCGATGGATGCATGGGGCTCAGCCCACCCAATGGCTCAGGTGATCATTTCAAATATGCAGGAGTGAAGAATGGAAGGTAAGCGGCCTTGGTGTGCTGGAAAACTAGAACTACTTTGCTGATCCGGGTCATCAGTGAATGCTTTTGTGGGCTTGAGGTAGCCTCTGGTGCAACAAAACTTGACGCGGAAAATTGTACTACCCCATGCTCGGGCGACTCGAAGGCTGCATGTGGAGGAAGTGAGAATCTTGCCGTCTATAAATACATCCCCGATTCAAAGAAGGGGGTAGCGTCAGAGACGTCGTCCGCGACCTCGACAACTACCCACAATGGTAACCAGCTCATTGACAGCACACTCCCACCCACAGTTTCGACAACATCACTACCCGACCAGAAAACCCCTGCTTCTACCGTCGCTGTAGCTGCTGTGACCGGCTCACTTTCTGGCGCCGTGCTCTTAGCTGGGATCTTGTTCTTCTTCTGTCGATGGCAAAGAAAGAATAAGAATATACAAGATGCCCACGTCAACGCCATGCTGTCCAAGCATGAACACAACACCGAGCCCAAGGGAAAGCCGCCACTGGGTATCCTAGCTACCAATGCAAACGTTCATGACGACATCCATCTAACGATCCAGGGAGGCCTTGTCCCAACGACGCCCGCACTAGAAAGGGGACCCAAGCGGATGACCAACTTCCCGAATACGCCGATTCAGGGTGGCGGACAGACTGAGAATAGGGATAGCTTGTATACCAACCTGATGGACGAGGTGCGTGGCCCGCCCAAAACCAGATCCGAAGGCAACAGCTCATCAGTCCAGTGGCGCACGGTCGACCACAGCGGCGGCGCAGTTCCACCATCACCGCGCGTTGCGAGCCCACCGCCCTCGGCAGGTGTCCAGGGACTAGGCGACCGAGCGTGGCATCGAAGACGCCTCTCGACTCCATTCGCTCCGCCCAACGTACCGCTGCCACCAGATCCGCCGCCGATGTTGAATAGAGGTGCTGGCCGAGGCCGAGGACGAGGACAAGGACAAGGTGGAGGAATACCAAGTCGACCGCCCCGGCGTGGCAGCGTGGCTACCTTTGAAGCGGGAGGCAATACACCTATTCAGAGCCCCTCAGCAACGAGCTTCACGACCAAGAGCACCGAGGGGGTGAAGCCAGTTGCGCCGTTGAAACTGCGCAGACTCGGGGCCGAATCTTCGCTGAATATACAGACAAGTACAACGCCAGTGAAGCCCAATTCTATGGGACGGAACTTGACAGGCAACCGAGGTCAAGTCAGCGCAGCGGAGGAGAGGCAGCCGGCAGTTCCGTTTCTACCAGCAGTCAGGAGGGCCGATACGATGAACTTCGACAGTCCGGTCTTGCCGCCGCTGGAGCCGGGCGAGAGGTTCAACTTCGATTCGAGGGCGTGGAAGGATTTGCCGAATACACCAGTTGAAGTAAGGACGGCTCCTCAAGCTCCACTCGGGAGGCCGCAAGAGAACAAGGCGTCGAAGACGGAAGCCAGGAGGGAGGTCAATGAGGATGGAGTCAGTCCCGCGTCGACGACCACTGTCGGGACGAGTATTTTGGATAGTCCGACAATTCTGGATTGGGCTGCGAGATGACCCGGGAGTACGAAAGTCTTTGGAGATGAGTCCGGATGGCAGCCAGGTTGGTGGAATTCGCGGCTGGTTAGTTCGTGGTACATATTATGAGCTTGATAGCATTGATACCCAGGAGTTATGGCGATTACATTCTGATCACGAAGTCACGTTGTTGATCCTCTGCTGCCTCGATGTCGTGGGAATGCTTGTTGATTTTACTGATTTCAAAATTGAGCCAACATGGAATATTTCATAGAGATAAATTGACTTATCATCTTGATTCGTGACACAGCACTCACAGCATTTTGTCTGGTACGTTTGAGCGATTTGACGGCTACGGTGTTAATCTCAAAGCCTTGTAAATATATTCACACATGGCTAAGTATCATAGGATAGCTACGCCCTCACTTTCGTTGCATCACTATTATCCTTTTATCCCCGGAGTGAATTTTAGATGTAGCATGGTCCGGTATGGTACCAGATCTGGAACCGTTTTCTGTTCTCATACCAGGCTGATGACACAATACATGACATGGCCTCGGGTACTCCTTTATTTGTGGGAGTGGCACAAGCGAACTACTGTTTCTCATAGGATCCATATATACGAAGGGCTGCCTGGTATTTCGGGCATATTAGCAACATATACAACAAGTATCTACGGGTAACGACTCGGTGACATTGAATGGCAAGGAGTGAAATACGCCAATATACATTTCACTCATAAGGCATTGGCTGATCATTAGCACATACGCGATCGTGAATGGTAAGTCTCGTTCCTCTATGATTAGATGCCATTGTAGCCAGTCTCGTGGATATAGCTCCCGTCACCGGTCTCTCGATTGGCCTTCTCCAAAGATGTATTGAAACCAAAT
This sequence comes from Seiridium unicorne, assembly GCA_039778275.1. Taxonomy (NCBI): domain Eukaryota; kingdom Fungi; phylum Ascomycota; class Sordariomycetes; order Amphisphaeriales; family Sporocadaceae; genus Seiridium; species Seiridium unicorne. The sequence continues at coordinate 41,618 of JARVKF010000279.1, forward strand.
TCGTCCGAACAGCTGGAAGAGTTCCGTCACAACAATCTATATCTCCACTCCGATGGTGATTGCAGAGCAGACTGACTCCTCGAGTTTTCTAGATGACACCTCAATCGGTCCACGATACTAAAAGAGACTGGGTAGCTCTAACACTAGGCTACTGTGGACAAGACAACATGGGGCAGTTCTATGGAATCATATTTGGTTTCTCATAGCGGGGGCTCGAACGGGTAATTGGGCCCATGTAATTTGCGGGAGAAGCGTCATCCCACCAGATCAGCCATGTCCAAACGTTACTTTCATGCTTGTCGTAAGCTCAGAGTGGAATAGTATCCTATAGTTTCTTGGTCGGACTATCCGCTTTCCCTGCTTGTATGCGAGCTTTGGTTCCCTCCAATTTCTCTCGGATAGCATCCCTTGCTGGAATCCAAGACTTCGACTTTGCCTTTGTCTTCTTCTTGGTATCTGACATGGCCGGATACGGCGACCTTGGCTAGCGAGCGCCCGATATTATCGGTTCCCCTTACCGCCCTTTGCAACTTGACAGCAACATATCAAAACAAATGACCTACAAGAGCACATCTCCAAGACATCGATGTTAGAGCATAACTACCTTCTAGATTGTAAACGGAACACAGGGAAAATAGTGGACTTGAACCGATCGCAAAAAAAGAAAGTATACGATCACAGGAGGAATCGAACCACCCTACCAAGCCAAGACGGCAGTTTTATTTGGTTGGCAACTACCAGTTCGACCAATTCGGAAATTATCTTGTTGATATAGTTACAGTCTCTTGTTGGGAATGATGATCAGTGTCGCTCGTCGCTCGTTAGTCCGTCGTTGCTCTGCGCGTCTCAAATATCCACTTTTATGCCGGGTGACTCACGCGGCGGCCAACCAGTCCCATATCCAAGGGTCAGCAAGCTCGAGACTAAAGTGTAGCTGGAGATATGTGGAAATATACGACGCATTAATAAGACATACTGTCGGGTCAGATTATCCCGCCGGACGTTGAAGCTCATGGGGGCGAACCTTTGACGACCATGTCGCCTACGGGAGAGATCATCCGTCCTGAGACCTGAGATCGTTTACAGCGTATGATAAAAAGAGTAGTGGTAACTGTTGCTTGGAATTTGGCCTTGACTAGAGATCAGATTCAAAGAGACAGCTGATAGACTTGTAAGCTCGATAACATGCTTCAATAACAATTAAAAAAAGAAGAGAAAACTGAAAATGAAAATGAAAATGAAAACATATTGAACATTCCAGACAAGCGGACGAGTCGCATGCAATCAGCCAGGATACTGGAAAGTTGTTGCAGCGACAGAAACTCTCTCTGTTTCGAAGGAGGCGTCGAAGCTGGTGGAACAGTAACAGCTCCCAAACCTTGTCCACACGCCAACATGAGCGTTATTTCATTGCAATGATGATCCCTCCGTGTGAAATGATCCTTTAGAGCAAGGAATGCTTCGGAGCCCAGAGCGGCGGCGATGCTAATCCCAAAGGGCAGCGGGTAGCACAGCTGATTATATTGTTAGCCACATCAATGAGTTTGCGCATTTACCACATTGGACAGGCGTTGTACCAAGCCTGCACAGTGCGAGATTCATGTGGAAGAGGTGAGAGCAGTCACTTTCCAACTTCTGGATCTTACTCCAGCCCAGATCTCTTCCTTCATGCTAGGCAGGATGGTAGCGAATCTGACTGGCCGTCATGTCTGAGCAGAGCTTCTTTCAAGACGAGGCGGATGATTGACACCAAAAAAATATCGGAAAGGACTGCAGAAGTGAAGATGTATTTTCTATATTCAAGTAAAGGCTGGAACTTGGACCGCATGAATACCCAGCAGTATAAACATCCGACATAGCAAGGTATGTGTATAATGGCCGGTACAGTAACATCGCCATGGCCACCTCTGGCTACCCACTTCGAAAGAGAGATCGTGCGAACTTGTTTCTTGAAAGTCACTTCTAATCGGACTGTTCGGATTTTTAAGATTAGATGAAGAGGACAACTGGTTGCCCCTGCTCATGTTACTCATTCACTCATCACGACTTGGCCAAAGAGGACAAGACAAATACCAGAGACATATTTCTATTCCCTGGCTGTTTTGCCGCCGCCATGCCAGACGGTTATCTGCAATGTACAGACGGATGCTGGAAAGATGTGAATGACCAAAGCCTAAAAGACACGAATGACTCCATAGAAAGCATCCATCCCTTTCCGTGTTTCATGAACCTTTCATTCCCAAACGTAAACAGGCCAGATGTAATGGTCAGTCATATGAACTGAGGTGGACGCTCAGGGCGAGAGGCCGTGGGGACTCAAGCCCGTCCATCGCCTTCCATTCCCCTACACATGGCATCGGCTGCCCTCCTCAAAACCGCTCAGAACGATACGCTTAAGAGCCGGGGTTGGGGTTCATCTGTCAATTTGTCAATGAATTATCTCGACCAAGGATGCCGCTGAAAAGTACCTTTCTCTTGCCACCGGTCAGGGTGACGTTGACAAAACGGCGGGTGTATACGAGTCTCTTCTTGGCGCGGCCCTTGGGGGTCTTGGCCTTCTCTTGGGGTTCGACTGCAGCACACAGCGTTAGTTCCGCTCATATCCAGAGTGCTCGTGCCAGTTGTCCGCGCTCCTGCTATAGATGAGACTGCTTGGAAGCGACGTCCATGGCTCACTGGAGCCTGAGTATCCGGTATCGCTGAGATGGCACCGAGTCGCCTAGAAGACACGAAATGATGCTGTTGAAGCAGCCCGTTGAAGAGTTGCTTTGTTTTATGTCGCTGATGTGGCGAATCCCCAATTCGAATATGGATTCCATTTGAAGATTCCGTCCGGGGGCCGTTCAGCCGACTTTCAATTGCGTTCGACAGGGCATCCGCATCTCTAGTCGACGATACCGAATACTCGTGGGCTTGATGTTTCGAGGAGGCGAGTTTACGAACCTTTGGGAGTCTGCGACTTGACCTTACCCGCACGAGCGAGCGAACCGTGACTGCAGTAATCCGTTAGCTACCAGGCCGTAGTTTCGACGAGAGGCGAGGGCAATGCGTACACTTTACCCATATTGATGGATGTGTGTTGACTTGTCGATGAACGATGGTCGATGAGGTGGTTGTTGCGAAGGAGAAGTTGTCGCAAGGTCGGGGTTGGCGGATGATGACTGGAGTGGGATTCGCTACAGGTGATTTTTGACGTGGGCAAAGGGAAATGTGGAATTGTGGGAGTGGAGTCAGAGTTTGATGCCTAGTCTTGGCGCAAGTTCCCGTCTAAGTGAATAAATTGTTGAAGCTATTCTTGTAGTGGGCCTCAGGCAGCTCTCAAAAATTGCCACTCGCCCGACAGCCGACATTAGCATAACATTGCTGAGCTCCAGGAATCAGTTCAGTACTTCAGGGTTGGGCATATGCTGGTACTATTGTGCAAAGTGCCCTGCGATATGTTCAAGCCCTCGCAGGCAAGGCTCTGTAGCTGGGCATACTCTCACAGGCTCATTTCCCGGTGGCTCAGGTCTCGTGACTTCCTAAATGTCGCAATCATGGATTTTGAGCCGGAAGGTTCCGTTCCACTCGGCGCTAAGCTGTTTTCAGCCACGCAGTCGTCTCATGATGCAGGCCAAACGCCGGCCGAGGACGGATCTGATAAACATCCTCAGGCCATCAATTGGATCTGATAAACAACTTCAACCCTATTGTTCTGGGCCATTTACTACATCTGTCATCAAGTTGTAGTCTGTTTCTAGGGCCTTCTAACTACCTGCTCTTGTGCAAGAGGGGTAATCCCGCATCGTTTGTTGAAACACTGATCTGTGACCTCGGACCATTTGATACCCACATACCGCCAACATGAAGCTCTCACAGGCACTCCCGCTCGCCGCATTCGTCGCCATCGGTTTGGCTGAGCCTATGGGCGAACCTCATTACCTATTTTCCATGCCGGAAGAAGCTTCCGCTTCTCTTTACAAGATCCCGACACCATACGAATCTGCAGTTCAAGGCCGCAGGATTCTGGCGTTAACGCCTAATGGCGTCCTCTCTACCGTCTTCCCGGAGTCGTCCAAATCAACCGTGAACTCTAATGAGGACGGGGTCTCAACCGAGGAGAACCGCCCCGCCGGTCTAGGCGGCCTGCCCATCGGCCTGATGGACTACATAGCCGACTGTGAGGAGGACGGCAACCCCACGATCCTGGCCATCGGTATCGCAACATCTTTCAAGAACGTTGCCGCCGGTTCGAACATCAGCTTAGCCATTCAATGGACGCCCCCTTATCCGCCAGCTAAGCGCATCAGATCTGCGGATTGCGGTATGGTGGACCGTTTCCTTAACAAATGCCAACCGGACAATGATGACGACGATTCGGAGAGCAAGGAGCCGGTCCCATACTCCGCTGCCAACCTGCCGCGCTTCTCCATCATCGGATACTTAGAGAAGCTTCCAGTAACGGCCAGCCTGTCATCCTGCTTCGTCAAAGCGCACCCGGATGCCAAGTACTGGCTGCCCGGAAACAGGATCCACGAGGCCGAGTTCGTGCGATTGGTAGTGCAACAGATTTACTGGATCGGCGGATTTGGAGACCGTGCGTACATTGGCTGGCTGAATCCTGAGGATTGGAAGAACATCACAAGGGAAGAGTGGGAAAGCGTCAAGCTTCCGGGAGAGAAGAAGGGCTGGAAGGAATGGAGTATGGATTCCTGGCAGGAACTATAAGTCTCTGAAGGCATGGTAGCATGGTAAGACATCTGTTTGGTAGCGGAGTTCGCTACATGATACGGTACCGTATTGACTAGAGGGACAGAATGTATATCTGTATTTACATATTGATTTCGAATTAGGACAATAAAACTTGTGCTTTGCACCTTCTCTCAAAGATGCCTCAATGACTTGAAATCAATGAATATTCTCGGTCGCATCTTTCGTTTTCCAACGACTTGCTATGGAATCCAATCCCGGACATTGCTTTTCTGTATCTTGTCGTAGACTCCTCCATCATCCAGTGCAGACAGAGCTTGCGATGCATAGTACGCAGGCAATCTATGCTATTAGCTTATGTATGAAATTAACAAACTCAGATCCTTGGGGTTCTATAGTGTTACCATGGCCCTCCATTGGACTCTTTAACCCCCCAATGCCTGCCCGAGAACCATTTGGTAGTACAATCCCCTTTGCCAACCAGTTGCTTATCGTCCCCAACCTCTGCAATAGGGCCTGGAGAAAGCACAGAGATTATATCAGCGCCCTTATTGGTTGACAGCCGATGCGTCACAGCCACAGTCGTCCTTTCTTTTTTTTCTTCTTTTTTTTTCCGTGGCCATATGCTGCAGCGTCCAGAGCCGCCTGCACCACTCTCTCAGATTCGGTATCGAGACTCGACGTCGCTTCGTCGAGCAGCAACAGCCGCGGCTTCCTGATCAGTGGCCGCGCAATCGCGATATGCTGGCGCTGCCCGCCGGAGAACTAAAGCCCTTGCGATCCACACGACGTGGTTTTGCCGCATCTAGAAGCGCCGTCGAATGTAGCGAACTGACCTGGCTGTATTGAGAGTGAGATACTCTTCAGTACGCTAATGGCCGGTCGGCGTGGGTATGCAAAATCCGGGGCCTTGCATTCCACTGTCACTGCTCCATCGTGATCACTTTTCTCGTTCTCGAAAAAGCAGTTGTCCTTGGTGTCATTTGAGATTTGATTTCTCAGGCTGAAGATTAAATTCGCCGCTCCCTGAGCCTGAGTGAGGCTGGAAGTATATGTGAAGAGACTGGCAGCAGCTTCACCCGAGAAGATCACGGCGATAAAGACAGTATAGAATTGCTGCGAGGTGTACTCTCCAGGGGCAACCAAGCGGCCTCCATACCAGAATCAGAGTGCCAAGACGAGGAAGGAAATAGACTGGCTGAGGGGGTACCAAAAATGGTGCTTCACAAGGCTCTTTACAGATGCTTTGGCTATGAACCGTAGGCTCTCCTCGTACTTGGTCAAGATTTCGCGCTCGAGCGCCAGCGATGCTACGGTACGGATAGCCCGAACCGCCTCAGAAGCGATGCCGGCGCTATTGGCGAACCAGAGCGAATTATCACCATCGAGCTTGAATTCAAGGCGCATGCGGACGTAGGCCGAGGCAACGAGCGGTGGCAAGGCACCAAAGGTCAGCAGGGGGCCTAACCTCCAACCGTATGCCATGGCTAGCGCACAGCTGGAAATCAAATTCACAATAATAGTGAGGATCAAGGCGATGTTGGAAGACAACAAGTCTTGAAGCGCCGCCGGTCCGTTAACAACCTCTAGACCAGCGTGCCGGTCGTGTTGTTGGGATCATCGAAGAAGGTCATGTCATGCTGCAGAATGCTGTTGAAAATTTCGAGTCGATAAGACCTCAGAATCTGTTGGGAAACGACTGATGACAGCCAGACCATCGCGGCATGTGCGACTAGGTTTTCCAATGCCATGAAGAAGAACATGAGAGCCCAGAAGTTTCCGCGTCGAAGCTGGTTATCTCCCTTGAGGCCGAAGGCGTCAACGCAATATCTATCAAAATAATTTGAATTATCAACTACAATTAATAAGTTTAAACTATTAACAAGGGCATTTCAAACTGCGGTACACGTTTTCTATTTATGATAACCTCTTTTTCCCCCTCTTCAAAAGAACGTTTATCATCGTGTCCAAAATGCAACGATCTCGTTGAAGTCTTCAATCGTTAAGCTTTTTACGTCTCGATCCTATTTGGTAATCTCCTTTCTCAATCGACTAACAATCTTGAAAGCTATAGAAGCTTTTTGCGACTTGCCCGTCGCCAGAAATAACTTTCCCTTAAGGAAAGTAGTTCGAGCAATCTCGTTCTTGTGCGCACTCGGATCAACAGACCATATGTCCAGCGCGCTGTTAATCATAGAGCTGACAGAGGTTAAAGATATTCGACTGCTTGGTTAAAGGTAGGAGTACTCACATTGCTTCTTCGCTTCGCCCGAGGCGGATAAGGTGCTCGGCAATCTTGTAGGCGACTCTCGCAGTGTAGACATCTCTCTCACCCACCGTTCGGCGCATGTGGCGCCATGCTCTGTCATGGTACTCCAAACTCTTGTCCCATCGGTTCTACGCAGCACGGAGGCTGCCAAGTGCAGAAAGAATGAGCCCAGTCTTCACGGATTCGCTATCATTCTTGCCAAGAGCCTTTTCTCTCCCTGCCAAACTGTCCACTAGAAGCGTATCACGCTCTTCGAGCTTACCCTGTGTAAGCAGAGTTTAGCTGAGTGTGGTCTCACCCGCCCGGGAAATGTAGTTGTCAATAGCCTTGCGCATCCGTAGTGTCTCTTTCAGGTCGGCTTCTCCCAGAAAACTGCATCAGAGGCAGCTGGCAGAGATTGATGATGGCTGGGCTGAGAGTATAGTGAGTTTGGAAAACTTTGACTACACTCAGTATGGCTTTCATATTCCGCCCTAAATATATTTCGAAGGACGACAGTCCTAATTCAATCTGAGGTTGAGGTGGGTTTGTGGTGTGCGATGGACGTGATTGAACAAAACTATAGTGCAAGCCAGCCTACACGCAGTGATATGCGGTTATGGAGGTGCGGGGTTAGAAACCTGGGATCCATGGGACTTTTTTATGACCAATCTCTTAATTGTTTGAGTTGCAAGAAGCGTCTCTGTTTCAGTTATTTGGCTCCGGGTCCTGAATTGGTGTAGTGTCCTAGCATTAGTAGACTTCACAGCCATGAGACACTTCGTCGGGGTCGGAAACTGTTGCCTCGATACCATCCTGACGTAAGATATACCCGAAACGTGCATTTGTCCTCGTTCCTTAGCTGATACCAAGCAGCGTTCCGCACTTTGTCGTGGAGGATGATAAGTTGAGCGCGTCCAATGTCACGAGAAGAAGGGGAGGAAACAGCCCAAACACAATCGACGTCCTTGAACAACTTGTTAGTAGCGACGACAAGACAAAGGCGAATATCGGCTTGAATCTTATTGCGGTCCTCCCTGACGGCTCATCACCAGCAGTACAAGAGATACGCCGATCGCTGGGCTCTGGTGTGTCTACTGCAAATTGCATCTATCGCCATGAATGTGATGAGCCTGCATCAAGCTACATCATCAAGAACTTGGCGACCGATTCCAGAACGATCATCAGTTACAATACCCTACCAGATATGAACTTCGAGGAATTCAGTCAGATCGCCAAATCTTTTGGCAGAGAGGCAACCTGGTATCACTTTGAGGTGAGCCCCGCCTCCTCGATGAGCAACGTTTAACGAGTCCTGATCAAAACAGGGTCGCATTCCAGCGGTCACATTGGATTGCATCCGACATGTGCGAAGGTCGGCGCCAGATGTCAGGGTTAGCGTGGAGATCGAGAAGTTCCCACGGCAAGGGCTACAAGAGCTTGTCCCTGAAGCTGATGTAGTATTCTATTCCAAAACCTGGGCCATAGTAAGTAGGCGTGATTTGTCGCTACTGATATTCTTAGAATGAGCTGAAGTGTTCTTACGAGGTGCTTCTTAATGAACAGGGAAACGGATACAAGAGCCCCGAGGCTTGTCTCCGAGAACAAGCAAGACTCACACCCAACGCGTAAGCTCATCCCCTGCGTGTTTCGTCCATCCGTCTGCATAGACTAATTAACATATACCAGCCTCCTCCTCTGCTGTACCTGGGGGGCACAAGGTGCCTCAGTTTTCGAGCCTACAACCGGAGCCTATGTTCACAGGGACGCATGGGTGTTGAAGGATTCTTCGGTCATCGAGTGAGTAACAAGGCTCCACATCACTCTCATCATAACAGAACCTGACTCTGGTAGTACTATTGGCGCAGGTGACACTTTCATTGCTGGGATGCTCTACTCGTATCTTGCTCATCAGCAAGACTGGCCATTGCCCCAGAAACTCGAATTCGCCAGCGAGCTTGCAGGGCGCAAAGTGATCCAGGAAGGGTTTTCCGGGCTCGGACGGCTGATGCGTAGCGAGTGAAAGAACGAGTGGCTACAAGAGTCATATATGCGCGTTCATGCGCTATATGCCACGACTCTGTCAGTAGAAGTCTGTATGCCTTACCGAGATCTCGTGCTTTGACAGATCGTCTGCTAGGATTTAAGGTTCTCAGGCCATGGCGAAGCTACATCGTGTTTGCAAAGTCCTCCATCAAGTTGCCGTGCTGTATATTGAGACAGAGAACAGACAAGACGAAGACCCGTATATGAGCATGGTAGAAAGCGATTTTGACTTGTACCTGTCCCAGCTGGGCTTTATCGCCCGTCAGCACTATCCAGGCGATGGTACAGCCCTTGGTAGTAAGTTTGGACGAGGAATGTCTCTCCAGTAAGTCGAACAGCGCACTTGGGATATTGGTTGTCAGGAAACAGGCACGTTATGGGATTGATGGAGGAGGATCCACTAGAGTTTTCTCTGGCGGCATGGCCACCAACAGGTCTATCGTAGAGTCCTGGTGAATGATATCCTGTGGTGTCTCAATCGCTTCCAGTGAAAGTGATGATGAATGAATATAGTGAATGGAGAGAGATCGAATACTGCTAGTCTTCAGTCTTCCGTCTTCGCATATGATATCAGCCTCTCGCGAAACTATCAACTGCCGACAAACGTGGAGTGTAAAGCGGCTGGAATCCAAAGCACCCGATCGAGTCAAAGAGCTGCAGAAAGCGGGCGACAAGGCCATGTGATGTACGCTCTTCATACTGTACAGGCCTTCCGCACCGAGATCAATCCCCGTGCATTTATAGATAATCTACATCCTCGTCGACCTCGTTTCGCAAGACACGGCGGTGATTAATCATGCTGTCATCATAGGTAGCCTGCCAGAGCCAAATCTCATCGACAGCTTATACCACAACTACCGGCATCCTTTCTGCATCAACAGAAATCACGATTACACAACGTTTCAAGCCAGCCACCATCCCCATCAACCCCCAAATGGCATCATCGCGTGCAAAGACACAGACCGACCTCCCTAATCCGTCCACTTGAGTCACGCCGGTCCTCGTGGCCCACCCGAGAACACGAGCCCACCACACGACCCAGGATTATATCCTATGTTTAAACCTTCTCCTTCAACAAGCGCTGTTGGTCTAGCGGTATGATTGTAAGCCGAATAACCACTCATTATTCCACTCGAATAACTTACTAACAAGTCTCCAATAGCTCGCTTAGGGTCCACCCTAATCACTCTTGCGAGAGGTCCCCGGTTCGATCCCGGGATAGCGCCTAACGTTATCAAACCATTTTTTGCATTTTTGCAGGCTTTTGCTTTACTTTTGGTTGGTGTCATTAATTGGGGTACGGGGTGTAAGCGTTGGCTATTACGTATGTGGGGCTGGCGGTGGCACTAGATTATCGCGATTAGGGTTTGGCTCATCGTCGACGTTGGGATCCGGCATTTAATAGAAGAAGAGACCTTGATGTTGAGTTCATGAACATGCAACCTCTATGGACGATATGGGCTACATGAATAAGAACGAAACACTTACGTGAATGCCGTGGTGTTTCAAGTGCTGACCTGTACGGCGACATGTGTAATAATGTTGCTTTTGCCACATCGGGAAGGAGTCACTTATGCCGCTCATCACAGCCAATGCCGTGACAGCATGCTGCGAGCTTACGTGCGCTCTGCCATTGGCTCGGTCGACCCAATTAGGAATTCAATTAGGATCGGGCCTCAAGTCCGAGAAGAGCAATGTGGCTGGCTCTTACATATGGTCGATGTAGGTCTGGGCCGTGTACATTGTAGACGCCAACACAAGGTGCTCCGATGGAGAGCTGTCGTAGCGTACGCTCAACGCAATCTGATTATATCAAACTGGGACTATGAATGCATGCTGATTGATTTACTTTTATCAAAGGCAAACTCAGAATGCCGTCCCCTCGTCTTTTAAGTGTAGTTGATCTTCTGATAATTGAACCTAGAGCCCAAATAATTCCTAGTCTGGAGCGGGATTGAGGGACTGTCTGTGCTATTTATTCTCTTCGTTCTGGTCTATTACCTACACTGTACCGCTGACAACGATTTACGTGCGACAAAAAACGAAATACTGCCCACTGAAAAGGCTCTCCTCGCATTTACTCAACACGAGGACCGTGGACCGATTGCATCTATGGCGAGATTTTGGTGCGCGGCTTATAGGTAGATAGCGCTTAAGTTAGGGAGGCTAGCGAGGTGAAGCTACAGCACTGCACGCTGGAGCAGCCGCTATTTCATACCTTTCATACCACGCCTTGAGACGCCGCAACCATGCGTACCAATTCAAACGAGTTTGATGGCTGCAGCTTTCTCTCGCACGCCGCTGAGCTGCGATAGATCGAGCGAGAACGTTTCACAGAAGCAAGGAGGCAACTTGAGTACATCATGAATTCGTTGCTCATAGGATTGCCGGATCTGGTTGGTCAATTGGCTGCGAACTCGACCTTGCTCTACCAAGCCTACCTAAACTCTAGGCGTCCGTCCATCGTATGTGGTCACCTCTCTCTATACCATCTACCCATGCATTCACCTTCTTCAGGAAAAACCCCGCGCTGCATTGCAAGAGCGCTTCAAAGAAGTCGACTTGAAGATAGCTCTCCTCAAGCGGCCAGTCCGGCCAGAGCTCCCTCATTCTTGACGAATAGACTTTCCGCAGTTGCGTCACTTCGTACTCCATTAAATGTATCCAGTAGAGCTGATCTTTGCCCTCGTTGTCTAAGTCTCCATCATTCCTCGGGGTTGTAGACTCCAGAGGCGATTCATCCTTGTATTCATCCCGCTTCGGCTCGTCCTCCCGGCTCTCTTCGGTGAGAAACTTGGGCATCCTGGTAGTCATCCATAGTGGTAGTGCTGAGACGCATTCCCAGTCCACAACTGCTGTGATCTTTCCTTCGTCATCTACTAGGATGTTATTTAGGTTAAGGTCATCGTGATAGAGGACCGTCGCCTCTGCACATTCGTGTGTCGAGGAAAAGAATTTAGGGAGTATGGAAAGCAGTCTTTGGGCGGCGACCTGGATTTCCTCGGCGTCTTCTCTGTCATCTTCATCTTCCGCCTTCTCGATAGCCAACGTCTGCTCCCGAATGATAATATTGAGTTCTGAACTCAACCAGTCGAAGCTGGAGCGGAAGGGACCTCGCGGAATATCGTATTGAAGGTGATCTCCCATGAAGAATTCGGCAGATACGAGTTGATCTGGAATAGCTGTTCTCGGAAATCCCTCGGGAATTTCCTCTCTGGTCTTCAAGTCTAGAGTCCCTATGTATTGGAATGTAGAATCATGGCGGCCATGACGGAATAGATCTGCCTGAATTTCCGCCAGACGTGTTACCATCTCTACCTTCTGCTCCATTGACATGGTGCGCCACCGACTATTTGCTGAGCATCCCGGCATAAGTTCCATCAATATCCATTCGAACCCAATCTCATTATCATTGCTGTCCTCGAAAGCAACGACTTTTGGAACCGGAACTTTGGTGTTCTCACGCACCCACCGCAACGTGGCCACCTCACCACGTGTCTTGGCGTGAGGATGAACCGGTAACGTGACTCGTATCAGCAATGACCGATCGCCATAGACGACCAAGAAGAGTTTGTTGAAGGCGCCGGCGGCGTAGAAGGAGACATCGCAGGGATCTGTCAGAGCGGCGTTTAGATGCTGGCGGCATACGCTTTCAATCGCCACAATTGCCGGTTCGCGTGTCCAGCGGGGTACGGGACCGAATAGATCTTCTTCCCATGCCAGCCCATCTTGTTTGTCTCGTGGCATCTTGGATTTCGATTGCGATGGTCGCCGTTGTCATAAGGTGAGGGCTGGTATGGAGTGTGAAAGTGGGGACTCATGGGTCAGAGCAAATGGCGATTCTTATCCAGTCATACCATTAAGCGGCGAAAGATCGGACCCGACATTACATTGTATTATCTTGAGTACTTCTGATATCCCATTTTCAGCCACGGTAGGTCCCAAGGTCCGCCCTCGAAGGTCCAAGTTTCTATTTGTCAAGAGCGCTCTCCCTGGACAACCGCGTGGGCGCCCCTCACAAGGCCCAAAGCCATCATTTGGCTGCACTTCAGAGCACCCAGGGTTATACACAGTGCAACATTACAGTATTGCACCTTGTCCCTCTGTTTGCTTCGCCTTTGCCAATTCAATTCCTTCTGTACCGAGAGTTTGACCCTAAGCCATTTTGTTCAAAAGCGCGCCCAACCCCAGCTAACATCACAGCATTCCATCGCCATGTCGTTAGTGGAAGAGGTTCTCCACGTGATGACCCCTGCGGAATGGAGCAAACCAATCGAAGTAGACGCCAAATGGACCGAATTTACAGATGAGAACGTAAAGGCAAGTTAGTGTTGTGTTATTGCTTTACCGCGCCACTTGGCTACTCAGAAGTGTTCAACCGCTGATATGGAAGCGGGAAACAGAAATTGGGCCTGGCAGTGAGGTGGAGGGTATAATCCCTCACGGGGCCAGTTATTGGACTCGGACCGCGAAAATATCAGCACGCAAGCAAGATGGATCTGCCACTTCGTACTTTCTAAAGGTATCGTACTTGGCAACACTTCGGGGGCTGTTTACAAGAAGCGCGGAGTTTATTGACCAAATGGTTCGACTAGGTATCGCAGGGTGAAAATGGGCGAAATATGGCTGTAGGGGAATACGCTTCCATGGTGGCGCTGTACAAGACCCTGCCTAAATTTGTACCTCAACCTATCGGCTGTGGCTCGTATGCTTCCGACCCTAATATTCATTTCTTCATCTGCGAGTTCATCGAGATGACGGACGATATACCAGAGGTTCAGGCCTTTGTTCAATTGCTCGCAGAGCTCCACACCAAAGGCATTTCCCCAAACGACAAGTATGGGTTCGGCGTGCACACCTACAGGGGAACCATCCCCCAGTATACGGACTGGCATGATACTTGGGAAGAAGCCTTTCACCACTCTATGAAATGGTTTTTTTACGCCGAAGAGAAATCACAAGGGCCCGACGACGAGATGCAAGAGCTGTGCCAAGGTCTATTCGACAAGGTGATCCCTCGGCTGCTACGTCCACTGGAGACTGGCGGACGGCAGATACAGCCGCGTCTCATCCACGGTGACATCTGGTCTGGTAACACTTGGACTAATGTCGAGACGAATACACCCATCATCTATGACGGCGCCTGTCTTTACGCACACAATGAGAGTCCGTCTTCCATGCACTGCACCATCTTTATGGTCCACGCGAGCGAGAGGCTGATTGTGCAGTGGAAATGGCTGCTTGGCGACCAGTACGCCACCTGGTCGGGAGGCAGTACATGAAGGCGTCTTGCGATTACTTCCCAATCTCAGCGCCAGAGGGAGATTTCGATGACCGTAACTTGTTATACTATATGTAAGTGCACTTCTATCTCGTCGTCGTAGAACTCCAGACAACCACTAATGGCCGAAAAAGTCGCTGGGATATCAAGAGCTCTGCTCTGTTCTCGGGAAATTTGCGGTATCGAAACATGTACGTGTGCATTTCTGGGAGTCTATGAAATAAGATGCTAACGCTTCAGAAGGGCCAAAGAAACCATGAGGACCTTGATTGCTAAATACCCGGATGGATATGAAGGCTGGGCCAAGGAGAAGGGGGAGGTGCCCGTTCACCGAGTGTATTCGCCAACATCGTACCACTTTTTGAGCCATGATGACGCCAGGCTGTGAACGCTGTCAAGCCAAGAGATTACCCCTTGGAAGGGAACCCCATGCCTATTAGCACCGCCGGTTCGGTAATGTCATGGTGCGCGTAGCTCAATATTCCTATGGCACCTGGTTCCATCATCATTGTGAGAGGGAAGCCGATGTCGTACTCCAGCCATCTCTTCGTAAAGGCGCGCAGAATATGGCCATGGGCAACCACGAGGACGTCGGGTGCATCGCCCCCATGCATGAAGGGCTCCTGTATCTTCTTGATGTTCCCAATGAGTCGATCGAGCCTCTCCTTGACCTGATCGGGTAGCCTGTAATAAGAATGTCAACAACAAAGTATACTCAATTTGTGCTGTCCAGTGTAGGACTCACTCTCCGCCTTCGCAGCCCTCCACCCAGATATTCCACTTCGGCAATCCCCTCTCCTCTCGTGAAGCTTTGATCTCTGCAGGTGTCTTGCCCTCGTAAGTGCCACAGTCCCATTCTGCAATGTCCTCGGTTAGACTGAGTTTGTTCTCTGCCTTCAGCTTGTCTTTCGCCTCTTCACCCAGTAGCAGGTCGAGAGTGACCACTGCTCTCTGAAGAGGGCTGCAGAAGACATGCGCAAGCTTGGAGGGGTCAATCAGTTTCCCCGGCCCAACGAGCATCTCACCAGTGCCTCTGCTCTGCTTCACACCATTTTCTGTAAGCGGGATATCTGTGCTGCCTGTGCATTGGCCAGAAATTGTCCATTCAGTTTCACCTTAGGTAAGAGGTCAGTCATAGTCTTTCGCGATAAAACCTTCTGCGGTGGTTTTTATCCTACCATGGCGGGCGATAAAGACCCGAGGTGTTGTTGCATTCTGATCGGACATTTTAAACGTCTTAGTTGAATCTTGGCTTGATTGGAAGCAACAGTAACGATGACTACGATACTGTCGGTTTCAGAGGAAGTAGAAGAGAAAAACATCACGTTGATACAGGCAGACCAGTGTTATCTCATGCAGCTCCAGCCACACAGTGTGCGGCATTTCTGCCCCACCAACGCGCAAGGCGGGGGATGTTGGCCAAGGGCAATTCTCGATCTTCAATCTGCCATTGCCAATACCATCGCATCTCTAATATGCAAGCCATATTTTCGCCTGCTCTTAGGCATTTCTATGAGCTTAGTGACTGAATCCGCCCACTTGGATAAGGCGAAACAGTCACACCTTGTTTCGTGCGTAACAAGGCCACGTTTTGATCTATCATCAACGCTATATTCTCATTCGACAGTGCTGAAGATACTGTTTAATTGACATTCAGACATCATAGGACCGCTACACCCGTAGTCACTACGCGCCTAAGGCCTATCTGGTGGTTTAGGTAATCGGCGGTACATGTCTGTGAACATGGAACAAGTGGGATTTCGTAGGAGTTAGCATCGCATTCTTGTGAGAACGAATCGATCTATACATCAGCATCTTCATTCTACAATAAGCGATGACGGTAAAGACATGGCTGCTCAAATTTCGGACTTATCGCAAATCCAATACTCAAGTGATCACTGCTTTGACACAAAATCCTACTACAAGAAACTTCGCTGGATTGCGACCTGCGTATAAGGGAAGTGAGAATTCCCAAGTATGCAATGACCGGTCTCATTCTATTTTGGGAGAAACCGCTCACGAAAGGTTTACTCCCGTCCCCGCAACCATAAGAACGGCGCCAAATTCAGCCATGAGGTCCTTGAAAGGATCAGGAACCAAGGATTCAGAAACAAGTGATCCAGTCTTGACAGAGCTCAGCCTATGTCTCCAGGTACTCGATGATTTCATGGCCCTTCAAACCGAACACAAAAAGCTAGGCAGGGACGGCGAGTACGTTCAACTGACGAAACTCATCTTTGATGTTCTTTACTGCACGGAACGACGACAAATCTTATTGGAAGGGGGAAGAGAAGATACTGCAACAAACCTGCAGGCGGCAAAGAACCTTGCAAGTCGGATCGGCAGAATAGTACCAGAATTGATGATCAGCACCGAAACCCCAGTTGATCATAGCTTGGGTGCGAAGGACGACAGTCCCGGACTCGGGAAACACGTGCTTCTAAACCATCCCGGCATCAAAGTTCGAAAAAGAGATTGGCCTGTTGCAGTTCTCAATAATCTAAGGGACTACATCAAACCACCGTCCCGTAAGCCCGTCGACCGCCAGGAATCCCAACCAGAACCAAACATTCCCTCTCACGCCATTCCGGTGCAATCATACAGTAGTAAGACAGAGGACCCACAAAGGCCACAACAGAAGTTTCAAGGATCTATTATTAGACGCGAATCATCATTTGACAGCAATAATTTGGACTTAAGGCCCCGAATGTCCAGGTATAACCTCCATCCTCCTGATAACAAAACAATTTCGCCACAATTGTCATTGGGTGCCCAACACGGCATTGGCTCGATGCCCACTCCTGCGGGATCCATCCCTGATCTCCTCTCAAATGATCAGTCACCAACGATGGTGCTTTATTCTAGACTCCAATCATCACCCTCGGCGCCGAACTTGGACGATTTATACTTCTGTCGGCGCCGCCTGCCCACTATCAGTAGACTGGGAGGCGTTTCTATTATAGAAGGCCAGAGCTTAGCGGATGATGCCATTGTGCAGGAGCTTTTGAAGCGGTGGACGACTGTAAATTTATAGGTATAATTAACATCACGCTCTAGTTATTAGCTGGCACCACATGAGAGAAAAAGGACTTCTATGTGGTATCTCTTGATTTCGTCCAAAAGGAACATAAGTATACAACGTTAAAATCTCGTGAATAGAAACTATGGAACTCTGGATGACAATATAGGCGAACCTTATCAAGGATCTATCAGTTCCTTGAGACCTACACGGAAGTATTAGTGCGCTCCTAAGCCTATTCAGAAGCCTTGTCATACTCCATTCTCAAGAGCTTGGGGATGGTGCAGTGGCAGTACTCCTTTCAGCCAGTCTTGACGTCTTGCAATGCTTGAATCACTGCATCCTTGGTTCATTATCATCACATCAGAAGTCCAATGTAGGCTTAGTGTCCAAAGTTATCTACAGTCCCGATCTGTTCCGACCAGATGGGATGATGACGCATGACGTATCTGTTGACATTGTGCAATTTTCCAGGTCATCTAGCGATATGTAAAAAATTGAATGTGATAACTTTGGTCATGCTTGACTGCTTTTCCAAGTACTATATGTTGACTTTGTCTCTACGGGGCTGTCACGATTATATCGTCTTCTACGCACGCTTAATGAGAGAGCCAGGACACATTTCCTCCAATCTCTAATCCAACAGTCAACTAGACATCAAGAACTTAGCTTCGTCACGTTGCTACTCATCGTCTGAACTTATGTCGTCTACTCTGCATCAGGTAGGAGTAGTTGATATCCACTCTTATATAATCCTTTTGCTCATCCTTCGCCGTGACCATCTGACTCATCCGGCGTTATAAACGTGACTGACAGGTCTCAAGGACTTCAAGCTCGAGTGACTCATGTAACAGTGACGCGAAGTCTATCTCCTATAGTCTATAAGTCTAGGAGTATAGTAAGTCCGAGATCGGCTAGACCTCGTCGCCGACCAGAAGACAAGGCTCCTCTCCTTCATCTACAGACATGGAAGGCAATTTTTCAACAACAAAATGTAGCCCGGATGGTCTAGCGGTATGATTGTAAGCAAATTCCCCTGTCAGTTCTCCATCGAAATCTGATACTAACAAGTCACAGCGCGCTTAGGGCTCACCCTAAACAAGCTTGCGCGAGGTCCCCGGTTCAATCCCGGGTTCGGGCCCAACACTTTTGGCCGATGCTGTATATTTTTTTCACGGTGGTTCTTACAATTTTGGACATATTTTAAATCGCTTGATTGACGTTGTCGGTTTCGTCCGTTTTGGTGGTTATATTCTAGTTGATCTGTGGCCCCATTCTATGTAGCATTAGTAGGGCTATTGTGGACCCGTAGACCAGCAATCTCGTCTCCTCTGTGTATGATGGCTACGTGTGATAGGAGGGAGTTGGCGCGCAAAATATTTATGAATCTAGGAGAAATATATGTAAAGTTGATGAGTAGCGTCTCCATTATCAGCCATGGTCGGACCGCAGAGCATTGTCATCCTGGCACCGGCGAACAGGCACTTCTACGCATTGGGCACGATAGTGAATGGGCTCCAATGCTGTGGCGAGATCCAAAGTGTCGAATTCGCTATTGCTAGCCTAACTAAATTCAGGTTTTCAACATCCACCCGGATAGATCCGGAAGGCCAATTCGTCCATGGCGACTCCTTTCCTCATCAACCAGTTACGAACACTCTGTAGTTGATGTCGCATTCATCAAGAAACCAGGATATCTCCAGTGGCAATTACCGTTTCCCCTTCAATAGTATGAGCGAAAATTATGAGACAATATACCAAAGCTGGTGAGTACTCGCGACATTCATCGAGCCGTAGCCTAGGGGAGAGCATCCTTCCTAGCATTTCTTAAATCCGACGACTATTAAAGAACATATTCATTGCCCAATTTTAACACGTGTCTAGATGTCACTCAGGATCCAAGTATGCCCCAGTATGACTGTAGCTCGCCTTCCTCAAGCCTTGTTATACCCCGATCTACCACTCGAAGACCATGTTTCAGTGGTTTGATACAGTATTCAGCTAACCACCCCCGAGCCTCTCTCAGCTCGATAATAATCTGATCCAGGATGATCATGGATATAAGTCATTTGACAAGCGTTGCCCAACTTTGTGCTCAAATGCAAGAATCCTAGCGCAGCGCAGTCCCGGCGCTTGCTTCTGATTATCCATACGGCTATCTTCGAGAGGAGTGGTCCCGTGACATATTGAAACCTGAGCCACGCTGCCTCAATCAAGACCGAGCTTTCCAGCGTTCTATTCCGATCTCGACTGAGTTAGGCCCAAGACTGGCCTCATTACACCCTGCGGTCACCCTTTCGCTGCCAGGACATCCACATTTGTCGCTTGCCAGATACATTGAAATTGGAACACACCTTACGTGGAATGACCCTTGCGGTTGAAACTTGTGGTAATCTGAACGCTATTGGCGTTTTGACTTTTATAAAGCCCACGACTTGGCTGCCCATTGCCGTTATCAGCTCAACATCGACGATCTCGTAGAACTGGGCGCAGAAGCGAGTTGTATTACGCGGCTAAATGAAGTTCTCGAGAATAAGTGGCTACGGTATACGATTGAGAAGCATACCAGAGCATACCACAACGTAGACCGCGTGTCCTTGCTAGAACATCATTCAGACGAGTCTAAGCAGATATCCAGTCGCATGTGATAATTCTGAAGGCCAGAGTCCACAAGTCAATCACTAAACTCTCCGTTAAGCTGCCCATCACGAGATTGCAGGAGCTTTCTTGAAGCGCTACATTACCATGTTTCAGCTTTGGATTGAACATTTCGGGAAACGCTGAACTTCGCTGGATCAAATCAGATCCCCAGCGTCTTTCCCGCGACAAGCCCCTCAGTGAGACATCGGATACTTCTTGACAAAGAACAACCTCTAAATCTCAATGGTCGTGCACGCAACTCATCGAAATATGGTGTTCTACATAGTGACATGAATTATCAAAATAGGTCCTCAAGTTACGCGGCCGCTTTTGCTAAATACCTTATGGAAGTCGTGACCTCAGACCCTAATGATGATGCAGACGTATGGAGAAATTCGTTGGTGTAACTGGAGGAATCGAACTCAACAGCGGCGCTAGACCCAAGGTGTTGAATAGATGTGTTGAACGGATAAAAGAACCGTGAAGGCTGTACTAGTTCTTCAAGCATTATGCGCTTAACTTGTAGTGGTAACAGGACGCACCCTGCACAAGTACGGCTGTCTGCGGGCACCAGCCCTGTATCTGAGGGTAATATTGCCGGGAGATCAGACCAGGTCCAGCCCTACGGACAGTGTGTTGGTAACTACCATAAACCAAAACAAGAAGCTAAGATAAGAGGGAAACCTTATCTAATCCCGTGGTTTGGAGCAGAAATTGGCCAGAATTCAAAGTTGTTCACGGAGATTGAATCCTAACCGTACCCCGATGACCAGTGTACCTGCATCATCTGCCGGACCAACTAGCAGAACTCAAGCGAGAGGCTGAGGTCGCTTCGTTCCGTTATGGATTCCTAGCGAATTTAAGAAGAAGAAAGGAATATGCATGGAAGGCGAGGCAGAACATGGGAGTATTGACAGCAGATATGCTTGGAACCGTGGAAAGCACCAGTCGTCTCGGTAGTGTAGTGAGTGAGTGCTGCGGTGGCATTGAACAGAGCCTAGCTGTTGGCCTCTGGCTTCTGGCTTCTGGCCCGTTAGCGGGCTGGCGGCTTGTCGCCTGGGACTACCCCACAAAGAGCTCTAGTGGGGCCTCATGCCGGCCGATCCCTTGTCAGTCCACACCTTGACCACATATCGCCTAGCGTAGGGTATGACGAACGGGTGCTTGTCCAGTAATGACGTAGCCGGAGCATTTGGTCCATCCACTGTTCCCTGCTTGCTTTGAAGCTCTGGAGCTCGGTTTGACGAATTGAGCTGTGAAACAAAAGCCACCAGGTCCACGATCGAGATTTTCAATGATGAAATTCCTAGGACACCAGGCGTTGCACATGCAACTCGGGGGCTTTGAGTGGTTCCGTTGGCGACTTCACTACTGAACTATGCCCTGCCAGACCGCAGCTACCGACGTCATCCTGACCCGAGATGTGCAGAGGCAGCCAGTGAATGGGCCTGGAGCTGCTATTCAGCTTTGGCTAGGCCAGTAGATGCATAGACTTGTTCACACAACACGTGTGTTTTAGGTGTATTAGGCAAGGTCGCTCAAAAATTATGCGACACAGTACCCAGGAAAGCGTGACGGGTCTGTCGCCTGTTGTCCCGCGTAAACAAAGGGCAAGAGTGACGTGATGCATTTCTTTCGAACCAGCCAAGCCCAAGGACGCCCCAGAAGCTTCCCCAATTTGACTTCATTCACCGACCCTTCCAAACAAAACCAACCACATTCCACATTCCTGACTGGTTCTGTTTGCCAATCTTCCCCTTCTTCAACAATCCGGCTCTGCATCTCGTTGCAGTAGTACCACCAAACCGAGGAAAAAGAATCCTTCTCCCCATCGCTATCTACTACTTCCACCATCATGAGGTTGTCGATTAGCCTCGCAACCCTCGCCTTGGCGACTTCGGTCGTCGGCAGCAGCTGGTTCAGCAAAGCTGGTAAGCCACATCAGAACACGCAGTAGCCAACCTTGCACCGTCGTGAAACCCGGCTTTGGCTGCTACCCCCAATAATTTTGCCTGCATCCCGTAAAACGATACTGACTCTACCTGTTTTCCAGCCTACAACAAGTGGCACGAGACAGAGATTGAGCGCTGGCTCTCGGACCACGATGTGCCTTACCCCACTCCCGCGGACCGCAAGGACCTCGAGAACTTGATCCAGAAGAATTGGGAGAACAACGCAGTCTCCCCGTACAAGAACTGGGACACAGATAAGCTCAGCGCTTACCTGAAGCAAAAGGGTATTGAGACCAAGGAAGGTGCTGAGTCCAACAAGGATTCGCTCCTGACGACGGTTCAGAACTCGTGGTATGAGACTGAGGACAAGGCTCAGAGTGCCTGGACCAGTACGAAGGATTGGATTCTTGACAGCTGGACTGACAGTCAGCTCAAGGCCTTCGCCGACAAGCATGGCATTCCTGGTATGTGATATGCCCGTCATTCGATTGCTGGAGACCTCACTGACTTGTCTTGTACAGTTCCCCAACCTCGCAAGCGTGACACCCTACTTGAGAAGGTCCGTTCCAACTACGAGACTGTTGCCAAGAAGGCTGGCGAGACCGCTGCCTACCCTGGTAACTGGCTCTACGAGACCTGGTCAGAATCTGACCTGAAGGAGTGGCTTGACACCCATGGTGTTCCAGCCCCTCAACCCTCGAGCCGTGACAAGCTCATTGCTTCAGTTCGCCGCAACTCTCGTCTGGCATACTTGAAGACTCAGGACCAGGCTGCCTCTGCTTCCGCCAGTGCCAACGCTGCATACGCTACCCTCACCGACAAGATCATCGATGCCTGGGGCGAGTCCCAGCTCAAGGAGTTTGCTGACAAGAACAACATCCCTGTTCCCCAAGGTTCCAAGGTTAACGAGCTCCGCGCTCTTGTCCGCAAGCACCGTGCTCAGATCCTTGGCGACTCTTATTCCGCTTCCGCTGCCAGTGCCTTCGGTGCTGCTACCAGCAACGCCAACAACCAATATGCCAAGGCTACCGACAGCGCTAGCCTCGCCGCTCAAGAGGCGTTCAACTCAGCTACTGGCACCTGGTCCGAGAGCCGCCTGAAGGCCTACCTTGACGCCCGTGGCGTGCCCGTTCCCCACGGTTCCAAGACCGACGAGCTCCGTGCCCTTGTTCGCAAGAACTCCCACAAGGCTGCTTCCGGTTACAATGCCTGGACTTGGGATGACTTCTCCACCGACAACTTGAAGGAGTACCTCAAGAGCAGCGGTGACGCTACTGCCGATAAGGCCGATGCTACTCGTGAAGACCTTGTTTCAGCTGCTCAGTCGGCATACGCTTCGGCTTCGTCCGCTGGCGGTAGCTCTTATGCTTCGGTCACTAGCTATCTTAGCAAGGCTACCGATGCTGCTAAGTCAAGCACCTTCGATACCTGGACCGAGAGTGAGCTCAAGGCCTATCTCGACAGCTACGGCATCCCTGTTCCCCAGGGTTCCAAGATCAACGAGCTCCGCGCCTATGCCCGCAAGCAGTCAACCTACTTCAAGTATGGCACTAGTGGCCCTACCGACACCGCGTACGCCAAGCTCACCGAGGCTGTTAAGGGCGGCTACCAGTGGGTCCTCGACCAAGTCATCGGCGGTTCTGAGGCCGCTAAGCAGCAGGCCAAGAAGTCCAAGGATGAGCTGTAAACGGTTATTCGATACCGACATCACCTGTATGACGTTGGAGGAAGTTCGTTGAATGGAGATCAGTCAAGTGAGACTCGATCGGAGGCTACGAAGCGGAATGAATGTTATGACAAAAAGGCACTGTATTCTAATGGACGGTTGAGCACGGTTTTGTCGCGCATCAATTAGGCAGGCGGTGGACTTTGATACCATTGCTAGTCTTTCGGATAGGTTCGCGAACCTGATATGAAAATGTTTTAAGCGAAATCAGATTCCACTTCGTCTTGTTCGTTCCAATTGACGGTATCTGTGTAGTGTAAATGCCATTGGTACTAGAGATGGACAGTTCCCATCAAGTTTATCAAATCGCCTTGGCCTATGCTCATCACCGTCAAAGGAACATTAGCTATATCGATATGTACAAGCATGATGAGTTCACATCTATGTTATTGCGATATGTGCACAGTGCCCCGACGTCGCCAGTTGATGATTGATAGGCATAAGGGTCTGCTGATTCTGGATTCCCAATTGCAGTCCGAGAAACACGAGCACTAGTAATGAAGTTTTTATACTAGTTTGGATAGAATCTGATTACATGTTCTCGCAGTTATCTGGAAACCTGTATCGCTCATCTACTTGAGGAACACCCCGAGGAACATTGCATCAGCTGTCACCTTCCACTAGCAAACCTGCAAGCGTATTATGTCAAGTACCTTGTCCAAGCCTTCGTAGTTCCATCTTTACGAGGGTTCCAATATGACCGATAAGCTACTCCTGGACCGTAATGAACAGTGGGAAAGATGTACATGTATACCAAGGAGTTTCTTCATTTAATTGTGAGTTGATATCGCTAGTTGTAATAGTGTGGTGGCGGTGGTGTTGCTGTTCTAGATGTAGCATGATGCGCCCAAGTGTGAGGGATTCTTCTTTAGTGAACCTCACTGTTGGTGAACTGCCCAACTTCCTCATTGAGGCATGTCTGTCGCCCTCATATCCGTGACATTGACCAGCTGCTAGTCAGGCAAATAGGGTTTATCAGCGAACAACGGGACGAATGGCTGAACCTCGACTACCTCTTTGCTTTCCTATGATGTAGGGGGCGTCGTCAACATATGCGAGTCTGACTTTCTCGGACAGCTCTTGTGAAAATAATATGAACTATACTCAAATATATTATCATGGCAATTTCATTTGGTTGGTCTTCCATGTCCTGTTCTCTACTTTCAGGTTCGAGATATCTATCATTCTTCAGAAATGGGCAGACTCGGGAAACAACCGATTCGCTCTACAAGGGGCGTGTCATGATATTTGAGTGCCTTCGATTATAATCGAGGGTAATCATACTCGTCTTACACAGGGTCGTAGAAAAATGCCAACCCGTTGTACCGTGAGGTTATCCAGCTTTCGACGGACTTTATATTGATAGATTGCGCAGCAAGCAATATACTTCGCCCGTCCAGCCCTTCTATATCGCCTTAGTCCCATTGGGCTTCTAGAACAGCTTCTAAGACAACTCTAACGGCTTTTCACCCGCGAAGAGTTCATGGCTGGACCCTATTTCAATATATGATAGAAGCCCCTTTGTGAGACCCGAGCAGTCAAGCCAAGCCAATGGAGCATTGGTCCGAAGGACAATCATGCAACGTCTTAATATGTGATTGGACTTGCTGGCAACGGAGCTCAACGTTCTATCGCCATCGGTAGGACCCAAAGCTTGAATCTCGAGGGACAGTCTTTAGGAGCTTGGTGCTGCAGGGGTTGTGGTCGACGATGGTGCCTGCCAGACTCACGGCGGAGGATGGGTCTATTCTATGGCCCGCGATTTGGAAGTTTTGCAACCATGTGGTGATCTAGTAATATGTACAACTTCACACCGGCTTTTAGTCAGCAAGCCGCTACATGACTATAGTGCTTCGCGCCTTGCCATATCTGGGACCATGTAGCCATCTCTGCCCTGATGCCGACAAGTGATTCACCTACTTATCACGATCTCTACGTCAGGCTCTATTTTCTGGTCCTTCAGAATCACTTTGTAAGAAACTGGGTACGCCAAGCTAAGTCCCAAGAAGCTGCCTAGGGTTTAGCTGCGACGTATGGTTGGCAGTTGAGCAGGATACATAGGAATGACAACGTGTGGGAATGTCTGGTAATCGATTGAATCACTATCGCTGATTACTTTCGTCAGGTCTATCCCATACCAAAAAGCCATTTCCGAGACGCTCCATATGTAGAGAAAACCAACATTATATATATCACAAAATACCAGCTTTCCTGGTATCTAGTCTTATCATGTCGCATTAGATGTACATTTTTCCAACGACCGCTCCAACCGTTACAATGCCGTAATTGAAACAACACCATCAAAATCACCTCCGGGATGAAGATTTGGTGTTACAGACTTTCTGTGAGAGTATTAGCAACCCGGTGCCCATTTGATGCTTCACGGTGTAGATTAGATTACTTACTGCGCGTCTGTCCGTAAAGTCAGTGTAGAACCCATTCCAAAGCTCTCTTGCCGAGCAGTCCTCGGCGCCGTTCTTCTGAACGCACTGGGGCTGCTTGTCCTTGCGCATGCTCTCCTGCATAGGGATCCAAGGCTTCGGAACAGGCCAGTCGGAGAAGTGCAAGAACTTGGCCTCGTTGAAGACTGCGACCGGATCCCACTCCTCTCTGTCGGTTCCCAAGTATTTCTCGTGGTTGTCACCGCGGAACTCGCCGGTCAACAGATCGTAGGGGCGGTGTGGCAAGATCATGGCCTGGTCAATGTAGAGCTGGTTTACAATCTCCATATCGTAGTCGTTCTTGCCTGCCTCGGATACTTTCTTCTGGATGCGGTCGAACTCGACTGCGCTAGGCTGAACCAGCATGAGCTGCGACGACAAGATTTTGGAGTCGGGGAACAGCCAGTATGCTCTCGGCATGGCTACGGGGCATGGCGGCATGAGGAATAACTCGTCCATGGTCTGTAGGATTGTGGCATCGGAATCAACGTTCAGGACTCGCTCATATTGGGTCTGGTTGAAGGCAAGAAGCTTCGTGAATGATTCGGCCCAGGTCGCTGTAGATTCAATAATTAGCACAATTTTCAGGGGTTGCTGCTTTGAGTCATACGTACAATCGCCACCAGCTCGCCTTTGAACGGCCACGGGATGTAACCTCACCTTGTATACATCTCGTGCCTTGATCAGGAGCTTGGCTGCTTCCGTCGTCCCCTCAGTCGCCGTGGGGTCCATCATGCTCTCGGGATACATCATAACGCGGTCAGCCTTGCTGCCAAGGCGGTATAGCGTCTCGAAGATCATGACCGAGTTGCATAGGTAGGCCTGGTTTGTGACATATTGCGTGTATGCGAATCTGGACCAGTTGATATGGCTATCGTCGTACGACGCCGGCACCGAGGCTGTCGGGCAATTCGAGTTCGGGTTCGACGGCGCGGCTCCGTAGCCTGACTTGAGGGTGTCCAGCGACGGCAGAGAGTCGTAGTTTCTGAAGGCCAGCACAAAAAGTGCAATGGCGGCCAGGGCCGTCCCCGTATACCGCACCCGCTTCGACATGAGGATCTGTCCGATGCTTGGCCGCACCTTGAGCGAGTTGAGGGAGTCGGCTGAGGCTGCGCCGTTGGAGGACTCGCTCGTCGCCAGCGGGCTGTATTGCTGGTATAAAGAGGACAAAGAGCCCCAAAGCGGAGCCATCTTGGAAATGGTGTTGAGTTGTGATACGATATGATGCAGATCGTCGTCTATCGGCTCTCCGGGGGCAAATGGGTCAAATCCTTCCAGCAATGTTGAGTTGGGTAAGCATGGGAATTGTTGCGCAGTTGTTGCAAGGTGTTGTAAATTATCGATATGGGGGCTGGAAACCGTTGGCTGAAAGGCAGCGATGATGCACGACGCGCCCGTAGCGCTACGTAGCCGTAGCTCATGCACTGTCTGCTGTCTGACCAGTGGAGCTGAGCCCCGGGTCAATGGTAGGCGGGCGCCGGAACAACCGCCGTCAATCTGTAGCACCGCCACAGAATTCTTCCGACACGGCGAGGTTCCAGCGCAGATATACAGTGTAATTGCATTTTGTTCGGCTGGAAGACACGATACACAAGATTTCAACAACCCCCAGGCAGCCACCCCAAGTTAGGTACATGTACCTACATGTAGGTAGGGCACGCACACGGGTTGATGGCTGATGGTCTCAATTCAAACCTTCTCCACGCCCCCGGTCTTGGGACGCCATTGCCGTCGCCATGCATGCGGCTCTTAGAGTAACATCAGCCAAGGTAACGACGCAGATGACCCTGCACCTCGTCGACTTGGCCACCACGACATTCACATAATACATTTCTGGTCAGAAAATCCCACCGCTGTGTTTCGGGAGCAGCAATCGCGGCTGGCTAACCGCCGACGGGGGAAGTCGAAGGATGACCGCATTTTCTTATTAGGGTCTAGCCTGATCCTTCCTGCGAGAGATTGATGGCTCCAGGTTGGTCCCCGATTATATGGCCGCGGCAGGCAAGCAACATCCTGTCTTTTGCGCTTTGCTTTGCAGCCGCCCTGGCAGAATCCCCCACCGGATTGTTTGAATGGAGCTCGACCCTTTAGGATGGTAGCCACTTCTGTACGCCAACACCCGCCTCTACCACATGCAGTATCGGGTCTGAAATAGTTGATGTCAAATGAAATCTAGTGGGCGGACGGACGACAGCTTGGGGACCATGGTCTCGCACGACAGCGCAAAGCGGCCGAAAGTTGCGCTCAGCCCAGCAGACTTAAACCTTGTAGGGCTAAACAGTGGGTATCTTTGAACAGCAGCGATCAACCTGCAATTTCAAGCACCGCCCCGCAATCGCCAAATATAGAACCCCAAAACTCTCCGTCCACATCAATTATCGGCCAGCGGCGCAGCAAATCCGAAGCTCCAGCACTCGCGTTGGGTGCTTAGCTTTGCTCGTTCAACCGACTTGAACGTGGAAGGGTTCACTTCGGAAAACTCAGGCGCGGCATCTATCTACGAACTGAAATACCGCCATTATTGTCGCTGTCCGCTTTCTGAGGTGTCTACCCTCCCTATTCAAGCCTAAAGATAGGCGTATGTTTGACAAATAGGACGATGAAAACAGGGTGGAGCCCGTGTAGCTGACGACAGGGATGTTGCTGACATGAAGATGCGCTTGTCTATAATCCGTTAGACATCCCAGGCATTCGGATCCTTCAACATGCGCTCCGGCCAACTGTGCCTTTGTGTGCTCGCCATTATCACACTGTAACAGAATCGCGCTTCACAGCCATGATTTCCAAACCGGCATAGACCCCCCCCCTTAGGTCGTTTTCTGACCGCTGGTGGCCGCTGGCGTAGCGAACCGTCTCCTTAAGCGCTGGCGGTTTACTGTGCCCTAGCCACCTCTGATACCAGATCGCTCCTGGCTCTTCATGGATCCGAATGGCCTCCAGATAGACTGTGCAGGGGACTTTCTGCACCACCAGCAGGGCTGTTGACACCAAGGGTCGTGTGGAACCCAGCCCAATCTGCTGGATCCCCTCTCGCGCGATGACTACCTATTTTGAGGATCTACCTTCCTTCTTCCCTTACGCTCCTCTAGTCAGATAACCTCTTTGTTTTCGTTTCCCTTGTGGTAACCCCGTGTCTCGTTGTGACATATCTAGAAGTCCGCTTGTAAAGTCACAACAAGATGCCTTTCGACATGGCGCGTTTATCGTCAACTTTACCGGCGTCGTTACTCTCATATCTGTTGCTGCTTGCTTCAGTACGTGCTGCGACCGATCCGATCGCCGCAACATGGTCAGATCAAACTTTCGGCCCAGACGGTCCTTGGCCAGCCGTCGAGGTCGTCATAGGGAACGAGCAAAAAATCGCCCTGTATCCTGGGCATGAATACCAGACCTTTTTGTTGACAAGCGACTATTGCACATACAACAGCTCGTTACCATGTTATGCCAGCCAGGCCGGCTTGTACAACAAGGCACAATCTTCACTTGACGAGACTGGATCGGCAAGTGACATTCAATACGCTCCAGGACCTAACTTTAGTGAGTCTTCCCAACTCGACTGACATCCAAATCTCTTTTGAATTCCATCATGCTGACATTGCTCGACAGTGGCTGGATTGGATGTCGATGGCGATGACGCAACATCATGGGTCGATTACATCGATCTTCAGGATAGTACAAGTGCTACCATTCCCAACGTTTCTATGGCTTTACTCGGGGAATCCTTCGCGTCATACCCGGATGGTTCTTGGTATCCTCTAACCGTTGGATGTTTGGGACTGGGCGCTCCAGGTACAGTAAACCAAAGTTTCTCGACGACCAGCGGCCCTGCGGTCAACGCCAGTCTGATTCCTGGATATCTCTCGGCGCACAATCAGATCGCATCCAACTCATTCGGCATGCACATTGGCTCCGCCAGCCCGAAGATGGCTGGATCGCTATACTTTGGAGGATACGACCAGAACCGAATCGTGGGAGAGGTCTTGACCTTGGGAGGAACCGGGGATATCAGCAACGAACTCACACTCAACGACATCTCGATTCAGGTCATTGATGGTTCTTCCCCGTTCGATTTCGGTGATTCTCAGACTGGTCTCCTGGCTGAGGGTAACTCGTCTCTATCAAGCGCTGGGCTCAAGACCCGTATCGATGGTTGCTCTCCTTACTTGTCCCTGCCTTCATCGACGTGTGAGGCTATCACAGCACACCTTCCTGTCACATTGAATGAGGATCTAGGATTATACCTATGGAATACCGATGACGCCAAGTATTCCCAAATCGTCAACTCGGCGTCGGCCCTCAATTTCACTTTCATCGGCTCCTCGAATACCGACATAGTCTCGATCGCCGTTCCATTTCGTCATCTGAACTTGACCCTCGATGCGCCGCTCGTGTCATCGAAGACACAGTATTTCCCTTGCTACACCGGCCATTCCGGACAATATACGCTTGGTCGCGCCTTCCTCCAAGACGCGTTCGTAGCAGCACAATGGGGCACTAAAACCTGGTTCCTCGCGCAAGCTCCGGGCCCGAACATCCCGTCGCCGGACGTTGTCACTTTCGCGAGTGGCTCTAAGACCGTCTCAGCCAGCACGAACGACTGGAAGGAATCTTGGTCTGGGTCGTGGAAGGCTTTGACACCCGCCGAGGCCAGCGCATCGGCCACCGTTGCCGCATCAAGCTCAACAGCTACCTCCGTCGCCGACAGCAGTACAACAAGCGGCCTCTCAACTGGTGCTCAGGCAGGTATTGGTGTTGGTGTTGGTCTGGCTGGTCTCGCTGGCATTGCTGCCCTTGCGTTCTTCCTGCTACGCCGTCGCCGTGCTGCAAAGGCCTCACCCGCTACTTCGAGCGACGGCAGCACTTATCCCGGCCCGGTCAACAACGTCACACCACAACACGCTTACTATGAGCCGGTCAAAAACCCAACATCGCCCAACATGACGGAGCCGACAATCTACAGCCCGAACCAGCAGCAAGCCTCCATGTACAATCCGTCCGCGAACGGCACATATAACCCAGACGGTAGCTACAATCCGCCGCAGCACGGTAGTGGATATCAGCAGGGCTACGTACAGCAAGGATATCCCCAGCAACAATTTGCTGCCGAACTACCAGGTGCGATGAGTGCGGCGCCGCAGGAAATGCCAACGACGTACCAGACGCACCAGAATGAACTACCAGCCCAGGTCGGGACTCCAGGCCAGTTACCCGTCGAGGCCCCTGGTAGCCCTGTCCCATCGCACCATAGGTAGTAATTGCGATGATGTGCAGGGATGGGCGTTTTGTTGCATTTTTCATGGAAAACAAGCTAGCATAACTTTTTTTCTTGTTCTATTTACTAGTGTCTACATATGACAAAATCTGTATCGAATAATAACGATAGAATGACTGGAGGCTGGAGAGAGAGCGCAGGAGATTCCCCCCCGAGATACCACATGGATTTGGACGAAGCATAGACATTCGATATGATAATTAAGCAAATGTTTAGCCTCATTACTTTCCGCATCGCTGCTTTCAATGTTTCTTTGTGACCATTATCATGATTATCCACTGGTTTTCCCGCAGTTCTCTCGTTCTCCATTGATGAATCCTCCTGCACAGGACTTTAAGCCCGCTGGGCAAAGCAGAGGCTCCCATTGAAGAAAACGAATGAAAATCCCCATCTGATTTCGTCGCACTGTGGTGCAGTGGAGTTTGCATTCCCCATGAAAGCCAGTTTTCCTTGGACCGAAGCGAGCTGATTGGCCTATTACCGCACAGAAAGCACGCAAGTGCTGACATTGGTCTCCACTGTCGACCACTTTCTCATCACAGTGCCGCCCGCTGATCAGTGATCACCATTGGAGATTAAAGCGTACACTATCCTGTTTGAGTAATCCCGAGATATCGGGATTAGATCAGGCGGATAGTACTCGGATTGTGGTTTCCGGGTGCCGTTTAACTACAGCCGGACTGCTCCACGGGTTTGTCAATTGAAATTGACACTTAGTTGGATCTTGCTCTAGTGTTTTGGGGGCGAGAACATGTCTTTCTGCTTTGTATGCAGTTAAACTTTATGCCATTAAGCTCTGAGTAGTAAGTGAGCCAGTTTGTCATCCACTTGCCTGTACCGAGAGCGGGTCTGCCATTTGCCCAAGGAGCTTGAGTTGGGGTCTTAATGTGCATTTGCCCACGATTGCAAGCTGCAAAAAACATCGACCATGAGAATGCTACTGCACTGACTTCATTGTTGTGTAGAAGTGCAGCCTTGCACGATAGGATCCTGGGGCTAGCCAAAGGCTGGGAAAACCAAGGACTTTGTTCACATCAAGAGGGTACACACATGGTAATAGCTTTCATGTGATATGGTGAATATGGAGTGATGTTATATCTTCCCTTCTACTTTCTACGGCCGTGTCGGCTTAATAACGCTTTCTATAGCCTTTGAGCTAATATCTCTTCCTGAAAAACTGAAGCAGGTATCGTCACAGGAGATTATGAGGTCCTACATACATGATCCATTACGTGGAGATAGAGGTAATCTGAGAACTCAAAACCACCACATCAGGGCGGTCATAACGAGCGTCTTGTTGCACCATGAAGTCGGCATCCATAGGCATATAACGAGGTTGTATGGGTGAACGGGTTGAGTGCCTGGGACCCCTAGTGGCGTGCTCACATTAACAATTCACAGAGCATGACTTTTAAACAATTTTCATTGTATCGACGATTGTAAGAATATGTGTCACTCAATTAGTTTTCTCTTATGGACGACTATGAAATCATTTCACATAGGCATTTTATCAGAAATGACCCAGTCTCATTTGTTGTGCTCTAATGAGCTTATATCCTATTGACAATACAAAGATTGTCACATCTTCGTCCTGGGAAAGCAGACCTCCTTTTGAATCATCATCCCTTGAAGCCATATCTGGTCAACATTGGACTCGTAGTGTCCCACGGTGGCACAGACTGGGAAAATGTTGGTTAGAGATACATATTTATAGGAATGCTAAATTCACTCACAGCGGCAACTCAGATCTCGACATCTCCATCCTCGTCCTCATTACTAGTGTGAGGCATATTGATCCTGCGCTTCTTGAGCGCGGCAGAGGCTCTCTTAACCACCTTGTTAGCGTTCCTTTTGGCCAGAGCGGGAGCGGCGGCGCGGGTGGCGGGACAAGCAGGAGCACGAGCGGCGGCACGAGCGGCGGCAGTAGCGGCAGAGAAAAGATTGGCGCGAACCCTAGGAGCGCCGGGCATTGGGAGGACCTTTCCACCTTTGAACTCAAAGCCATATTGGTTGATAATGGCGTTGATCTTGCGAGGGCTATATTTGCAAGATACGGTCAGCCAATGAGCGTTGATAAGCCAAGGTAATAAGGAAAAGTCACTCACACGCTCTTGGCTTAGCACGACTTAGTGACCTGAGTGAACCTGGCCGAGACCCCTTTAAAGCTGTCGGCACACATCATGAACCGGCACAGAGTCCGGATGTCCTGCTCTTCAGTGGTGGTACTGGTGGCCCTGCGAGGTATCGTGACCGTCAGTTTAGGTGGGGTGCTGCGGTCGGTGAGGATTGGAATGGGCGGCTGTTATATGCGTGAATATGCGTATTGTGGAAGTGTGTAGTCTTATGGTGATGGAGGCGCGTGGTGTTGTGATAACGGACGTGTTCGTTTTTGATGGGGTTCACAGCGGTTTTCGGATTCTGCAACGTGAGTTTCGCCCCAGTAACTCGATTGAAATTTAGTAATATTATCACTGCAGGGAGGCCGCTGTGGTAGCTTTCATTTGATAAAAGGAGACTTGCTGCAGCAACTTGGGCAAGATTTAAAGAGCATTGTCCCTATAAGAGTGCGATACAATAGCTTTCAAATTCGCTCCCGCATTCAGATACAAGCAGAGTGGTCAATACAAGAGACAGAGATAGTAGCTCTAAATTTATATATAATGACTTTCCCCATAAGAACCGGATAGAATTTAGCAGGGCCATAACTATAGGAGACAAATAGGGTAGCTTTGAAATTCTATTTAAAACATTTTGCTTCAAGTATGCAAATACAATTTATGAGGGTTGTTAATATAAAAGGCAAAAATGGCAGATTTAAAAAGTCAAGTCTAATTTATCGGATTTATTGGTATAGTTATGCGAAATAAAAGTTTTAAAATTTGCTGGGAATAATTTTGCCTTAAGAACTCAAACATAATTTATCAGACTCGTCGCTATAAGTGCGCGAAACGGAGACTTTTAAATTCTGCACGGGGAATTTCGCCCTAGGAGCTCTAGTAGAAATCAACAAAAGCGCAGCTGCAAGGGGACTTAGCAATAGGGCTTCTAATAAGAGATATCTAGATCTGGTTGTGAGAAGTCTAGGAGTAAGGCTATAATAGGGACTTGTGCTTTTACATCTAGTTTGGGTTTGTTTATATGCGTATTTCCAAGCTCTTGCGAGTTCTCACACCCATGATGAACTAGGAGCAAGACTGCCGGGTCTTTGTCCACTGACGTCCACCTACCTTACTGTACACTATATAATGGAATCGTGATTGTGTCACTGCTAAAGCCCTAATAGCAGGCTGGGAGGAGGTCTGGCCTTGTAGATGTTGGATGATGTTTAATGCCAAGCTAAGGAAGTAGTAAACAAGCCAGACCCAGTGAAAAAGGGCCAGTGAGTATTTGAATTAAATTGTCACAATGCTGCGGTTACTATCTTTGTAGAGGCCCCAAAACGTGATTTTGGAAAGTGATGCGTAACAGACAACCACCTGATCGTCTGAGGAACTTAAATCTATACTGGGTAATCATCCTTACGGTTTAATCATTTGGATAGAGCAAAAATAGGTGGAAGCCTGAGTGTGCAAGTACTAAGAATACGGTGGCAGGAGGCGAGTGCAGCCAGTTTCATTAAACGACTCCAAAGATGATATATGGGGCTTGACGTATATCTGCTCCATGTTGACGATATAACGACAGAGCACATCTAATACGGACAGATTTCTCCCTATCACTCGGTACATATTTTGTCCTAGCTTGGTTAAACTCTAGTGTAGTAGGACATTACGTTACGGTTGTGGGTTTGTCGTGTAAACACTAATTATTTGCTACGAAAATTCGTTCGATGGATTCAAGCCAAATGAACAACATAACCTCAGTATGCTCTTGCCTCTTCAAACTGGCTGGCCCGAGCATATTAAAAATTCTTAATAGTGACTGCAGCAATTCCCGAGAAGCTACAGCTTTGGTAAAAGAAAAGTGCGTGGGTTTGTTATTAGATGGAAGCCTTACGCCGCTCAAGAAAAATGATTTCTCAAAGGGACACACTTGGGCAGATGTCCCTCATCTTTGACCTTCACATATGCAAGTTGAAGATTACTCACCAAGTGCCTAAATCCGAATTATGAACGAGACTAAAACCATTGGGAATCAGACTTGTGAGGGAGAAACCACTTGCTCTCTTTAGAGGGCTTCGAATATGCGTGTAATACGATAATGCAGTGGACTTCAAATGATCATTTATATCAGTGGATTTCACAATCCAACAACCTGCATTAGGATGCCCCAGACAAACAAAGCCAACACTTCGTACATAGGATCAGACGATATTCAATATTTTCTCGCGGTTGTTGAGAAAATGTAAGTAGCTGGTCTTAAACGTGCCAACGCAAGAGACTGCCTTCCTTCAGGAGATTGTTCCGTTCTTGACCAAATTTCGGATCGTGTCAATGCTACCTTGAACGGCCATCTTGGCGGTCTCCAGAACAGGTCAGAATACGTTTCACATATCGAATCGAGCGGTTGTTGTTACTCACCGTCCAATGCTCTGCCTCCAGCTTCTCCACCTCTTCGCTCCCTTCGGCGACATGGGGATGCAGCCATTCGAACGCGTACGTCATCAACAACTCCCCATCGGGCCCCTTGCTGACGATGTTGCTGATGATACTTCCATTGTCCTGCTCAAAATCAACACGCGACGGCGCGTGGTGAGTGCAGATTTCCTTGACGGCTGATCCGTCGCCCTTGGGCCCCGCACCCTTGAACTTGACTTCACGGGTCACTGTGAGGCCCTTGGCGGTCTGCTCTTCGGATATGACGTCGCATGCTACGATAATGGGCACGAAGTCTTGCGCGCGGCGGACTTTGCGCTCCAGTCCGGCCCAGATCTGTGGTTGGCTGAGCGTCGGCTCGGCTCCGGCGGGGTTGATGGGCGCAGTGTAGGCGATGTTGATTGTCACCATCTTGTTCGAGAAGAATGGATGCTTGTGAAGTCTGGAGGACAATTATGGATTGTACAAGAAGATGTTTCGCGAATCTGATCGTAATTAGACTCTGGTCAGATATGTTGTGGTACAATAGTCTCACAGCTCCGGCTCCGGGGTGTCGTACCAGGAACCTGCCGGACATTTGGGGTAATCCTCTCCTCTCCACCCTCTCCACTGACGCCATTGACCGGCTCGCAGTCCTGGAAGATAACCCACTGCCCTGCCATACGGTATCTAATGTCTGGGAAAGAGCATTTTAAATACACATAGATAATTCACTGCTTCAAAAGCTGCTTAACCTACGGACAACTTCTTGAGTTCTTGAATTGGTTGGTAAGCGCTAATGTCGTGCTAGGCGGCTGCGGCGTAGCAGGGATCTGATAGACGACGTCCGAGAAAGGTCTTCTTTATGACCGAGCATGGTGATTCAATGGCCGATGGGATTATCTCCGTAGAAAGACCAGGGGAGAGATGCAGAACTACAAAGTATTCCGGTGCGAAATGATGCTAATCACGTCACAAGTGCTGCTTGATGCAATGGCAAGACATTGCCCAAGCATTACCCAAGCGGCATACACAGAAGTTGGCACACGTACTGTATTCTGACAAGATGTGCCGGAGGGTGGTGGGATAGCAGGAGATAACAGAATATATAAGGGAACAAATCGGTACGCATTCAGATGTGAGGAGGCAGGATTGCGTTAAAATCCTATGCTATTCCCGTCGGCTGCCATGTGCCCCGTAATCAAGCGGTGAAAATTGTAGTACAGATTCTGTCACGCGATGTGATAGAAGAGTGAGGGTGAAAGATGGATTGGAGAGGTCGAGGGTCGCCCGGAACAAAATTCCTCCAGTCCGATGTGTTTGCCAGGGAGATCAAGGCCATCCTCCTCGGGCTGATGGAGAAGGACAGGGAAGTACAAGACACCACAAAGGACAACCTCATCAAAGAGCTCCAAGACCGAGTAGCAAGACTGGAGAACAAGCTCGCAAATCTTATAAACGAGCATTTAGACGTCCTGATGCGCCCGGAGGCCATTAACGCGAAACTTAAACAATAACAAAAGGACAGCGAGGCAGCGCAAGCTAAACCGCATCGTACCATTGGCATTATAACTTGGTAGCGTTTAGCAATAGTTATCGCCAGGCTATTCCATTTAATTAATAACAGCGGAAATTATCGTTACGTTATAATAAAAATCAAAAATTAATTTCGGAATAATAATATCGGTATTATATTGGGTCTAATCGGATGCATTAGAGGTGCTACTAACTATTACGCGATGTGATAGAAGAGTATGGGTGAAAGATGGATTAAAAAGGTCGAGGGTCGCCCGGAGGGCGCCCGACGACCTCCCGATGGCTCTGCCATCGGGCTATTATAGTAGCACTATAGTAAGAGCCCAACAGATTAGCACAGATAGGCAAATAAACCACAGAGCGCAGATCCAGAATACTTTGATCCAACCTCCCAACGGGTAGTCGCAGGTTCCGACACCATCGGTACTAAAAATAACTTAGACTCACTCTAGCGGCTGTAATGTGGTATGACAACCACTGCACCACACAGTGCGGATAATAGATGTTATTGTTTTTGTACCGTATCCTAATAGATCCCCCACACGGCCTCTAGCGGCCGTAGCCCCCGCGTTATTACAATTTACACCTGCTCAAGCTGGATGTTCTTGTAATATGCTTCGCGCGTTTCGTCAAGGGCAGGATAAGCAACACTCTGTCATGGATTCATGACAGCAAGATGATACAGGGAGTAACGTTACGAATTGCGTGCAGCAATTCCGCGATCCCTCGGGTGCCACATGTTGATTAGTCCCGCTACGAGGACACGCACCGCTCGTAAGGAGAATCTCACCTGTGGGGATTTTGCGACGGCCGCTGGTCCTACCAAGCTTGCACTGTACACTATAGCGTGAAACTGCGCCTAGACCATTTTAGCCAATTGCCTATTGAGGTTATCCAGGACGGTAGTTCTGTTGTCTATGTACCATGCAATGGGTAAGCCGCAACCCCCCTGCATGTACCAGGCAACACCTGCTACCGCTTCTCGCCACGTGCCGAGAATCAAGTGCGGCTGGAATTCGCACCACCACACCGTAGAGGACTCAATTCTAACCATCAACTCTGGATAATATACACACCGGAACAGAAATAGTATGAGACACGGCCAAGTCTTCATGCTTCGCTAGACCGACTTTCCTTGGGCGTCAACGGCATGATGGCTTCAGCTAGGAGGGCCTTTGGCCATGACGGAGACGAGTTTCCAAGATCGACAGATGTTTCTGACGGGAACCTACACCCCGCCGAGCACGCTTCGTGGGAGAACGAAAGGTTTACACCATCACCCATCGGTCAAGAGAGCCAAAACTCCACCACGCCTTATGTTACTTCTTCTTATGATGGGCAACACGATGACTTCCACGGGAGCACTCCTACAAGCAAAGAGTACCAACCTGTGGCGACCAGCACTTTTAAGACCAACGAATATGAGGCACCGCCGCACGGCAGATCCCATGGCTTGGTGTCGCGGGTCGTGCTTGGCTGGTGG
Organism: Seiridium unicorne; assembly: GCA_039778275.1. Classification (NCBI taxonomy): domain Eukaryota; kingdom Fungi; phylum Ascomycota; class Sordariomycetes; order Amphisphaeriales; family Sporocadaceae; genus Seiridium; species Seiridium unicorne. The sequence goes on from JARVKF010000279.1 coordinate 80,465, forward strand.
AAAGAACTCGTATGGTCTGTGATCAGTGTTGCGTGCATACCGGCATTGATAGGCATGTTGCGTCGATTCGACAATCAACCTCTACCCGACTGGCCGCACGGAATCACTCTTAACACTGCAGTTGCTTTCATATCTACGTTATGTCGCACGGCATTCCTTCTCCCCGTGGTGGAGGCCTTGTCGCAGCTCAAGTGGAATTGGTATAGGAAGCCCAGGTCGCTTCAAGACTTTCGGGTCTTCGATGAAGCAAGCCGGGGCCCTTGGGGCAGTTTGAAGTTGCTATTTACAACCAAAGGCCGGTATGCAAGTTCCCTATACTCGTGGTCGCTGCATGCTAATTGTGCTCAGTGGCATGGGTGTTCTAGCGGCACTCATACTCGTTTCCAGCATTGCGACTTCAACTCTGACACAGTCAGTCGTGACATATCCTACACACATGACCGTGTTCCCTGGCAACGGTACGGCGACGAGTGTTCGAAGCACCGAATACTTCTGGGCTACAGCGAACATGTATGCTCAAAGTGAGTACGATTCCAGATTATACATCAGACTAGCGCAGTCTTCCTTTGATATCGTAATCTAATAAATGCTAGGGGATACTATGCTGCCTTTCACCCTTGCTATCCCACAGGCCATATATACGAGACCTGAAAACCCTATATCGTATACTCCACCCACATGCAGGACGAGTGAATGCACATGGGATCACTTTACAACTCTCGCTGTCTGCATGGACATGAAAAGTGAGTCTCCAACCTATAATAGGCGGTACAGAGGCGATTGAACTGAGCTGGAATAGATATTACGGACCAAATGGACACCGGAGGTGAGATCGTGAACGACGTTACAGGATCTAGTGGAGGGAGTAACATAACGCTGCCCAACGGCGCCATGCTGCATCCAACGTATGGGTTTCGCAACATGAACATTTCGGCTGGCACATCGGTGTCTTTCAACAACACAGATATGATCAAGGCGCCCATTCTCGATTATACAATCATGTTCTGGCCACCCTCCCAAGCACGCGCCTACGAGGTCCTGTTGCATTTCTGCGTCAACACATATAGTGTCGCCGTGAAGGGCAACATCCCGACAGTAGACCTGGTCGCATCGTACACCAATATTGATGAAGGCGAAGTATTCGTGAAAAGCTCGAACCAGACGTTTAACATCACTTACCTGACTACGCCCGACGACCCTGGCGAGAAGTTCGTCGCGGATGGGATGGGTCCCGGATACATTGGAGGTGCTCTGGCCAGTTCGATCACGGGAGCATATACGTATTTCGGTGACTACAACATGAGTGCTGGAGTGGGGGTTTTTGGCGCTGCAATCGAGAGGGCTATTGTCGGTGTCAACTCGAACGATTCCCAAGCTACCGACGATGCACAATATGCCGGGATCTATAATCTGTCATCAAATATCGCCATGGAACTCACTAATGCGTAAGTTGAATTCTCGTAACATTGCCACTGTCGAACATCTTACTAACGCGGACTGTCTCCAGTCTCACCGAATGGAGCGCAGAACCAGCAGTCAACGGGACCGCTTTGACACAGCAAACTTTCGTGTCGATTCGCTGGGAGTGGGTTACCCTGCTGGTCGTACAAGTCTTCCTGTCACTTGTGGTTCTCATTGTCGCCATTTTTCACACAGAAATGATCGGAATTCCCATCATCAAGGGAAATCCGTTGCCCGGCCTCTTCGCCATCAGCGCGCAAGAGAAATACACAATCGAACAGCAGCAGATGGGCATCACAACCTCTGTGCCCAATCACGTCCTTGATGGCGACTTAAAGAGAGTGGGGAACAAATGGGTGCTTGGGAGCATCTCGAGTCGCCGGCAAGGGAATGAACAGGAGCCAACAATCTATGTGGGAGAACATGGGAACTGGGCTTCATAGGTCTAATGTATCGCATGCTCTATTGAATGCGAATGAACGAATAACGGAACGATCGATCGTATTCCCTTGACATATCATCTTCTATATCGGCACAAGCTAGAATTGGCCTGCGACCCTTCATCAGCCACTCCTGGCCCTGTGCCTCGCCAGTTCCGCCGTCAACTGGCCTTGCCTTAGGTCCGCCACGAGTTTACGATGCTTTCTTGGCCTTTGCTAGATTTACGAGGATGTCACGTCAGTCATACTTCCCCAGCTTCGTGTTCCTGTATATTGTAGTGCTGATCCATCCAGTGCTGCTCTAAGATCCTTTCCTAGTTCAAAGGTCGCAAGCGGTAGCACATCATCTCAGAGCTTGAGACATAACGGGATGCACCATGGATGTGTAGAGGTCGATGAAATACGTCAGGCGTAGTCAGGCGAGTGACCACCATCGAAAACCATTAGTATGTCGAGCCGAGCGGCTTCAAGGAGGTGTACAATTCTGTTGGTATCACGCCTGCAACAATCAAGCTTCAGGCTGTCCCGACAGTGACGAAGCACATGAAATTCTGATTCTCGCCCAATTCATCGCCGCCGAGGGTGCATCAGCAGCGGGATGAGCACGAATAAATGACCAGCCCCGAAACTGCTCAACTCATGACGGACGAGAGTGTCTTCTGGCACCAGAATCGCACAACATATCTTCGTCGAAATGCCTCGTATGTCAGGTTCGTGGCGCCTGAATGACTGCACAAGAATGCCGTGGCGACATATGCATCCACCATAACACTACAACGCCAGCCGGAGTCCTGATGCAAATCTATGAGTCCATAGTTAGATCCAAACTGCCCTCCAATCCAGCGGCGACAGGCACAAGAAATGGTGCGAAATTGGCGGGAAATAGAAAGGCAAGCTCGGCGAACTTGTGGAAGGTATTTTTGCAGATCTGCTGTTCCTAGGCGTAAGCCTACTCGAGGACATCGCAAACTGGGAAACGGTCGATAAAAAACAATAGCGTCACTAGTTACACGCTCGAAATAAGTTTTCGTTATTAAAATCATAGTTTATTCGGATATATTAAACCAAAATATTCGTTAGGTATAACTATAATATTTAAATTATTTAAAAACCGCTTATTATTACTAAGTAAAAACCGTAATTAATATTGCTATAAAATTAGATATTGTCTCACTCTGATCTGTATAAAGGCTTTGCTCTACCCCAAACGGTCAAATTCATGAAAGATCTAAAGCTGCCATCCAGCTCCGGGGCTGCTGCCGCAGCCCCACTTAATCACAACAGCTCTCACAGACATATATACCTATGTGTATGTATATATGCTTTAATAATGTATAACATATATATCCGCCGTTTTTTAAAAAGGAAAAAGAAAATATTGCAGATCGCCTTCCGCCTAAGATCTAGCAGGTTTCTCAGGTCCTCATAATAAATTATATTGAGATATCGAACTCGGTTATGCAGTCTTATAGGGTTCGATATCGCCTCACTCCAAATCTACCGTTAAGTGAACGCTACAGTCAGTATCCGGGTACTTTTGCCGCATCTGTGTCAAGATCGACTAAGGTTATGAAGATAAATCAAGCGGTTCATAGAATATCATAAACATTCCAACGGCAGAGATAGGTAACTTCTCTATATACACTCCCTGGAGGTGGCTGGGAACGTAGGAGGCTGGAGTCCCTATTCTGACAGTCCGGTGTCGGGCTTCGCAACGGTACATTTGCCTTTTCAATCGCTTCCCCCAGAATGTCAACCATGGAATCGAGCCCATGCTTCTGAGCCTCTCCGAGAACTTTTGGAAGGGCAAGCTCGTATCCCTTCCCGACTCCATTTGCTAACAAGAGTTGGACCATAGCTGTATGTTCAAGGTCAACTGCCCGCCAAAGAGCCTTTGTGCCTACAACGCCATGGATGTCGACTCCATGATCCAAAAGCTTACGCAGGATTGATAGACTACCTCCTGTAACGGCTCCCCACAACGGTCGGCCGCGGTGCACGTATGTCGAAAAGTTTGGATCGGCGCCTCGCTCCAACAAAAGATCGACCACATCCTCGTGGCCTGCACGGGCTGCAAGTAATAATGGATTCTCGGTATTCGTGCCTTGAGCTTCTGCACCCCTGTCTAAAAGTGCTTTTACCATGTTGAGATTACCATACTCGGCATGTACAGACAAGTCGGAAACAATCTTCTCGAGAGGGTTTGCCAACAAGCTGCAGATATGATCAAAGACCTCAATGTTTGTTGTTTGCGCATACAATATTGTCATCGTCCGCGCAGAGTTGCGGGCCTTGTCTTCCCAGAAGTCTTTCCTGGCGCTTGATGGAGGGTACAACGCCAGGCGGAGAATTTCCAAGTCTCCTCTCATGGCACCGCCAGTGATTGAGCCGGGACCGGCCTTGCCGCGCCAGAAGTGGCCATAATGCTTGTCGGATCGCATATGCTCGTACTCAGGCAGATGTTCTTGAAGAAGACCCAGCATATCTCGATTGCCGGCCCATGCCGCGAGCTGCAGGGCTGAGGGGAAAAGACAGCTGTCCGAGGCTGGACAGTGGCCCTTCAAAAGCAGCCTCTTGGCTAAGGCGAGGCAGTTTGAATACGCTGCTGCGCCCAAAAGACTCAGATCCAGCTCTGGCTGCTCGTTTAGCGATTCGTTTGTGTTTTTATGCCGCTTCCAGAAGCCGGTGTAATGACGGTAAGGATCCAGAGCAAACTCGAGCGCCAGCCAGCACAGTGTATCAAGGGTCCGGTCCCAATCAGCCCCAGTCTCCGTGCAAAATTGGTTGGCTATCTGCCGTAATTCAACGAAACGACCATCAGCAGGGTCGCTCGCTTTCCTAGCCCTATAAACCAGGTACGAATGCCAGAATTCGTGGACGCCGACGCGGCCGTGGTAACGCCGAATGGGCCAATCCATCAAGCGTTCCGTTTCGATGGTGAAGTTATCTAGCGCCCGCGATTCAAAGAGAGCAGGCTGAAAAGCATGATCAAACGCCTTACAGACGAGCTTGAGCCGAAGGGCTCTTGGCACATCACGGGCCAAAATGGAGTAGTATAAGATGATGTGAAAAACATCTGCTGGAACTTGTAGGATATGCATTTTGCTTTGCGAAAGACAAGACGAAGAACGCAGACCGTGGTGTTGGCATATCCACATGATATATAGGAGTCTGGGGCTGTGCACTCGCCGGCAGACCCTGCACCAACGCTTGACCTGCAGGCCGGGCATCAGGCCGTGGTCTCCACCTACGACGGCACCCGACGTAGGCATCGCCGCATTGCGCAGACGAGAGACCGCGTGACCCACGCACCACGGCTTAAAATAAGTCGTAGGGCTCGAAGTGCCCATCGCCAGGCTTTGAGTGACCTGTGCTGCACTCGTATGAAAAGTAAGGTTTCGGTCGATATGGGATGCTTCTACCCCAGTTTTAGACTTTTACTTTATTCGACCACAGGTTGTAGCCAAACCTCCTCCACCCTGAATCGGAGCCGTGAGATTACCAAGGGCGTTGGCGTTGGCTCAATCAAGGTCGAATAAAACGACGCCGAAACAGCATAGTAATCCAAAGGAATGATTTAAAATGTATAAAGTCCTCCACAGGCACTTCTGACAAGAAGAAAATCGCAACCGAGTAACAACACAAGCCACTCCACGAGGATTATCAGAAACTGGAATACCACTGTATGTGTATAGTATTCAAGCTACCTAGAAGCCGCCCGCCGCGGCTGGGTAGGGGCCGTAGGTGGTTCCCATGGAGTTATGCATATATATGCCCTGGTGATCTCCGTGAAAACATGACTGACCAGACTGCAATACAAGTGATTGACCCCTGGGGTCAAAGATGCCGAGGTTGCGATCTGGGAATGACCTCAAGTCCAATGGCTGAATCGCCATGAAGATTAGATAGTGCCAATCGCGAACGATCAGGAGGCTCAATGTAGCTAAGTCCCGCAGATTGTCATAACTGGTGTCGTTAGCGAACGGTCTGACCGGTTTGGGATAGGAATGCCGCTCGCGATCTCCAGGCTAGGCAATAAATACCCAACGCTAGACAGAACTAGTGCAAGTGTCACAGTCTGCCAACTTATACACAGGTTACGCAAGACCTGCCCAGGGTCGAGAGTCAGTAAAATGTCGCGAGCCGTCGTTTTAGCACTCCTCTTGATGACTACTCCTTTTGATGACTGAATAAGGATGCCGCCAATACCTGGCCGAAGACTGGTCAGCCATAGAATTAGGAGTGGTACATTTCTGTCCCCACCATATAGCTAGACCGATCATTTATCCTAGTTTGCGACAATTAAGAGTACCCTATCTTTTGTCACTACAGAATCTTCTTCCCGGCCAAGGCCGTATTATAATGTGCTTTGATCTCCCGAGTTTAAGAATCAGTATAACGACTGCTAATTGAGGTGAGTTGCCTTAATACCTATTTGGACGGTCCTCTAAAGGACATAATTACCTCTATGTTGGGCTAAATCTCTTACGACATTACACGATAAAGAATCTCGCCACGCTGATTGAAAAATGAAGGAGCGTAGCTTTGGGCGAATATACCGTGGACCTGAAACCAGTTGGAGGCAAAACACAACTTTCCTGGCTAAAAGTCGACAGAGAATTATCGTGGCATAGTTGATTAATACTTAGTTGAAGTCACAGAAACATGTAACCAGCTTGCTTTCCGAACAGCCCGTCTCAAGGTCCGATGCGACAACCAACCAAGGACGCTTAACTATTGTTGTATTTTTCAAATACGCACTATGTAGAGCACACAGCCATGTCACGTTTGTAAGTCTTTATGGCGATATAAAACCACGCTTTGGGTATTATGGAGCAGACCAGAAAGATGGTACCACGTGCTTCTCAGCTCTCTATTGCATGTGTCTAGGCCGCCATTGGTACTAAATCTGTATGTTGCACCAATATCCGGCTAAAGCATACTATCAATTTCAATGACAGGTAGCCCTGGCACGTCCTACAAGGCTCCATGCCGTCACCCTCTATCATTCAAAGTTTCGGAATTCTGGGTCTGCTCTACCTCTGCTCTCCGCAATGGCTTCCTCCAAGTTCGCCTTGCCCAGGAAAGCATCATGAAGCAGATTGACGACGATCGTCTTCATTTTCCCGTCCAGGACGACGTAGTGTGCCCAGACCTGTATCTTAATGATATCACCAGGCTCTACAGCGTGTCCAAAGACGCCATGCGGCAGCTTTTTCTTATATGTGAAGTAGCTTTCCATTATGTAGAAGATGTTGTGGCCGTCGATCGCTACAACCAGCGGGATGAGGATCTCATCTGCGACTTCGAAGAGCGGAACATAGTGGGCCTTGATCCCCTCCGAGCCTTTCAACAGTGGTGTTTGAGGATCTGGGAGATCTAGGGTGACATCATCGTGATAAAACGAGTGCTGCACCTTGAAGTCGTGCGCGTTGAAGGCACGGACATATTTGAGGAACTCCTCCCGCGAGATTGTGGAATCTGGCATCATGTAGTCGGTGTTATGTGGCTGTATGGAATGAGTGAGGATGAGAATTGATTCTAGACCTGATGGCTATAACTAATGAATCTGTGTGCCTTCTATTCTTGTTTATCTTGTGTGACGCGTCATTGTGGTTTTGTGTTCATTAGTACCTGAGTGCTGCAATCAGCGTGTTGCATTCACCGAACAAAAGATGCACGGTTAATCTACCACCTGCCCAGCTGGGGGGGCAGCACCGGCAATCGCGAAGGATACCAATAGAATCCACACCTTCCTAGCGCGGCGAAAAAAGGGATCTACTATGGTTGCGAGCCGATCATAACTACCCCTGCAACGTAGCAAATCTGTTAGCACGGACCAAGTTCAATCATTTTCCGGCTGAATGGCGTCACCAGAAAATTCCAACTTGGGTATAGTCCTGATACCCGGATGATAGTATAGGAAGAAAAGTGAACTCCCCGCCGTGATCTATCGAACTGTTGTCTCATGAGAACCAATATACATCTATTACTGAAAGTGTCAAACAATTCGTGCTTATCTCCGTAATTACAGTGGCTTAACACCCTTTCGGTGGTGAAACATCACCTCGACTGAGACCAAACCTGATCTCGCATTTTCACTGTCCGAAATGCATGACAATTGCCCGCCGGCCCTCCAACTTATATCACGACTAACTCACCTCCCACAGTCTTTGGCCCAAGTGTGTTTTATTAGGACGATTGAACACTTGCAGTCGGCATGGTCGGATATCGCGATACCAAATCACGGTATCGACTCTCTCCACGGAGCCGAGTCCCGTAGACCCTGTTACCAACCGGGAGCGTAATGCCAGCCTGGAGTGCGCCCCCCCGCTAAATCGGCAGTCCCATCCGGGACGTATCTTAATCTCCTTGTGAGCAATCCATAACTCTTCATCCTTATCATGCCTTCTTACCTAAAACAGAGGGGCTAGTTGCAACTCGTGGTACAGCTCTACAACGATAATAGAGCTCATGCCCTGCAGCTCAGTTGCCATTGACACACTGTCTAATCGCTCGAGCCATGGGTCCTACTTGTTTCCCCAATATTCAGTCATTACTGTTATAGTGACAATTTCCGTGGTAATCCGTTTGGGCTTTGCGAGACAGATGATGTCGTCCTTGTTGGTCAATCGTAGAATGTGGTCACAGACAAGAAGTGAGTAGTGTACGACTGGTGACGGTAGAGCGCGGGAGCTTCTTGGTCAAACGGAGCATAAGAGACTATAATTCTCCAGTCTGATCAACAAACAGTGCACTAGAGGCTATCGAACAGTATATTGCAACACACTGCAGTTCAATTCCGGCGGCAGATAGGAAGACCAGGGGGTGGGGGAGTTGTGGGGTCTCACATTTGCTTGCCAATAGCCGTGTACAATAGAAACAGGAATCCTCATTGAAGGGGATGATACAAGCCGCGAAGAAAGAGACGCGCTCGTGTTAGAAGAAGTATATTCTCAGGGATGACTAGCAACTTATAAAAACCACATTCGGTGAATAAGAGAAAGAAAGAAAAAGTTGATTAATCCTAACTGATTATCTAGGGGCTGCAAGAACAGGAAAACAGACACTTGAATGCTGGATTAGCTATCAGTCTGGGGGATGTCCCACGGCCCCCTTTTTAAGCTTATATGTAATAATGCATACCCGCTTAGGCGACTCCAGTATGGATGGAACCCCTTGTATTATAGTTTCCTTTCTCGGACTGCCCGCCACGCGTCCATAGATAATATGTGTTTGATAAGCAGGTAACTTCTTCTAGGATGATTATAGATCTACGTGTCGCCTTCCTTTGAATCATAACGTATGGTACCTTGCGAATTAGATCATATAGACCATACCTTATCTGGCAAAAGCTGCCAAGGTAACGTCTCGCTTCCGCAGATACCGGCCAGAAATATTATCATTACTCAGGTATAGCATATTGATTGGTTGAGCGCTCTATTTGTTCCGTGGGGTTTCATTCGTTATTGCTAAGGGAAGGCAGTATCACCGATTGCCGCAGGCTGTAAACGTCGAGCTTAAGCTCCGACCAGCTTGCCAATATGTATCTAGTACGACTGGTCATCCGATAATTAAACTGGCTCTTCGCGCAGAACCATCAGGTATATTATACATTACGCATTATCCATAAACAAAGTCGTTATCGTCGCATATGTACACCTCCCCCCGCCTATTGCGTCGGCGTTGACGTAAACCGTCTATTAGGACAGACTGTAGGCTTGAGACTATCCCAAGTACAAATGAGTATTTCTACCATACAACTCCTCCAACCTGATGCTGTGATTAGCACAGCAAACTGCTCCTCCCTACACCACCTCACATATTCTTGGGAGCGATATGTCCCAACCCACTTCGGTCCCCAAACTTCTCCTCCATCATGCGGTGGAGAGTCGTGATAAGGTGGCCTTCTCAGGCCCAGGGTGGGCAATTGTAGGTTTTGTTCAAGCCAATTTCTACGCTTCTAGCAAGAGCTGGGGTTGCTTGTTCATATGTCTAAGCTGGCTGGCGTTGTCCTCATATTTATGCTAAGTGACTGACTCTCAATGTTTCTGTAGACCTACGGCGACCTCGAAAAGCGGACAAAGCGAATAGCAGCTCATCTAGTTGGTGCCGGCATCGGGAGAGGAGTTTTTGTAGCGATCGTGCTCGGTAGATGCTTGGAAGCTGTTGAATCCGTGCTCGCAATCACGAGAGCAGGTGCAGTGGGAGTTCCCCTGGATCCGCGCTCACCATCATCGGACTTGGCCAAGGTGTTGGAACATAGCGGCGCACGCGCAATTATCACAGATGACCGACACTTGGCTACAGTATGCGTAGCCGCCGCGAAAGAATGTACGATCATAATAAGCACCCCGAATCCCTCCGTGGACGTGATAGAAGGGGGGCTTTCGGCTGTGCGATATCAGGACTGGGCTGAAGATGGAGAGGTTGTCACCTCGGATATCACCCTGGACGACCTCGGTGAGGATGAAGAAGCCTTTCTGCACTACACTTCTGGGACGACGAGTTTGGCTAAGGGGGTGTTGTCGAGTCAGAAGAGCATACTCTGGAATGCCAACAATGTTGCTTCGGTGTTTGGCCTGTCGTCCGAAGACCGCTTCTTTTGGCCTCTTCCATTATTTCACATCCTTGGCCATTCGTTGTGCATCATGGCGACAGTGATCATGGGTGCCAGCGCCCATCTCTCCGACCCAGACCAGACGCTGTTGGATAACCTTTTGGTAAAGGAAGTTGAAGACACAACAATAATTGTCGGCGCGCCAGCCACCTTCCATGAGCTCGCCGAAGCGAGGACGGAGGCATTATCTCCTCTGAGCTTGCCCAGACTGCGGGTGTGCATGAGTGCAGGAGCCGCGGCACCTGTACCTCTATGTAACCAAGTCCAGGAGCTCTTCGGTGTTCTGCTTCAGAACAACTACGGATGTACGGAGACTTGCGGCGCCATTGGAGTCAGCCGGCCAGGCGATGTATCCCACCAACATGGGAGTGTTATGCCACTCCCAGGTTGGGAAATAAAGCTGATGGATCAAGATGGAATTCAAGTCAAAGATGGCGAGCAAGGAGAGGTCTGGGTGCGCGGTCCCGGCCTAATGCTTAAATACTACAAAGAGGCCCAGAGCCCTTTCACCGCAGACGGCTGGTTTCCCACCGGTGATACGGGAATCCTCTCGACCGCAGCTACTGGGACGGAGTTGAGTTTAGTCGGCCGGAAAAAGGAATTGATTATCCGTGGCGGTGAGAATATTCAACCAGCCGAGATAGAGCAAGTCTTGCTTCAATATCCTGGTGTGGCCGACGCTGTTGTCGCTGCTGCTCAGCACAAATTACTTGGCGAGACACCCGCCGCCTTCATCGTCAAGAATGCACCGGACCTTGACCTCGACCTATCCGCCCTCCTCGCCGCGTGTCGGCAAGCCCTGCCAGACTACAAGGTCCCCACAGGTAAGAGACAGTCACAAGACATTCATCGACTCAGCCGTGTCATTCAGCTAACACTCAGCCAGCGTTTTATGAAATCGATGCTGTGCCTCGAACCCTCTTGGGCAAACCGAGACGATTGGCAGTGGCTTCTCTCACGAGCAAACCACTCACAGTTCGCTTCAACTTGAATTCAAAAGACTCTGTTGAAGCATTAGTTCTTGCGGAAACGGCCGGCGCATGTGGTGTGCAAGCCGGACCTGGGGAGAGCGAATCAGACCCCGACTGGCTTCACAGACACTTTGACCAAGCCTTTGTTTTCCTAGGTTTGACTTCGATGGCGGGTGTGGTCCTTCGAGATCGACTTGCCAGCCTCACTGGCTTGACCAATCTGCCTAATACCCTCGTGTTTGACTACTCGACCCCTGCAGCCGTGAGTGAATATCTCTACAGCCGGCTTACGGAGCTCGAAACACCGCCATCACCCAAGGCAGCACCCACTGGGACCGAAGCCGAGCCAATCGCCATCATTGCCATGGCTTGTAGATACCCGGGAGGTATTTCTTCGCCCGACGACTTGTGGCAACTCGTCTCTGACGAGGTAGACGCGACTAGCGACTTCCCAGATGATGTAAGTACACGGATTCTGAAAGTTTTCGCTGTAGAGGAAACTTCAATGATCACTAACAAAGCACGTAGCGCGGCTGGAATGTCGACTCCTTGTACAGTACTGACCCAACGGAGCCTTTCACCTCTACAACGAAGCGCGGGGGTTTCCTCCGGGACTTCGCCGACTTTGACGCTGGTCTCTTCGGTATGGCACCACGGGAAGCCCTCGCCACTGACCCTCAACAGCGATTATTACTAGAGACCACGTGGGAGTTAGCCGAGCGAGGAGGTATTGCCCCGTTGTCGCTGAAAGGCACCCAAACTAGTTGCTTTATTGGCACTCTGTACGATGATTATGAGGCGAACGGCTTTGGAAATGCCGGTAACGTACCCTGCTTCTACGTTCCAGTACAAACCAGCATCGAATAAACACTAACAGGTACCTACGACGGTTGATAGAATTGGAAGCTCATCTTGGACTTGGCTCGTCTGGCAGTGTGGTCTCCGGGCGCATTTCTTATTGCTTTGTGAGTGCTCTTCAACTTTCCTCCTGACCAGCAGATGCTTTATAGACTTTCACTATTGTAGAAAAACGCATCTTGAAACAGTGGGGGACAATACTAACCAATCGCTTTTACAGGGTCTGCATGGTCCTTCGCTCACCATCTCAACGGGATGCTCGTCCTCGCTATGCGCCATCCATGCAGGAGCGCAATCTCTACGAAACGGAGAGTGCACCCTCTCGATTGCGGGAGGAGTAACGACCATGGCGTCACCGAGGCCATTCACCATGTTCAGCAAGCGACGAGGCCTTTCGGCAGATGGCCGATGCCGAACGTACTCGAGTGATGCGGCTGGTACTGGTTGGTCTGAGGGTGTAGGTCTGATCATGCTCGAGAAGCTATCGGACGCCAAGCGCAACGGGCGTCGTATTCTAGGTGTGATCCGTGGCTCTGCAGTCAACTCAGATGGTACGTCGAATGGCTTGACAGCCCCAAGCGGACCCGCGCAGCAGATGTGTATCCAGAGTGCACTGGCCCAGGCGGCGCTGTCACCGGCAGACGTGGACGTCCTTGAAGGCCACGGAACTGCGACACCCCTAGGCGATCCTATCGAGGTACAAGCCGTGATCAATGCCTACGGAAATGGTGTCAACGGTGCTCACCGCTCGAACCCATTGCTGTTGGGCTCCATTAAGTCCAACATTGGCCACACGCAAGCCGCGGCAGCTGTCGCAGGAATCATCAAGATGGTGCAGTCTATTCGCCATGGTGTTGCTCCGACATCATTACACATCCGCGAGCCTTCAAAACACATCAACTGGGAAGGGTGTGGTGTTGAACTGCTTGATAAGGCCAGACAGTGGCCACTGGTTGACAGGCCACGGCGTGCTGCAGTGTCCTCGTTGTAAGTAACACCTCTTTTCACTCCATCGTGATACCTCGGGGCTTGAATGAACGCGGCTAACGCTTCCACTAGTGGTATCGGAGGAACAAACGCGGTATGAATAAACCCCAATCCTTCCCCTTTCCCCTTGATTTGATGGCATCCAGAGTCCAACAGCAGTCTCGTCTAAAGATTTTTGAGTCACCTACTCGCCATTTTTAGAAACTTGCTAATTCCGAGATGCAGCATATCATTCTAGAACAGCCTGAGACCATCGAACAAGACGATCTTTTGGCATCCAGGGACCGCAACATCGCCTACCCATGGATTCTTTCGGGCGCAGACCAAAATGCTTTACACGCGCAAGCTGAGGCGTTGCTGGCCGCCTGGCGTGGGGATCTTGGTAAGGAGGATCCTACAGACATTGCATTTTCGCTTGCAACCGCAAGATCTGCTCTCAAATACAGAGCCGTGGTAACATACGCCCTTGGGCCTAACTTGAACGATCAAATTGAATCAGCACTTATGGCTCTTGCCCAAGACGAACCCCACCCCGACACTGTGACGGGAAACATCAATACCACCGGCAATAAACCACGTCTGGCATGCTTGTTCTCGGGCCAAGGCAGCCGGATGCCCGATATGGCCGCTCTGGAGGAGCTTCGTGCCGCTTTCCCTGTCTTCTCCCAGGCGTTCCAGGCAGCCTGCGATGAAGTAAACCAGCACCTCGAGCATCCGGTAGAACACGCTATTGACGATAGTAGCCTTCTGGAGCGTACCGACTTCTCGCAAGCCACGCTGTTTGTGTTTGAGGTGGCCATGTACCGCCTTCTCGAATCATGCAATGTCCGACCCGACGTGGTTTCTGGCCATTCCCTTGGAGAGATTGCAGCAGCACATATCTCTGGAGCTCTGTCTCTTCGTGATGCCGCTATTGTCGTCACCGCACGATCTAAGCTAATGGCCGCCCTAGATCCAAACGGTGGAATGGCGGCCATCTCGGCTACTGAGGAGGAAGTTGCCGAGGAATTGTTGCGATCGGGCAGCACAGCTACTATTGCAGCGGTGAACTCCCAGAAATCGGTCGTGGTATCCGGCACTCAAGAGACTATCAAGGCCGTCGCACAAAAGTTTGCGGACCTGGGACGCAGAACTACTGTCTTGCGGAACGTCAGACATGGCTTCCATTCTCCAATGATGAATTCAATTCTTCCCGACCTCGAGGACACCCTGGCATCGTCTCTGGAAGGAGGAAAAGTGTCAAAGATACCGCTTGTCTCCACCGTCACAGGCAAGCGAGCCGATGCAGCTCAGCTCAGTTCTCCAAAGCACTGGACGAGCCATGTCAGCGAGCCTGTCCGCTTCGCAGATTCCGTCAATGAGCTCTTGTCAGCGGAACGTGTCTCAGTATTTGTAGAAGTCGGGCCATCTGCAGTACTCTCTCCACATGTCCCGGGTACCATCGCCACACACGGCACAGTCGGCAAGCTATTGAACACATTGGGTCAGCTTTGGTCCCGAGGTGTACCAGTAGACTGGCAGGCCGTTTACGGAAGCACCGGCGCGCGTCTCGTTGATCTGCCTGTCTATGCCTTCCAGAGGCGTAAGTTCTGGCTGCCATATAGGACACTGTTGCCAGCGGAGTCTATTGCGCCAGTTGCCACGCAGGCTCAAGCGCAGGGCGTGGGTGCTTCTACATTGGACCATGGAGTGCTACTTAACGCCACATCAATTCCAGGAATAAACAACATCGTCTGTTCTGGCCTCCTGTCGACGACCAGACAGCCCTGGTTAAGCGACCACGTCATTGGTGGACAATCCCTCGTCCCTGCCACGGTATTCGCCGAACTGGCATTACGAGCTGGCCGTGAATGTGCAGAATCCTCTGATTCCGAGCAGATGATACTTGACGAGTTGGTTCTTATGGCGCCTTTGGCTCTATCCTCAGCGGAGGAAGATGATGAGCAAGAAGTCCAGATCCAAGTGGTTATAGGAGAGCCACAGGACGAAGGGGGTCAGACACGACGAAGCATTGACGTTTATTCACGCCCCAGCGGTGTTGCAACACAGCATGAATGGACACAGCATGCCACTGGCACCCTACAGCTGGCCCCGCGGCCAGGCTCCGAGAATGAATCATTGACAAACGGCACATATACCACAGAGGTAGACTCGGATGTAGATGTTGCCACAGCATACGCCGCTCTGGACGATGTAGGAATCAGCTACGGTCCGATTTTCCGGGGAGTACGTGCCATCTGGCGTAAAGTGGACAACGAGCTACTGGTACAGATCGAGCCTCCTCAAAACCAGGGCCAAAAGTCGGGTTTTATCCTGCACCCGGCCCTGCTCGATGCTGCATTGCACGCTCCGATTCTTGCAGCGCCGGAGAAGGTTTCCAGTGGACAGATCCGATTGCCATTCTCGCTGCAAGGAATACAAGTCTTCGCGGCCGCCACTAGCGCTTCTGGACCGCTCCTAGCACGTATCCGTGATCTGGGCGAGGAGCGTCTCTCGGTGACCATTACCGACAAATCAACAGGTGCACTAGTTGCCGAGGTTTCCGAAGTCAAACTACGTGTCTTCCAGCCTGCGATTGCTGAAGGTGACCTATACCGCCTAAAATGGACCGAGTTGAAGTCTGCTCCCGCAAAGAGATCAAGTGTGTCTGATGAGATTATTGTTGTTCCAGGGTCTCATAACATTGATGCAGCAGAGGTTCCCAAGGCCGTCCACAATGCCGTCACAGAGACGCTCCGTGCGGTGCAAGATTGGAGGGCTAAGAAGGCACAGTCTTCTGTCAGCAGCCGCCTCGTCTTCGTCACTGAAGAGGCGTCGTCAATTCCCGATGCCGATGTGGTTACTGGTGCAGTATGGGGCTTCGTGCGATCTGCGCAGGCAGAGTTTGGCGCGGAGAACATCATTCTCATCAACTTGGATGGTTCAACTGAGTCGCAAGAGGCTCTTTCGGCCGCTCTCGCCGCTGGAGAGGAAGTTGTTTCCGTGCAAGGCGGCAAAGTCATGGTCCCTACGCTGAGCAAAGACTCTCTAGTTCCGAGTACCTCCACTTCGACGACACTCGATGTCAGTGGTACGGTCCTGATCACGGGAGGTACGGGAGGACTCGGTGTCATACTTAGTCGATACCTTGTGCGCAACCACGGAGCAGAGAATCTCCTCATCGTCAGCAGATCAGGCATTGAGGCTCCAGGAGCGCAAGATCTACTCGACGAACTAAGCGGTCAAAATGAAGCAGTGGTTCGTATCGAGGCATGCGACATCAGTGAAAGCGACCAGCTGGCCGCACTGCTGGAACGCAATAATGGGCATCCACCTATCACCGCCATCGTCCACTGCGCAGGCGTGGTTGATGATGGAGTCCTGAGTTCGCAGACCGCAGAGCGAGTCTCTCGTGTCCTGCGGCCCAAGGTCGAAGCCGCCTGGAATTTGCACCAACTAGCCCCTGACACGGTCCGTTCTTTCGTCCTCTACTCATCGTTTGTTGGTGTCATCGGAAATGAAGGCCAGGCCGCCTACGCCGCAGGCAACGCTTTCCTCAACGCGCTGGCCCGCCTGCGTGTTTCTCAAGGGTTGCCCGCTGTGTCGCTGGCTTGGGGGCCTTGGGCAAATGATGTTGGCATGGCCGCCGGGAACAAGCTAGCAGTCCCCAACCTTCGTGTCGCGAATGCTCAGCCGTTCGTGGACCAGCAGGGACTGCAGCTATTCGACAGGGCGCTACAAGCATCAGAGCCTGTCCTCGTCCCGCTGCTGCTACGCGGGCCGTTCCCAATGGTCCCGGCGACCGGTACGAAGTCCAAGGCTGGCAAGACATCCGCCAAAGGTGGAGCGAAGACGGGTGCTGTATGGCGTAGAAAGCTTGCTGCGGTCTCGCCGGAGGATCGCGATGATACGTTGCTGGGCCTGGTGCGAGACGAGATTGCTGCGGTGCTTGGATACCAAGGCGACGATATGCTTCCAGATAAGCCATTAACCGACCTCGGCTTTGACTCGTTTACTTCTGTCACGGTCAGTAATAGAATGAGGGTTCTGACTGGGTTCCGTGACCTCCCCGTCACACTGGCGCTTGATTATGATTCACCCCAAGCGCTGGTGAAGTATCTGTCAGATCGGTTCAAGGCTGAGCCCGAGCCAGAAGTCGATTTAGACTCATATATCCCCGAGGAGGAGACTGCTTCCGGTGTAAATGGCAGTGAACAAGGTCCGACAGCACAAAATGGCCATTCCAATGGCTTATCCAACGGCTCCTCCGGCGCTGTGGACGCTCCTGACAATATCAATCCAGAAGAGTTCCGAGGGCTGGCCAAACTTCACAGACGACTTTGTCGGCTCGAACAGTACACCGCAGCCGCAGATTTGCTGGCCTCCGCCGCGCTGGCAATGCCGACGTTCCCCAAGGACGGGCTCAGTCTGTCAAGTTACATTGCGGATCCCCAGCGCCTGGCTACCGGTCCTTCAGGGTCTGATGCGCCTCTGCCCCTGGTATTCATTGCCCCATTCTTTCCACGCATCAAGATCGGAGGTGTCGGGCTCAGCGTTTACAGTGCAGTCGCGTCTGCTCTGAACGGGCAGAGGGATGTGTTTGAGCTTCCACACCCGGATGGACAGGTGATCCCTGAGGACCTCGACACGCTTGCCGAGTTGCATGCAACCACGATCCGAGAACAGTTCGCGGATAGGTCGGGAATCATACTTGCAGGTTATTCTGCCGGCGGCACTATCGCGTACGCTGTGGCATCCAAGCTGGCTCAGGGTGGAGCTGGCCCCCGACTCGCGGGTTTCGTTCTGGTCGACACATACCTGACCATGACTGGACGGGGTGACCCAGACTGGCTGAACGCCCTACCGGCCGAGGCACTGGTGTCTCGTCTGGGAGGCCCCAGTGTTGGCGGGCCTGAGGCCATGGGAGGTGAGAGTCTCGTTGGAGATCTGGACCTGGCATTGACCAAGGTGGGCGGTTACTTCAGGACGCTGCGGGACTGGGACCAAAACCTGTATCCTCTGCCTGATGCACTCTCGACCTTGTTTGTTCGCGCTCTGGATCCGTCGGACAAGATGCCCAAGGACGCGGATATATGGCGCCCCAAATGGCAGCGGGCGAATTTCACGGTTGAAGTCCCTGGAAGTCATCTGGCGCTGCTCGACAAGCGGTACGCTCCTGCTATCGCGGTGGAGATCCAACAGTGGGCGAAGGAGCACTTGGCGGATTAGAATCTCATTTGATAGAGAAGAAGACAAGTAGACAGAGAGGTATCCGACAACATATAGATTTCATTACAGGTAGAGTAGCTGCAATTATTGAACTGGGCACTGGGAACGTTTACGTCCTATATCGTGATCAGCATGTTGGTGTGTGTAATACCTCGATGTATTGCGCGAGCTGGCGTCCAGCCACTAAATTCGCAAGTGTTGGCGCACTTTCTAGAGCGCCCAGTGGCGTGGAACCCCCCTGAGAGCCCCGCATTCGGCCTCGTTCATATAAGACATATTTCAGCCGCTCTCAAGGCTGGAGGCAATTGTTCACCAGATGGAACTTTGAATTTCTTGTTTATATCGATAGATTGATGCTTGCTGTTCCTAGCCACCACAAGTGATGCATCAACGAAGGCCCACGCGTGCTATTGCCCATCCAATCGGATTGGGCTCCTGAGGGCCTCTCTGAACCAACCTTTAATTCTCGGTTACTGGTTCTAAGCCACGAAACACAAAAAAAAAGCAGACACAGTAGTTCCCATATTTCTCGGAGTCGTTGGCAAAAAGGACTCATTTAGGAACTCCCATCTAAAAGGGAAGACGTTGATTCTCTAGATTTAATCATGATTTCGTTCTAGCGTTCCTAGTATGAGCCGTGCTCCATTCTTCGGCGTAAATATTGAGTTGGGGTGCGCCTTTACTTTTTCCTTAAAGGTATTATCTTTGGTACTATCGCGGCGTCAGGAAGGCTTGCTAAGTTTGGAACATAACGTTTCTGATCCGTACCCGGGAGGCGACTCGAATGATGATAGTATCGAATGGTGGTTTGTCTTACGATGACCACTCCTCCCAAGCTCCTGGCCACTTGTCTCTGTATAACATGCGGCATGGAAAAGAAATACAGATCCTGGGAATTGGAAGAAACAATCGCATCGCACATCCACGTGTCTTTCAAGAAAACACGAATTCCCATGCGAGCCGCCCGTTATCTAACAAAGTCCGGCATCGGGGATCCTGTGTCCGGGCGAGCATTTTTCATGAATATGGTCAGAGAGGGGCTCTAAGTCCAGGAATTTATTAAAATCTGTTGATCACACGTTGTTTCCTTGATTGTTCTGCTGGTTTATGAATCACCAGAACATTGTATAATTCACTGTTTCGCAGCACACACCCACCCCCTGCCTGGCTGAGTATCATTACATTCACTTACATTTGTTCCCATCACTACATAAATTACAGCTCGTTCATTAGTTGTCCACATACTAACGAGGAGCTTTTCTTTACTTATCGGCGTGCTTTGTGCATCTTTTGAAGGCAATTGAAGACTCAAGCTCGTGTCCCTGGCCATCATGTCTCCACATACGGTTTGTACATCTGCTACAGAAACGGAGCAAGACCTTCATCAGTTCCCCTGGAAGGTTTACGATGTGACGTCCAATGGCTTCCTGCCGGAGGTAGCACCATTGCAGACCTTCTCCGATGGTTACTATCAGCCCTGGGACGACATCATCAGCAAATTACCGCAATTACTGAATGATGGCACGTTGAGGGAGGAGACGCTCGCTTTGCCACTACTCTCGACAGATAGGATTCATTCGGAAGCTGAATGGAGGAGAGCATACTCGGTGCTGGCATTCTTGGCCCATGGATACATTTGGGGCGGAAAACAAGCCGCCGAGGTCAGTATGAGTATGAAAACGGAAGGACATTGACTAATCCTACTAGATCCTACCTATTGTGATATCAAAGCCCTTCAGCGAAGTCGCGCGGCGGCTTGACCTTCCCCCAGTTCTTTCCTACGCCGCTTGCAATCTGTGGAACTTCACTAGCAATGGAGGAGATTTCGCCGACCTTGAGAATCTCCAACCTTTGCATAGCTTCACTGGCACGGTCGACGAAGCTTGGTTCTTGATGGTTTCCGTAGCTATGGAAGCTCAGACAGCATCCATCATTCCTGTCATGAAGCGGGCTCTTGACTCAGTAAGAATTCGAGAATACGACGTCATTAGCGACGCTCTCGAGAAACTGATCATCTGCATTGGCAAGGTGGGCGTATTGCTGGAACGAATGTACGAGAAATGCAAGGAGGATGTTTTCTATCACCAGATCCGCCCTTACCTAGCGGGTAGCAAAAATATGGAAGCGGCAGGACTGCCTCGAGGCGTCTTCTACACTACTGGAGACCTCGGAGAAGGCAATTGGATGCAGCTCCGCGGTGGCAGCAATGGGCAAAGCTCCATCATCCAGTTCTTTGACATCGTGCTTGGAATCCAGCATAACCACGAAGGTCCTAGTAATCCACTGTCCTCGGAAGTCTGCGCAACACGGACTTTCCACGAGGAAGTTAGAGATTACATGCCGGCGGGCCATCGCCGCTTTCTACTCGACGTATCGCGACTGGGAAGCATCCGCCAGCTGGCTAACCTCCCTGCCTCCACTCCTGAGCAGCAGCGCTTCTGCGCGACGTACATTCGGGCTACGGAAACGCTTGGTGTCTTTAGGAGCAAGCATATTACTCTTGTTACCCGGTATATAGTGTTGCCCTCAAGGAGGGCAGCCGCCGCTCAATTGGGCAAACAAAACTTGGCGAGCGCATCAGCGGAAGTCCAGGCAATTGGCGGCAGAGGCGGTCCGGAAGCGGACGCCGAGTTAAAGGGGACCGGAGGAACGACGTTAATACCGTTCCTCAAGCAGGTCAGGGATGAGACTGTCGAGGCTGGATTACTCAGGGCATAATGCACCTAGATATAATTGATGTATCTCGGCCAAAGTCTGATTCCTGGTGACTGACGCCATCGCAGCTCGTGATTCGCCTCGATTTTGTTTGGCAATAAATCGTGATACGTATCGTCCCTAGAATGCCGGTGCGATAAGTGAGTTCCCGGCGTCGGCCTTCTAGCTGTGAGTTCGGGGATATTGGTGTATTTAGTGGAGAGAATGGCGACATGTTTGGCAACTCGATTTGACTAGGAGCCTTAGCTAGAGCAATCCAGCCATCGGAGTGGCCTCGTATGCTTTGTCGCTGCATTGGTGTTCTTTCAATCCGGCCTGGGTCGAGTTTACTAATAATAAATTGTTTCGTCTTCGGTGCTTTGCCTCTCAAATGGTGGTATCACAGTTGTTTCAACTTGTAGGCGACGAATCTGCTCAAGAGAGCAACCTACACTAACTAACACTGGCTGGCCGAAATCCCACGTACAAGAAGTCAACGCGCCAGGAAAGCCATATAACTAGGTTAGTGAATTAGCCGAAGCCTATGGTTATTCCAGAGTCGGGCGGGGAAACGGAAAATCCTAGATAGATAAACGATTAAGTATTATCGACTGTCATGAGTACTGCTAGTGTTTTGAGAGATGGTTGTATCGAAGTTGCGTCAAACCATGATTATTTGTCCAGGTACAATGTACTGTACATTGTAGGCTCCGACAACTATCCGTTGGTGGGACGCCCAAACTCAGCGCCTATCATCGTTGGAGTTTTAGCGCCCACTTGCCTACATTGCACACTAACGACCTGAAGAATGAGCGACTAAATCGCATCCTGCTTGTGAACACTATAGGATTTGCTTATATACCCAGCCACTTTGCCTCCCTTTAAGAGTCGCAGTATTTGAAGATTAAGGTCTAGCCACCGACAGCCAAACACAGTATTCATAACATGGGAGGACACGTGTGAGTAGCGAACATCGAGTCCTACCCAATCTGCTAACTTGAGAATAGGAACATGATGGACGATGTCCTCATCTCGAACTGTAGGACTTGAGACCAATCTGTCATTAGGAGGAAGCTGATCGAATTCTCTGATGAAGTACCGCCGGAGCTTTTGAGATCGGCGCTGAGGGTGCTCATATCGCAGGGCTCCTTAACTCAGAAGCCATTTGTACACCACATCCGTGAGCGCTTCACGGATGCCCCACCGCAGCTGATTGCTCCTGAGGTCTTGTTCCCGACTCTCAACCAGGCTTCGGCTGAATGCACCCGCTACATGGCTCTGACGAGATGCGTATTCTCTTGCAAGCTCGCTGAAGAGTCCCTCGCATAGTAAGTCGCTATGGTGAATTTGTCGCTCCCCACAACTAACGTAGATATACATTGTAGCTTGACACACTTTGTGGACGCTGTGCGGCTAGCTGGCGCGCAGTGGCAGAGGGATTCAGAACTCGAGGCAGTCCTCGAGAAGTTCGGCGGCGATATCGTCCAAGCCGTACAAGCTCTGAAAGAGTCGAGACCACAGCCAACGCAAGAACTCGAGGAACAGCTCCTGAAACTATGGACATCACTGAAAGAATGCCGGCGTTATTGCGACAGCACAGACCCCGAGCCCCTCGTGTACCCATTTGCACGATCGGCTAGACAGGTCAAGGATGTGCTTGGCTTATTGTTTCCGAGCAGAGCACACTTGGAACCGCTTGATGATATATCAGTCAGCCAACTTTCGGTAGACATATCGAAGCACAGCAATGTTGAGAAGTTCATCTTAGGTCCTCATCAAATACCACGACTATTCAATGGCTTGTGGCAACTCTCTTCTCCTGCTTGGGGCTCGGGCACCGCCGAAAAGCAAGATGCAGCTCTGGCGCACTTGATCGAGTGTGGCCTTATAGCGACTGACATGGCTGATCATTATGCAAGTGTCCTCTGTTCTCTAACACGAGTCTTATAGTGGCTAATTCGTATCATAGGGAGATGCAGAGCTGATATACGGCGAGTTCCGCAATCGACTTGCACCCGAGGTTCGTGAGCAGGTGTACGCTGCGACGAAGTGGTGCGTCTTCAGTCCGACCAACCAGCCTGTAACCAACGCCTTCGTACTTTCTGCCGTGAGAGAGCGATGCAGGAGATTGGGTGGTAGAGTGGAATTACTGCAGTTCCATTGGTACGACGTATGTTCAAAGTTGAGTATCTGAACCACCGCACGAATTGACACCAGCTCCAAGTACGAAGCCAAAGAATACCTTGAGATTCTAGGCGAACTGGTATGCATTACCAAGACGCACCCGGACTTAGTGTCAACAATCGGATTGTGCAACTTTGATTCGGCACACACCGAGGAAGTTTGTGAATACCTCCTGTCCAAGCAAGGTTCTATAGGCATTGTGTCAAACCAGGTTCAGGTAACACTCTTATAAGCTAAACATTCGGAAACGACCTACTAATCGCTCCAGTTCTCAATGTTTGATTCTCGACCGTTGCAGCAAATGACCGCTGTTTGTACGAAATATGGCCTCAAATTACTGACATACGGGTCGTTAGTAAGTTGACTTCAATCAACCAACTACTCTACACATCGTCTAAATAGTTTCAGTGCGGCGGCTTCTTGTCCGAAAAATGGTTGGGACAACCTGTACCTGAGATCTATGCCGAGAATACTCAGCTCACGCCATCTCAAAGGAAGGTATGTCTATGATTGTTTAGCTCTGCGGACCACTCCTGAATTTGCATCAATAGTACTTTGACATGATCCAAACATGGAGTTCTTGGGCCGATTTTCAGAAATTGCTCCATGTCTTGTCATCGACTGCCGACAAGCATGGCGTATCTTTGACAAACGTGGCGACGAGATGGGTTCTTCAGCAACCAGCCGTAGGGGCCGTCATAGTGGGCACACGCCTCGGTGTGTCTGCTCATGGCGATGAAAATCTCAACGTCTTCGATTTCAGATTAGATGACGGCGACATGAAGTCCATCAACGATGTCGCACTAGGCGATAATGGAGAGAGGTCTCGAGCGGTACTCCGACTGCTGGGAGATTGTGGAAATGAGTACCGCGCAATGCACTAAAGCGCCACCTCTACGGTCCCACGGCTCAATTGTTGCTTTGTCCATAATCCTTTTGGTAATAGATTCAATAGAGCAGACTATCATCGACACCAAGCTGAATATAAGGGAAGCGATTCTGAGGAACACAATATTCCAAAGCATAGCATGATCGAGGCAACAACTCATACTTGGTCTCCACGCTGTCGTAGCTCATGCTACGTTTTGTCTGTTATAGTGTCGACTCGTTCCCAAGCTATCCTAAGTAGATCGTATTGACCACAGACTTCACCTTCGAAAGCTTACTATCACTATCTGGAATCATTACTTCGTCCATCACATTTACTTGTGTGTCCAGATAAGGCGTAGGAATGTCCAGACGGCCTCGATGCACAATAATGATCAATCCAACCGGTTCATAATGGTCATTTACTGGCTTTACCATAAGAATAACGTCACACTCGTTGATTCACCAATCGTGAAAGGGAATCAACTTTACTCTTTCGATACGTATGTATCAATCATCCCAATCCGAGTCTTCCATGATCTCATCGCTCGCGTCTTCATCGGACTCTGTATCATACTCCGTATCGGACTCGTCGCCTAACTTTTTGCCTCGTGCTAGAATCGAGTAACGCGGCGGCTCGGTATAAGGCCGGTGCCTCCACTTTCTTTCTTTTTGATCATCCGATAGTTCAATGATATCTGCCGCTGGTACCAGGTATCTGATATACTGCTCACAGCCCTGGTGCCCATTCATTCGGGAAAAATGAATGGCGTTGCTCGCCTCCTGTTTGCCAATACCCTCCGGAAATGTTGCATCCCAGATGACCTTGAGCATATCGAGGCGGCCATGTTCTGCCGCTCCCTCGAACGGAGTTCGTCCGTACACTTTCGCCGGTCGCGCACGAATATCGGCGCAGTTTCGGAGAAGCAATTTGAATATCTTGATACTCCCGCTAATTGCCGCCAATTGCAAGGCAGTTGCGCCTGCTTGGTCAGCTGGTTCACCATTTACATTTACTTGCCAGCTCAGAAGCAACTCCACCATTGGGTAGCTGCCGACCTCACGCCATTTGCAAAGGCGTACGCTTCCTTCTGCACCGTGCAGCAAGGTTGACATCAGCTCCCCGTCTAAGAAGCAGCTGAACTAACTTTAGGTTCCCAGTCTCGATGGCGAGTAACAGGGGTGTTTTCCAGCCCGACATGTCGGGCAAATCGCTTCGAGCTATGCCATTGGGATTGCTACCGGCGTCGAGGAGCAACTCGACATCTTCAAGATTCGTTCCTTTCTTGAGACAAATTACGAATCCCAATGGACTGTAAGACGCCCGGCCGTAAAAGCGTTTGCCACCAAAACTGTTTACGTCCACTTTTGCCGCGAGCAGCGCTTTGAGTAGTGGAGAGTTATCTTTGCGGATTGCATTCTTCAACAATACGCCGCCCCACCCCTTCAGTCCTTGGGGATATCTAGCTTTAAAAGCTTCCATAAGAATGTGATACGACGGTTTATCGAACTGCATAGCATGCAAGAATGCTCCCTCCCTCACTAGATTTGCGCCCTCGGAGAGCCATTGCCGGAGCAAACTTTGGTTTCTCGACTTGACTACCTCGTCCAATACTTCGCCATGCCTTGTTGCATACGCCAGAAGGCGATCCAGAATGGCGGTATCTTTTCTCCTAATCGCGGCCCCAAGTGCTCGTCTGCCGACTTTTGCTCCGTGTTCTAGAAAACTTATCAGTAAGGTGTCGTTTTTTGAGCAGAACGCTGATTTGACTAGCTTTACTAGCTCATCGTCTCCGTAGTTTTCTTCGTTTTGTGTGCCGTATTCTCCATTCCAGCTCTGGAATCGATCGTCATACCTCCAGAAGTGGTCCAAAAGCATATTCAGCATATTTTCGTCACCTGCTCTCAGCGCAGTCCTGAGAGCTCTCGTGCTAACTACCGCCTGCGAAGATAGTAAGGATTTCACAATGTCAACATCGCCCCATGAAGCTGCCGCCATGATATAGTGGTCTCCATGTAACCTTACCTCATGCTGGAGCATAGCTTCAACAAGTTTCTTTCGGTGGGCTCTCATTGCAACTATTAATGGGATATCCTTGGAATATCTGCGTGGGTGTTTCTGAGGTCCATTCACTTCAGCTCCAGCATCCAATAGCATGAAGGCGAGGTCATCCCGATTCTGGTCAATAGCTAGACATAGTGCCCTCCGCAGGTGATCCCCTTTTGTTCTTGACGCTCTGTATAGAATCACCTGGAAATATTCCAGATCGCCGACGTCTGCGGCAGCTTCCAACGCCTGCCTTAGACTCGTGCTGTCTGCTCGTGTCAATGTGTATTCCAATTTATGTGCCAACTGTTGGTTTCCAGAACGAATGGCCTCCGCCAGAGGAGTAAATAGTTCTCCATCGAGCAGGTTCGATTGGAAATTTGATTTCTGACAATGGCACGGCCTACGTGGAATCCAAGATTCATACTTGGGGAGGTCGCTCACATTTGCACCTGATTCCAGCAACAGCTCGATTAACGGCTGCTGGCGAGTACGCACTGCAGCCACTAAAGCTGCTGCAGATATCTGAGATACAAATGGCAATAGAAATTTAGCAAGTTCTATATTGCCTTTGGCGCAAGCGTGAATTAGAGTGTAATCCATGGTATGCTCATATGTCCTGGTAAACATCATCTCGGTTTCTGCTCTTGGCCACTCGCATAATACGCGTTTGATGATCCGTGTTGCGGCATTATTCCTAAGGTACCAGGCAGTGTTGGCGAGAATTCCCACGTCGTTTATATGCGGAGATTGGGGGTCCTCGAAATACATGCGGTACGATGTACGTGGGATGCGAGAAAGCAGCAACTCCATAAGCGTTTCATCTGCATGTCCCCATAACCGTTCGATAATCATGACTTTTGGTTTTGCACCTTTATCAAGGAGCTGTCGTATAAACTTTAACCTTGAAGAGTCGGGGCAATCCCTACGTCTCATAAGGATCGAAAGGGCTCGAGTTGGATCTACCCCTGCTCTGAGTAGGACCTCGGCAGTCTCCAGATCCGGCACACGCAAGGCCATTTCAATGGGTGTGGATGGAGCGCAATCCTCTGCAGTTATGACTTTATTGACGTCGATAGCGTATGGAGTGCCCACTGTCATTTTCAAAAGGGCATCAGCTGCTTGTGCGCTGCGACTCACAACAGAAGCACTGAAGATATTGTCTACCAGCGATCTCACAGCTACAGACGGACAGGATCTTGTGTATCTGGAAATGCTGGAATAAATTTGCAAGAGAGACGGTGCAGGAAGACCTGAACATCCTGCGAAGCCATTGACAGTCGAGTATAGGATAGCTCTGTGAAATGGTGACTCAAGTATTCTGCTCATTCCAAATACAGAAACACCTGGAGCAATTGTGTTTCCCGATAGTGCGTACATACTTTCTGGTAGAAGCGATCCCAGGCGGTCTGTAAACTTGTTGAATCGGTGGTCTTGGGTCAATTGCTTTTGTCCCAAACATGCGGCAATCATCTGCGCGGTGTTGGCGATGCCTGAAATTTCCTGGAGAACGAACATGCTATTCATTCCGTATTGCGTTTCTGTAGGCTCGGTGGGCAATGAGGCGTTGTCGTGGGACAGCTCGAACATCGAAGAGTTTTCCTCGGCTCGGCCTGCTGACCTCATACTCATATTCTGCATGTGTGCCTCGAGTAGAAAAAAGGGCGATTTTTCGAGCCACTTAGAAAGAGACATATCTACACTGTCATCTCTGAGGAATGAGGATAATTGCTGTCCTGGACGTGATGGTGGCCTCTCGGCTAGGTCCATGGCTGGTGGGGAAAAACCTTGCCAGGCGGGTGAAAATGCAAGACTTCTGTCTGTAGCCAGCCCATTGGAAAGTTTAGTGGAGCGGTTGTCCGGCAAGTCAGGCAAGCCATTCCTCCTATATAGAGTCGATGTCGTGTTTTGATTTAGGTCTAGGCCAGTTGCCAGATACTCAGGATCGCAGGCGATTTCAATAGCACCTGTATCGTCTCTGAAGTAAGGATGTGGCACAGGATGATTCGATGGCGTTACGGAAACAGGTCTTTGAATCTCAACATCGTCGATAGTGAGATCCATCGGATGACAGGAAGTCGTGTTCACCGAAGCGATTGATCCAGCGTTCATTGTCCCAGGCTCTGTGTCTATAACAGATGATGGCGGTGCCATTGGTATGACGGAAGAGTCACTTGGCAAAAGACCACCACCGTCTCCGGCCACTTCCCTCATGCCGATGACTTCCTCGCTAGCCTGAACATAAGTCATGCCTAGTTCGACACGCGTTTGTAAGACTGAGGTACCAAGATTCCCATGGCTATGCATTGATGTTGATTGTGAGTCCAGAACTGAAGCTTCGATACCATGTTCTGCGCGATCTATAGCAAAGCTATTTCCAATGTGCAGCTCATGAGGCAGGCAGTCTGGTTCCAGGGCTGCAAAGTCGAATTCGAGCGGGGCCGGCCAGAGTGAGGTGCGACCGGGCGTCTCCCCTCCACGATATGAGGACCACTCGCCATTTGTGGCAAGTATTTCTAAAGTGAAACGAGGTGAGTCCCACAGAAATTGGTCTGGTCACCTGTTAGTTTATCTGAGTATACCAGAGCGTCAACATGATGGTGGCGTACCAGGT
The DNA here is from genome assembly GCA_039778275.1 of Seiridium unicorne. Lineage (NCBI taxonomy): Eukaryota > Fungi > Ascomycota > Sordariomycetes > Amphisphaeriales > Sporocadaceae > Seiridium > Seiridium unicorne. The sequence continues at coordinate 109,416 of JARVKF010000279.1, forward strand.
CTCGATCCGGCGGCATTTGGTGTTATCGGCCCCTCTCTCAAGTAACGGCGCCGATTTTGCTTGATTTTGTCGGCACTAACAAGGCTGCCAGCCAGCTTCAATCGGGTTTCTACGCCTCGAGATTTGAGAACATCCATTTTGGCGATAATCTGCGTCCACTCGTGGCGCTTGAGATTCTTCGGGACGTCCCATCGCTTGATCTGGGCCTCGTACTGTGATACACTGCCCCAGGTGTTAATTGAGTAACTACCGCGTTACAATTTGGAATACTGTCTGACCTTGCTGTGAAGTTGTGCTCCTCTCTCATGATCTGAGTGACACTGGGCCCGCCATGTTTGTCTTGCAAAGGCAGCTTTCTCCGATGGTAGAGGTCTATGAACTTGTCCTTCTGACATTCCCAATCGAATTGAGAGATAGGCGTGGGTAGTTCCGACATGCTCCGGACCACGCCAACACTTCAGGAAGTGTTTTCTATCCCTTGTTATAGTGTTGGGCATACGATCAGAGCTGGTATGTATAGGATATCGGTCTACAAATCAACCCAATATCTGGGCAATAGTCTGGGAGGAGCCTTGGATCATTTCGAGGGCTTGAGAAAAGTAGTCAAGTGTAAAGAGGATAAATATTACGGCGGCACCTTGAGAGGAAAGGTGGCTGCGTTTTGGCTGCAAGTTTCTGACTGACAAAACCTGACAATGCAGCTTCACCGAAAAGTTCCCAGCATGTTATTGGGGACAAAACCTGCCTCGCTATTCCTCTTGCGGTCAATCTCCGGGGCAGACTCAGCCAATAGATCCCAAGGATACGGCGTGTTCCGATTCGCTGAGCGCCTCTTTTTACGGGTGGCACGAACACCGCCTGCCGCTAAGATCGCAAGTACCGGCCTTGTTGTAGAATCAACCCCACGAAAGATAGAAGATACGGATAAAGGTCGATTAAACTCTATCAACTATAAGAAATACCCAAGTGCTCCATAAGGATATTCTTGAGACGAACTCCGCGTACGGGGTTGCATTTTGGCGCCTACCGACAAAGCCGGGCGGAGATAGACACAACCTGGCACAACCTGGGTAACAAATCCTGGCCGACAAGAGCTCGGTAGAAATATGGGGCAACAGAACCTGTGGCAGAGGAAGACTCTGTATACCACGTCAGGGAGGCGCGCTGGCAAAATGTGGCATGGCAAAGATACAAGTGCAAACTGGTGGACCGGATTACTTGGTGAACTGTTCAGAATCATCAACATCTCAAGAATTTGCTACCACATGATACCAATACCTCACATTTCTTTGTCATCGTTAAGAGAATCAATATAACCAGCAAACTCATTTTAGTAATTACCCATGGTTTTGTTTAGACAATTACTGCCCCAGTATTGCACAAGGGATCCCAACGTGCTATGACCACGAGCAACCGAAGCAAGATCCCCAAAGACGTTGAATATTATACTTCGTCCTACTATACTTTCTGATTATACATAGGCAACTGGTGCAAGGAAGATAGGGAGGCGCGGGTGCATGATCTTGACGAGGGATATCTCAGCTAGGAGCGATAGGTCGATAGTGGGAAGTAACATCCTCACAATGTGCTTCAAAACGAGGCAGGAAGATGATCCGGTCTGAATGGGAGTGTTGATTGGAGTTGGAGTTCTAGAGTAAACTGAAGTGGGTCAAGGGCCCTAAGTCTACCCCTCTCATCGGCTGGTTCCTTCCACTTCCTTCCACGCGTAATCTGAGGCACGTGTAACAAGGAATGAATTGGCAGCGCCACGGTCCCACCTTCAGCTCTCTCGCAGAATCCAGCTGTCCAATAGTACTGCCTTGTAGCTAAATCTTACCACCTAAAGGCGTTGGTTTCAAGTCTATTTCGAAGCTCTCGCAATGGTTTATCACAGGGATATTCATGTTAAAAAGCATTCCATCATAATCCAATTCATGTTGCCATTTCGACGGTCTGTTTGAATGCTTTGTTATTATCTTATTGTCGTAAGGCTGTCGAAGGAGATGGTGTGGAATAGTACAGCCGAGACGCTAATTCGTCCTAGCCTTCAATAGTGTACTACAAGTATCCCCATACCGTTTACAATTAGCCAGTTACTCGTGGAGATCGCAGCCTCGTACTCGAAATAGAACTGAAATTGCACCTTTACCGTGCCAAAGGTGCCTGGTAACTAGTAAGCTCCACCTGATGACCCCGCCAAGATAAGGACAGGCGGAACAGTGACACACAGCCTGACCTGAGAAGAGCAACGAGGGAAACAATTGCCCTAGCTCGGTGGCTCCTGTCCAACGTCAAATGGAGTGTCCTCGTCACACTTTCCTCTACTTGCGACGGCGTCATGGGCCGGGCTTAGATCTTCTCTCTGATCTCGCATCTATCATACCAATTTATATCTAATCGCCTCCGATCAAGAGAATGCTACGTTGAGAAAGAGTTGCAGATCATAGGCTCCAGCCTGGAGGGGAGGCGAGGCTACGGGCAAGATACCATCGGGGATAGCCCAACAACATACGCGACCCGCGAAATGGTCACTAATGAAAACGAAAGGAATATGACACCGGAACGTCCACTGTCAGAAGGAATTGAATACTCGAGATCCATGACGGAAAACGTGATCGAAGGGCAAGGATCTCGCCAGACAGTCAAAGCCGCACCACTGGCTGAGAGGGAAACCCTGGCATGGTGGTTCCCACAGATCAACAACGACGAAAAGAAGAGCTTCCGCATTTGGCTATCCAGACGAAGCCGTGCCCTTATGCTACAAATCTCCATAGCATCCGCTGTGTTCGTCGTCAACCTCGCTCTTACTGCTTTTGCTGTCTCGAAATACCAAAGCCAAAACGGCGTGGGGGTGATCTACGATGGCGACTGCAACACTGTAAAACAACTCGACCAATGGCTCCACTTGTTGATCAACCTCTTGAGTACTGGCCTGCTGTCTGCATCCAACTATTGCATGCAGTTGCAAGCGGCGCCAACGCGGGATGATATCGACCGGGCCCATGAGGCTAATACATGGCTGGACATTGGCATCCCGAGCTGGCGAAACCTTGGCTATATAAGTGGCTGGAGGCGATTCACGTGGATTCTTTTGGCATTCAGCTCGGTTCCCCTTCATCTTCTGTAAGTGGTGCGAAGGCTGCTGGAAGAAGGAGTGCTTTTGCTAATATCAGCATGCACAGATACAATTCGGCTGTGTTCCAATCTTTGGCATCGAACGACTATACTATCGCTGTAGTGAAAGATTCCTTCTTGAATGGCAGCACCTTTAATCTGACGACAGCGGAACAGAACCGGGAGGGTGACTTTGCCTGGGATGATAGCAGGGTTAACCCGCCTCAAAACTACACGAAGATCATTTATGATATGCAGCAAGCGGCCATGTCAAACACATACGAACAAAGAAACGTATCCGCCTGTTTCGATCTTTATGACGATTATTGGGCACCTCAAGGCAACGGGGTATTTTTCGTGAAGAACGAAAGTGTGCAAACGACAGCAAACAATTCTCTGTTGATGTATGTTTCCATCTTCCCGAGATATGATGACTGGGCCAAGAATATGTGGGCCATTAGCAATGGAACCGGTAGTTTCGTGGCAAACTCACCTACCTCTCCTGTGACGACCTGGTATCTCGGACCGCCACACTACGAGGTATCACACTGCCTCGTTCAGCGTATGGAAAGCTCAACGAACCGATGTCGATTTGAATTCTCGCCTCCAATCATGTTTGCCGTCTGCTCGCTGAATTTCCTGAAAGGAGGCGTCATGATATGTGTTTGGGTCATGAGGAAGTGGCAAAACAGAGACAGGCAGGGTTTATCTGAGCAGGAGAAATCTCAAGCCATGAGAGACCAGATCTTGTACACTCTCGGTGACGCGATTGCATCTTTTATGCGAAAGCCCGATCCATCCACGAAAGACATGTGCCTGGCATCCAAGGAGGACTTCCTGTGGAAACGGCCTTTGAGCAAGCAACTAAGAAAGCAGGCACCAGAACCATCACGGGACGCCCGAGCATGGATACTTGAGCCCAGACTCTGGATGTCGTCTGCAAGCCTGAAAAGATGGTGCATCCTTCTGTTCATGTAAGCAGATGGTGGAAAAGGAGACAATCTGTATGAGACCCGAACTGACCAAGGTAGATGCTGTGTCATCCTCGCCATAACAGGAGCACTTCTAGGCCTTGCCCTACACTCCCTGCAACACCGTAAAATCCTCACAACTATGTCCGGCCTGTGGAGCCTTGGCTTTGGAGCTTTGACGCCTTTCACATACCTAGTGCTCGGTCTGCCACGCCAGGACCCCGCTGGTTTGATCTCCAACGTCCTTATCGCCAATCTACCCCAGCTGTTCATATCCATCATATACATTTTCTACAACACTATGCTGAGCACCTTCCTCGTGCAGCGCGAGTTCAGCTTGATGTACAAGAGTGATCGCCGCAAACCGCTGCGGGTTTCCGAGCCCACTGGCATCCAGCGCTCCAGCTACTTCATCAGTCTGCCGTTGCGGTATGGCGTGCCCCTCTACGCGACTTCTGCCATTATGCACTGGTTGATCTCGCAGAGTCTTTTTCTGGCTCGCATAACCGCAATTTTTCCAGACGGCGAGGACGATATCACGAATTCCTTTTCAACGTGTGGGTATAGTCCAATTGCTGTTATCATCAGTAAGTTGAACACGTCCTCTTCCTCCATGGAGCTATCGAAGGAAATGCTGACGCTCAACGATTTTCAGCGATGTTGGTGGGAGTCGTTTTGGTGCTAACCATAATATTAATTGGCCTGCGGAAGTATGACGGCACGATGAGGATGGTGTCAACAAACAGTCGTGCCATAAGCGCCGCTTGTCACGCATTGGAAGGAGATCGAGACGATGGCTATCTTCTTCCTGTACAGTGGGGAGTTGTGGAGATTAAAGAGCATGTTGGTCATTGTGCATTCACGACAGCGCCTGATCATAAGCTTCAGAAGCTAGACACGACCATGAAATACAAGTGACTGGGCACGAATAGTTACTAACTTTACTTTTGGCCTTTCTAGAAGTATTTGAAGCTTTATCCAGCGCTGTAAAGGTCTTTATTTTGTCGGAACTGTGACTGCGACTTTGATGATGTATAATTTGAGTTTCGCGCAATCATGGACTGACGAATATTGGGTCTGTGCACCTCCGAAATATGCTCACAGGCGAGCAAGTTGAATTTTCCTATAAATGACCGCTGTGAACCGGCTCAAATTCCCCAACTCCGTTCAAACCAAGCACAGCAAACTATACCAAATACTTCGATACGGTGGATTGCCGAGCGGAAACACAATCTACCCTATATTGGGATTCCCTACCCATAGACCTCCGCCGCCCTATCCTCACGATACTCGTAGACGAACATTGTGAATTGGGCTCTTACGCCTCAGTCTGCAAGGAGTGGCAGCTTTTCGTCGAGAAAAGAAATTTCCGTCGATTGAAGCTACGAACAACATGCCTTGAGGATTTCGAATACATGGTCACGCGACAAAGGACCCTTGTAGAACATGTCTGGTTGCATATAGATTTTCCACGATATATTTATCAAGCTTGTCAATGGGCATCATTGGATCCATCGCTCTCCCAAGATAACCTTGTTGTAAAACAAGCGCTCTTAAAGCTGTTTTCCATATTGAGCAAGTGGGATCCAGTCTGTACTGATCTTACTTTAGAGCTAAGCGTCCAAGCCCGTAGCAACCCTGAGCACTGGTTCACGAATTACTTGTTCGGAGCGAATCATGGGGCTGGAAACCAATTACGAGAAGCAGACTGCATGTGTCATGATCCAAGGCGCCAGTCGGTCGATGGTCAGCAGGTTCAGTCTCCGGGTGTACTTGCTTTACAGCGAATCTTCGAGGATGTTGACTTGGATTTACGGAAAACAGTACCTGAAGTTCGCGCAGTCACTAGTTTCGTCCTACGTCGACAAGTCCGTGTTCGGTTCACTGACAGAACTCTGCAAGGTCTCTTTGAGAAGCTCCCTCGGCTAAACCATCTAGTCTGGGAACCATGGCGCGAAGGGGTCACATCGTTCAAGGAAAGACTCAACGATAAGAGTAAGTATACAGAATCAAATATGCATGTCACATCACTCTACCATGCCGCTATCTCCCCATCTAGCTAGTTATCAATCTTCTAAAACTCGGAGTTTCTAACACTCATACACAGAATATGCATCCATGATCGAGAAATGCCTACCGAAAACGCTCAAGAGCATAACAATGTTCGAAGACTTCAATGAGGACCATATACCACCGCTCCGCCAATGGACAAGGGATCCGATAGACGTTATTCGAAACGGAGACCCCGCAGTCGGGGCAGCTTTCGCGTCCAGAAGTCTTAGCCTTGAACAAGTTTCGGCCTCATACGTCGTCGATGCTCGGCACTTCTTTCAGCCACCTCAGCCACTGTGGACTTGGCACAAGCTACAGTCCCTAGCACTCACATCGCAGGTGCTGACTGACACAGCACGCTATACGGAAATCGCTAGTCTATTACACAATGCGGGAGTCGCTGCACTTCGTATGCCGAGCCTGAATACCATGGTGTTATGGAACGGAAGAAAGGGGGCAGCTTGTGCGTTCGTCTATAGGAGAGGCACCTGTCCTTCGATTACCTGGCGTAGTACATGGGATTTGAAGCTAGGACCGAGCATCGTCGAGCCATGGGAAAGAGTCGCCACCGAGTTCGGCCACTCTAGACTCTGGTTCGGAAGCATCCATTACGTCACGAAGTCATTGGATCCCATGCCGATGCTATCTACCACTTGGACCTGCCTTGTAAAGTTGTTGATCCTGTGTCCCTGTGGCAGATGCGGGAGGAGAAAGGTCGCCGCTAAAGTAAGGCGGTGTGCTGTAAGATAGGGTCCCCGGCACGTACATTGATCATGGAATCAAAGGTGCAACGGGTGATTCAATATCGACGGTACTGGCTGAGGTCTTCGAGGGCTTGGCCTAAGTTCCTTCGTGGATTCCGGAATGATTTAATTGTGGGGGAACTTTTGGGGGCAATGATAGCATGGTTCTTACATTAACTGCTCTACTTCTCTTTACATGATGCCGAGGTCTATGGGCCGCCGACGACTGGCTGGACTTTCTGGTACTTGGGACCGGAATTACATGATGCGGTGTCTTTTCATTAGGGTATAATTTGGTGGTTGGGATGGTATGGTGCTGCGCGGCTGTAGTCATGTTCCGTCAATTCCAAAGAGCTTCTACGACTCGCTGCAGTATCTTGCAAGATATTCATTCGCAAGGAACAATCATTCGAAGGAAAAAGGTCTTTTTCTTGCAATAGTAAGGTTAATCATTGCAATTGACGTGGGGCTGCACTGAAGCCAGTCTAAGTTAGCCGCTCCAGGACCGCGCCAAATTGCCCGGCGGTCAATCGGCATCCTGCTCACCGGCGTTTGTAGCCGGCGTTTTCTGGCTAGCAGTGCTCGAGAGTTTACCCGACAGGTACGAACTAGCACTGACCAGGTACCAAAACTAGGGGCTTGGCAAAAGTCGCCCAGGTACCTAATACAGAGACTCAGCATATGTTCAGCATATGTCAAGTTTTCTTAGATTTTATAAGTTTTTTAACCAAAAAATAAGAAAATTAATTTTTTAAAAATATATACGTTACTATAATTTTATAATAGATAAGGTTATATTTTTTAAAAATTTAATTTTAAATTTTATAAGAAAAAAAATTAAAATATATTTAACATATGTTGAACATATGTTAAACATATGTCCGCTATATTTTCTTTTATAATAGCTATATAAGCCTATAGACTCCTTATCGCGGATATGTTGAACATATGTTCAACATATGTTGAGTCTCTGTATTAGGTACCTGGCCAAGTTTTGCCAAGGCGCTAGGTTTCGTGCCTGGTCAGTGCTAGTTCGTACCTCCCCGGGTAAACCCTCCAGTGCTCAAGGTAGGACGGCATTCAATTGAGGGAAGAAATAACCCACAGGTATCTGAAAATGCCCGTAATTCTCGGCTAAGGCGCGGATCCATAGCCCGCTGGCCGGTACCAGCCATTACCACGATTGATTGCGAAGGTCATTCTGCGTCTCCACTGTGCATCGGGAGTCGAGTCTAAAGCTACATGTACCTTATCTTCACACATTCGAGATCCGTCTCGCGGATATTACCCGCCTATAGCTCATTGACTGCTTGAACTTGGCACACAAATAGCATTGATCTACTGGGTGTAGTCATAGGCAAGAGTGCGACATCAAATGAAGGGTAGGGCAAGACAAGTCGTAAAGGAAAATCCTAGTTAGCGGCCACCGGAAGCCAAAGAGCATCACCACGTCACTGTCGCAACCTCTCGCCCGACATCGCGACCATGCCCGACGACAGCTTCGAGCTTTACGACCTACGCGTTGAGGTGGTCTGTCCCGACGGGCACCCTGGAAACGAGACATTGATTTGCGGCGCCAAGAAAGGTGACTACTTTACGCTTGAAGGCGAGATGATGTATTTACCACCCGGCCAAGGCATCAGTATCTACAGTCTCGGTGAGTTTCGTGATTAATTCTCTCAGCTTCGCGAACATCAACCACTGACTTTCAACAAGCTTCTGTTCTACCGCTACTCGCGGCTAAGCAGCGCATGACACATGCCCATGACTGGATGAGCACGGATGCGCTAATCGCATGCCCGGACCCGAATTGCAAGTCCCAGCTTAAGATCATACGGACAGGCATCCGGAAGTTCAGCCATGCGGAGACTACAGTGGTAGGGCTTGAAGGCAATTCGTAGCGGAGATTGTGGAACACGGTGTGTAGCTCATTTCACCAGGGCTGGAAATGAGGGACAGTACACGTTATTAAACTCTATGGAACTAGTCCTGATTTCACAGTATCCGACTTCCTACTTGTAATCTACATTCTCTAGATATACAGTGTTCATGAGGCAGGGGGGGAGTTGAGCGACACGTGAACATTCCAAGTCTGAGGCTGCCTCTGCTTCTCGGTGAAGATAAGGGCGATAATAATCGGCAGCCATAATGAAGTGGCAACAAGAATTCCCAGAATAATTGTGCAAACCGTTCCTGCGGGACCGTGGATGCTTTCCTTACACGGTTTGTTTCTTGCTACCACGGTCGGTCCCCCGGTTTGTGACACCTGGACTGAGCCGCGAGCCTGCGTTGGATCTTTGGAGAATATTGACTCAAGTTCTCCTCCGTCGTCCCTCTTCTTTTGGGCCGGTTGCGCCTGGCCAGCGGACGATGCCAACACAGCAGGTTTGGTTGGACGAGTCAACCCCTCGGCTTGTGATATTGGGACCGAGCCATAAGACTGTGTTGGGCTTGATGAAGGTACGACTTCGACTTTCGCTTTGCCCTTGCCTTTCTCTGTCCCTTCCGCTGCCGGTAAATCGTCGTCAGAAGCGCCGGCCTCATGGTCTCCGAACCACTCATGCGTCAAGAACCCAGCGACATCTATGCGGTCCGCGGGGTCATAATGGAAGACCTTATCAAGCAGATCACCCAATATCGCCACCTCCTTGCTAGATAACTTCTTTTCCTCTACCAAGTCACGGTAGCCCCCGAATAGATCATCGTCATTGTCACGAGTTTCTTCATCGGGGCGAGACAGTGGAATGCGATAGTGCATCTCTCTTGATTGGCTGAGTGTTGCACGCACAATAGTCGGTTGATCGTGCTCCTCGCAGAACCCTCTGCGGACGTTTTCCAGTTCTGCAGTAGGCCCAGATATGGCTTCTGGGTAGTCTATCCTTTCTTGAGACACGTGAGGATTGTCGCTTGAGTTGTCATTTGAGACTTCGTTGCTAGCATTAGGTTTACCGAGCTCCTGACTGTTCACTGCGCTCCCTGATGCTTTGCGCTCCTTCAGTTTCTGCCACTTCTCTTCATAATAGGCTGTCCTGTACGGCTCAGGCAGAGGCCCTAAAACGAACTCGAGGTCATTGACCACCCCGTCGCTATCACGACTCCCGTGGAATATGTACGCATCAGCATATACCTGCGCGATCGTAGCAGCGAGCGACCATACATCAGCAGACAGCCCAAAGTCGACGTTGAAATATGCCTCTGGTGCAGCCCACGTTGGGGGAATGCCAGGATGACCAGTGGGGTTAGACACCTCGAAAGCGATTCCAAAGTCGATGATAGCCGCTTTCTGGGTGTATGGTACGCCCAGCAGGTTGAGGTCCGCCGTTTTGAGAATATGCGTGGGGAGCTTGGGGTGATGCTCCTTCCATAGCTCGGTCGGAACTTCTATTGCTTGTGCCTCCCCCAGACGCTGGATCATGTCTTTTTTACTAATCTTGTTGAGCTCATCTTGGTTCAGGTATAGCAAGAGATTTTCAGTCCGCAGGTCACCATGACATATGTTGTTCTGGTGGAGGAACTCGAGGCCTTCAGCCAACTGGTAGAATATCTGCCGCATGGCACTTGGTTTCCAAGACCGCATCGAGAGAACATTGGGACCCATGAGAGGGAAGACGAGACAGAGATTCTTATCGCCCCCGGGTGAATCAATCTCAAATGGTTCTTCGCAAGGGATGAGAATATGACGTGCATCCAAGTTCTGGGCCATCATGCCTTTCTCTCGCATCAAATTGAGGATCTTTAGGTCCTGGCAATCCTGGTGAGACTGCATCGCACCGATGATTTTCAGCGCGCGCCATTTTTTCAACTCTCCGTCGTACACAAGCCAGACAGTGCCGTAGCCGCCTCTGCCCAGCTTGTGAAAGATCTCGAACCTGCCGATGATGACGTCCCCCAGTTTTATAGGGTAGAAGCCAGCATCGATATAATCTTCGTACGTTTCTTCTTCGCTAAACGTGAATTCATCTTTATAATGGTTAAAGGCGAACCTATCTTCGTCATCGCTAAATGCGGAGTTACCTTCAGCCTCGTGAGCGGCCAACTTGAATTTATGCGAAAATGGTAGTTCTTCTCCCGATTTTGGTAGTTCTTCTCTTGACTTTTCTTTCGCCACAGGTTCGTCCAGGCTCGAAGTTACTATACCATGCTGAGTGAGGTCTGGGCCAGAAGGTACAATGCCAAGCCCACTGAGTTCCGCGTCGAGAGGTACGAGACCACGCCCAAAGTAGTCCAGGCCAGAAGGTACGAAACCATGCCCAATGTCCAGGTCAGACGGTACGAGACCATGCCCGGTGTGACCCAAAGGATCTTGAACGGGCGCTATGCCATCGTCAACGGGATCGTCTACGAAGGGTTCGGAGCTTGAGCTGCTCGCTGGGCTACTGAGCTCTTTACTTGATTCACTTTTATCCTCAGAGGGGCTGGTAGAATCCTCGTCGGCTTGATCAGTACCGACGGGAGGATTTGTGGTGGAAATCTGCGCGATGCCTTCACCGTCCTGGCCTGATGAGTCTCCTTCCGGTTGTGTCATCTCTGCCATGTCGTCTACGCCCTTGCTTCAATTGGGCGGGCAACATCAATCGCGCAATTTTGAGATTTCATTGAATTCCAAGGGAAAGCTACTCTGTTCCCTACTATATTACCCTTGATCATTGACCACGACGCTCCCAATCGCGCGTTTCAGGACAAAGAAGAATGAATGACCTGCTAGATAAGATGCGGCCCGCAAACAGCGATAAGGACCACAAAGCAGTCGTCACTACATTGTGTTAGTAGCAATTGGGAATAAGGGACGAATCTCGTTGACATAGATCTTGGCCTGGACTGGGCTGACCTTCACGGGCCGCATCTCGCGCTACAATCACCTCATACCTAAACCTCTCATCCGTGCGATGAGGAGGGCAGCGTAACTCAAAGACCGGACGAAAACCGCACGGTCGCGTCAGGCTTTCTGAGCTACCATGAAGTAGTGCGCAAGAGTTGCGGCCGAACTCCATTGGTTCCATTGGCGCTCATGCACCTACTTGACACCTACTGTTTCGCTTCAAGGCGTAAATACGAAGCTCTGTGCCTTGGTAACTTGATATGGCCGGAATATATCCGCAGCCAACTTCCCAATTCGATCCTTCATCACGCTTCGTCACCATTTTACGGTTCACCATGGACAGTGGTCCACGCTCTGGTTGCCACGTATTGCCGTTAAGCTCTTTGATCGGGTAGCGCCATGAAGATTCCAACGTATCTCTTGTTGAACTAGCCAGGAGGCCTCATCCTAAGCTGCATGCCCTCTCAAAATGGTGAAGCATCGCCTAGAGGGATCGCCACATTGCGAAGATTCCAATGCGGTGCTGGCCGATGGATACCGGCTAAGTCGGCTCGTGAGCTATGTGACTATCACGTCAAGGTTCTGATTGAGAAGTGTTATTCGCTACTCGTCCTACCACGAGGCCTCCAATCCGGAAGAGGGGATTAGTGGTTATATTGTAGGATTTCTGAAGATAAGCGGCTGATGTTAACATTGCGACCATGCGCATATCGTTACCTTTCCTAGGAGTTGAAGACGGTGATGGTTATCATGAAGAGGCCTCCATGAAACATCATGAAGTCGTGTAATGACCATTCTCAAAGGCACAGTTGTGAATAGAACCCACAATGATGTTGGTTTTCGCCTCTTGATGATATAATATGGAGGAGCCGACACGCCAGGACCCTTGGTGCATAACAAGGCGCACGCACGCATGCACGTAGGGCCTCGTAGAGTCCGAATAGGCATGCACTCAGCCACCGTCCGGTAGTTGGGCTGCATTCAACGTCGAAGCAGATTTGACAGATGCGCAGAAAGTGACAAGAAGGGGTTGCCATGTTTCCCACGTCCTGGTACCTGGATGTCGTCATGGGCGTCAAAGGGCCTAGCCTCGTCCCATGAAAGGGTGAACCGAGATGACGGGGTTGTGGTTGGCTGGGGTCGTGCAGACGATCGCTACCGCAACAGGAATCGCTGCCGTTCAATGTTGCATCGATGCCAAGCCTTCTGTAAAGCCATGGAGAAATGGGCGTCATCATCCTGAAGGCAAATATCGTGGTTTCGTGAAAATATTGAGCTGGCCTCGCTTGCCGGATTGCGACGTTGTAGAAAGCATAACTTATTCCACGCGTAATACATGGGCAGTAGATATTGTATTAGAACAGTACCGAGAGGTTCCCATGTAGTTAGCGAGTGAACATTAGTCCCGCCAAGAATCTCTCGAGTATATAGTTGAGTTCTAGCGCGTTTCAATGCAGTTCACAAATGCAGTGACGTCGATCTTCCTTGCAGTCGTATGCAGGACCGGTGAATAAGCATGTACGTTTAGCCTGAGCGCGCCGGGGACCGACTACCGGTTTCTATTCCGGTTCTAATGAGGTCTGGAGTCACACGGATCCCAGAGCAATGGGTCCTGGTATGACGCAGTCGCATTCTGCAAGGAACATTACCAATGGCGACTCCAAAAATGAAGGGATCGCATTGATGACTCGGGGGTTTCTTTTTGCCCAGCTTCTTCGCGTAGTTAGGCAGCATGGTTCAGAATTCTCCTTTGGGGAACCTGAGAGCCCTATGACGATCGTACAGGTAGTAATAGCACTTGACCCCTGCGAGTGATATAGGGCAGCCCACAGATGACCAGTCGGCCGAGAGGCTGCTGTAGTACTTTGGTCTGCTCCCTTGCGTCGCGACCGACTTCCGTACAGGGCTTTAATCTCTTGACATTTTAGCATTGACACTCCCGCATGCGGAATATCGACGAGGAGAATGGGCCTTCGCCTACATAGAATTGCGGCAATCAATGATCTGGCCCCACGCGCCGCGTTAAAAAGTCGGGCAATTTTGGCCTGTACTCTACAAGTTTCAAGGTGATCGATAACATGAACGGCGGCAAGGAACAATAAGCTTAGCTGCTTCTAGAATCTTGAAGGCATGAATCATTAGGGCAGCGAAGAATCTCCAATCATTCACCCACCTGCCACCAATTCATAAAAACCCACTCTCAATCCGTAGTTAGTCCGCACCTCGCTTCGAGAGTCCATTGAAGATTCACCACGCGGTCATGAACGCGACTAGCTCCCCCAACGGCCCAAACGTGTGCCGCTATTCCACTAACGGCAGCAGTTTGACGATCAGCACGTTTCCCTGTTTTCAGTTCCTCAACGGCTTTTTGTTCGGCTACGCGGATTGGGCTTTTATTTTCCAACGGTATCCGCATCTCAACGGCTGGCCTTGTCCAATTTCAACCAAGATCAGCCTCGAGCCTTGCCAGCATGCGCCCGGGGGTGGCACGCTTAGAGCCGCCCATTGGTTTCACGCGTTCTATTGCGGTAAGTGGGGTTACAGAAGGGGAACTCTTGCCGAGCAACTCGGAGAGTTTGTGAACTCCGCCACAATTCTAGACGGACAGCATAAACTGGGGAAATGGGACTCATCTCGCCTGGGTCGGACGGTTATTTTGGCATTTTTTGTTCGTCGCGGATGGACACGGCGCGGTGTCAGTCGAGCCATGACAGCAGGTTTCCCGGGTCTCCCGGGCTGCAAGTTTTAAAGTTGGTCTAGATCGCGTAAGGGTAAGGATGCTTCTAATAAGGAACGACATATTTGAATTGGAGCATAGATTGCGAAGATGGACGAGGCTGAAGTCACATCAGACGTGTCGTATGAAGATGAGATCTGATTCGGCCTACGGCAGCTGCTCCGGAGAGATCGTCGTGCTGCTATTTTCAACACGAAAAAACTCACATGGAAATTTTGCCATCGCCATCATCATCTCACAATGCCCATCAGGGGATCCCCTATGCGTGTCAATGCACGATGGGGTGCCGGGTCTACATACCGCCCACCCTGGCTGCCTGTCGATGGGCATCGCCAAATCTTGGCTTTGATCCCGGTGCTTGTCATTCGACCTGTTCCCCTGCAGATGGGCATCCTTACCCGCTGTGACGTTAATCTATGGTGCCGTGCTATCGGGCCCCTTGTTATATCGGGGCCGACGCCAGGGGTTGGTCCGCACCATGATTCGCTGGCCCACTGTCGATGTCGTCGTTCACCAGACTGAGAAGGCTTCTGGTAGGTGACACCGAGGGTTGGACCGCCAGCGCTGCTACATGGCGCCCAAGCCATAATGCTGTTGCATCATACGCGGCGTTCAAACAGAAACTCTCTAAGCGATGTGAGCTTCACAAGTGTGGCTGGGCGACTAAGGGATCCCGTGAATATCATAGGTTCAGATATAACGCATCAAGAAGAAAAATCTCCTTTGACAAAACCGCTCGCGCTTCCTAATTCGGCCATTCAGCAAGAGTTCCCTGCATCTGCATGTCTAACCCTACGTACCCAGATCGCACCCTGTGAGGGATCGGCACTTGGGTTTACCATTCTGATATTTCTCATCGACTCTATCTCTGGGGCATGAAGAATGACTCCATCAAATCTAAGCAAGGTTTCCGGGAGACGTAATAATGTAACCCCTTGGTAAGGAGAAACATGGTAAATCGACTGCTCATCGTCACTGCTGGGACTAACAGCCACTGACGAACATGAATTCAGGAGGCAGCCCAAAAAGATGATGTTTTTCGAGTATAAAGGTCTCTCATTTCCTCCAAGTTGAGTTGCGTTATCCATTCTCATCAGACATCTACATCTTCAAGTATACTCTTACTCAATAAACGCTACTCAACAAAACATACCACCTTCACACCACCACCATCAACCAAACTCCATCAAAATGCAGTTCTTCACTCTCGCCGCACTCCTCACCGCCGCCATGGCGGCCCCTTCTCTCATGGAGCGTCAGACCTACACTGCCTGCTCGGGACTCTACAGCACAGCCCAGTGTTGCTCGACTGATGTAGCCACTCTGGCCGACATCGACTGCCAGAACCCATCCGAGACATTGACGAATGCCACCCAATTCCAGTCCGTGTGCGCCGCCGTCGGCCAGACCGCCCGCTGCTGTGTCATTCCCGTCGGCGGCATCGTTGATCTCCTCTGCGAGACTCCCACCGGTGTCACCGAGTAAATCGACCATGGTTATCAAGAGTCAGCATCGATGACTGAACCGTACGCTTCTCTCCAACCATACATCCCCAATATCTTCTGGACATCATACTGACTTCTATTATCAGGAGCCCAAGCCGGTTGAACGAGGAATGTACGATATGACAAGGGCGCAGTGCCCTTACTACAGGACCAGCCCGGGAAGAAAGGTCATGGATTAGAGAGATACCGTTTTTGAGACACTTGTTCTCGGAGAGACAGCACGAGCGCATCCGTTGGGTGGAGGTTTAAAGAAAATGGCAACATCTGTATATGTATCTCGTTAAAACTGTCGGGTTCGATACCCAAAAGCATTTCATTTAATCGCTAAGCAATAATTGAGCGTCATGAGCAATCCACATCATTGCCGCACTGCGTATTCCTGAGCCGCGAGATCAATATCTTTCACATAATGTCTATGGAGTTTATCCTACTAACACGGCTCGTTGACTCCACCGATTAACCTACAATCAAGTGCATTATCGACGCGTAGTCTATTCGTAGAGTTGCTATATCGTGTCATATTAACTACGTGATTCTATCCTCGTCTAGCGTCGATGACTTGAACTAGACCCAATCGTCAACATTGGGAGCTGTCCAGGGATGGGGCTTCTCATGACCGCCTGTGGCTTGCAATCAAGACGATGACAGGAGGATAGTACCATGGTCATTAGACCTGAATGGAACGATTTTCATATATATCCCGGAGACTGGTCGAGTGTCTGCTCGTCAGATCCCGGTTCGTCCCCACAGCCATGCATTACATTTTCATCAAATGACCATATTGAATCAGGAACAACTGGTGACTGTAGCGTTCACATAACGCCGATTCTATGCAATCAAACATAGTCTACAACTTTTGAATCTTCCGATGCAGTGCGAACCTGGCTTGCCACCGGCGCTAGCTGATTTGCCTTTTTCTTTTCCCAGAAAGATAGGTCCCGGCCGGCCACCATCTCCGTCTACGCGGCCATGGGCCACTCGCCAGCCTTTGACCTCCTTTTCTCCATCATACTGTCAAAAGGGCCAGTGCCTTGGTGTGTATCCTTTTGCCGATCCCTATTCTAGATGCAAGTCATCGTACAGTCCAAACTCCTAGGCGAAAGCAGTGACCTCAGGCCATTTCTCGGCGGCCTTCTTTTTGAAGCCATCGACTTCCTTGCTCCTCCAGCTTCTCAGTAGACTCAATACATCCTGTGCCTGCTGGAATTGGATGCCTTCAATGGCAACGACCTCGCTAAGCTCCTTCTCGACCTTGACCTGATCCTCACCAAGATGCTTCTTCGCCTTGATGGCAGCGATGACATGAGGGGCGCTACCCTTGTGCTTGGACTCGAAGTCTGCGTTGTACTTCTTCAGGTCCGTAGAAGCGTCGAGAGCATCGAATTCGGCCTTGATGACTTCTTGTGCTTTTGCAGGAAGCGAAGCGAGCTTTGTGTTGAGGACTTGGCGGAAATGGACCAGTTGCTCGTGGACTTGAGGATGTGAAGAGTCCAAGGCAAGCGCGTTCTTCAAGCATCTGAGCGCCAGCAGGTATTTTTCTACCGCATGTGTCAGTAGATTGTCGCAGTGGTCACACGAGAGACTAGATGATGTTCACTTACCACGTCTGATGTATACCTCGAAGCCCGCGATTTGCGCATCGATGAGCTTGGGGCTGTACTGAAGCAGGGGAGACAAGAATTTGGTGGCTTCTACAAGCGGCTCTTGGGTGGCGGCAAGCTTGACGCCGTTAGGATCCTCGTCTACCTTTTTCGGCTCATCTGCGACCTTCTTGGGCTTGTTTGGGTCTTGCTTTGCCGCCTTCTCGGCAGCCTCTCGCTCGGCCTTCTGCGCGTCTTTCTTCGCTTTCTTGGCTGCCTTCTTTCGCTCCGCTGCGTCATCACCGTTGGCATCCGACCCGTTAACTCCATTGGGCAACGACTTGCTGTCGGACATGCTGATGTAAAGGTCGACAGCTGCGAGGGCGGCACGTGTATAGAATGGGTGCTCGCGCAGGTGGTCCTCCCACCGCACCATGTCGACGTAGGCACGAATCTGCCCTTTGCGCAGCGAGAAACTATGAAAATCGAACTGGTCCTCGACCCACACGTCGAAGAAGCCATACACGGCGTGGAATCGTTTCAGGGCTAGACCGATGTTCCCCTTTCGTGCCTGGGCCTCACCATCCTCGGTCATGTACCACACGCATTGCATGTCCATCAGATCGCTGAGAGGGCCCGCAGTTGAGTCAGGTCTCGTGAACATGCCCATCAACTCGAGTGCCTTCTCGTCGTTGTCATTCCGTAGCTGGTACTTTGCTGCCTTGGTGTTGATGTATCGATCTCTCAAGTCAAGATTGCGTGCCTCATCCATAGTCTGTGCCGCCTTCTGAGTGTTGCCATAGTGTTTCCATATCCTGGCCTTGGTCAAGTGGAACTCCACGTTCTTGGGTGCCAACTCAATGCCCTTATTGACATATTCTAAGGCTTTCTCCAAATCACGGCTCAGATGGTAGTTGTAGTGTTGGGCTAGGTAGTACAAAGCTGCTCCCTCACCCTTCAAATCATCTCCGTTCACAGCCCCTTCACCAGCAGACTCCTTGGCCTTCAAATAGTCATGAGCCAGGGCGCCAAGCGTGTCCTTCTTGAACGAATCAGTGTAAAGATGCTTGAGGTTCGCGAAGGTTGAAGGAACACCCTTGTCCAGCATCAACGTCAAGTATGCTTTCGCTGCTTCCTCAAAGTTGTCTCCTAGAGAGAGAATTAGATTTGACCATCTGGCATCCACAGGTATCACGTACCGGTTAGGAAGTCGAGCGGTAGCCGCTTAGCGGCATCGGAACGAGGATACTTTTGGGCGTACTCATCATAAATGGCCTTCTTCGCCTTTTCATCATCCGATGGAATGTCGGACACCTTGAGAAGATCGAGGTAGTAATCAGGATGTTCCGAGTTTCTGTCCAGAAGATTTCGGTACGACTTCACTGCATCCTCTTTCCTGCCCAGCTGCTTGAGATATTCGGCACGTAGCTCCATAATAGCGAGACGGTCCAGGTTACTCTTGGCAATGGTCCGCAGATGCTCGAGTGCTCGCTCGTAGTCTCCCTGCTCGGCGATTAGAGAGTTCTTGTATAGCACGGCTTCCGAATGCTCTGGGTCGGTCTTGGACGGGGGTGATTTGAGTGATTCTTCGTATGTCGTGAGGACTTTCTCTGCCTGTGCCAGATCACCCGATAGATGATGAGCAACAGCGAGGGCGGTCCAGTTCTGCCTGATCTGGGGTTTTGCTTGAAGCATCGAGGATCTGCTCTGGATGTACCCTTGATAGTCACGCATTTGAATCTGTAGGAAGGCCAGATCTCGCTGAATTTGAAGCGAGTCCGGTTCAAGCTTGAGCGCGGACTTGTATGCCTTGATCGCCTCTTCAAAGTTCTTCTGAGAGCGGTACAGCAGACCGTAGACATGCCAGCAGATGTGCGATTTCATGTCGGCCATCAGAGCTTCCTTGCCTAGCGCGAAAGCCTCGTCTGTTTTCCCTTGCTGATTCATGATCAGGGCCTTCATGGCCATTGTGTCTCCATGTTTCGGGTTCTTCTTGAGGATCTGCTCGGCAGCCTTGAGACCCCGCTTGTACTGCTTGTCTTCATACAGTCGTATGACCTGGCGAAAGAGAGCATTCTCTTTCGAGCTGAGAGGTTGCGGCATGGTCGGCGGTGTTCGGCTCGTCGGCCGGAAGAAAAGACTATATTATCTGTGTGGAGGAAGCGATCGATCCGGGTATGAGTTTGTGGTGCAGAAGACGCAAACCGCAGTTCTGTACTGATGCCTCAATCCCTGGCGACCAGTGCGCTGGATACGAAGTGGACTCGGTCGCTGAGATCAGAGCGAGGGAAGCGACTGCAAGCGAGAATGAACAGGAAGTGAATCAGATCGCTTGAGGGCGTGATTCACCGCGTGGGTCGAAAAGAAGGTCGCGTGCTGCGGGCGCAGAGCTGTGAGCACTGCTTAGAAGTTGAAGCTTTGAAGACCCTCTAAAGTTAGGTACTGTCCCGCCGGGCGTTGGATCACCCGAGAAGCACAGCTCCATGACCGATAATTATCCGGCTCGACTAATATATCGTTCCTCCAGCGCGACCAGCCTCCTCTAGCAATGAGCCTTGCAGTACATGGCAGCCAACGTATAAATGACTGCAGAATGGATAGTTCAGGGCTATTTTCTTCCGACAATGTCACAAGTTTCTTTTGGTCAAGTGTGGTATGGGGGTGAGATATGTCCTATGCGCTACTCCACGCCCGCCCCACGACGTAAAATGACCGGCTTGAGTATACAGGCGCTTGGAACCGTCGCTCTTATACTACTGTATCTCATGTCTTTGGATTATGCAGCAACCACCTCCAACTACTGAATACACTAGTACTACATTATATGATGTTCCAACGGCGCGTGAGAGCCGCGCGGGCGAGGGTTTCCAATTAGGACCTTGTAGACCCATGCCTTTCTCTCCATTGATTCAAAGCTTGGTCTAAATCATCCGTGGTGTCACTACATCTTTCCCCTACCAAGCCCCAAGTTCGGGATCTGACAATGGTCTCAACGTTTCTCTCCTGCCGGAGTAGTTGCGCCAACTGCTGTGTCCGCGGCTCTCTGGGGAAGTATCGTGCCGAGTATGGATCCAGCCTCTCGTTGACAACTCTTTCCCGCTCCTTCAAGGACTCTGCTTCCCTCAAGCCTGTTTCTGGATCATTGGGGTCGGGACTAGTTGCGACATAGGCGCAGTATGTAAGGACATCCGACCTAGACTGCCACGATGGGAACAAGACTTTCTCCTTGAAGGCCTCGCACGACTGTGGGTCGATTTCCCTCCGCGGTCGAGATGTTCTGACTGTCGTGGAGTTTGGGTCGAAACCCTTAGTCGCTGGTGTCACGAGAGCATTGAGATTCTGAGTAATCGAGTCGTCGATTGCGCCTCTTGATATTCTTAAGAAATCTGATATGTGTCAGACATCGGCCGATCGTCCTCAGGTATGCCTATTCTCTGCGCACCTCTTAATGCTGTCGTATTGAAGCAGAACTGGGGGGTCAGCCGGGGCGACGTGGACAGGTCAGTCATGATTTCGGTCGAAGCGGTGGGTTTAGCGGCATCCGTAGACGGAGCCGGACGTCTTGACCAGAGTAATCCTGCCAGCGTGTCGTTTGTTTGAGATGTCTAGGTAATTGTAATGGATATACGAGTAAATAGCAACTTGACCTGTAGACAATAATGCGAGATCTCCTTGGCGAATGCCACCGCTGTGATTTCGTCTATATTCTGGAGGGCTCAAAGAGCGAAAGTATGACGAGTTGAAAGCTTCGCAATGATCCCAGGTCCAAGCTTCGGGCCGTGGGTTTAGGTGCATAGCGTGGAATCTTTATCAAGTTAAGCCATCCGACCAGGATAAGCAGCTGCGATAAGCCCGGCATCAGGCGCCCCGCTTGTTGCATCAGGCTGATTACGCGACAGCAGCGCCTGCCTTACAGCTGCAACGTCAAAGTTCCGGGCCTTGCGCTTTGGAGCTTCACTTCCACGACCCAGCAAACACAACACCACACCCCAGCCAAACAACCTCTCCATCACTTCCTCGACCCCAGCCGTCTCGCAACTGCGCCGGCTGTGCTACAGTATCGAGGACCTACGCGCATCTAAAACCCCCCTCCTCGTTTTCGTCCTAATTGTCGTACCTCACCATGTCTAGCTCACAGGATCTGGCGGGCGCCACACATCGTGAGCCCGAAGAGAAGAAGCAGAACGGCAGCGGCGATGGCGACAAGGACCAAAACAAGAAGCCGAATAACGATGGCGACGCTGAGATGGATGATGCCGAGCAAGAAGAGGAGGACATTCTCGACGAAGAAGTCCTCAGCCTCAGCACCCAGGACCTCCAAACACGGAAACGGCTGCTTGAGAACGATGCACGGATCATGAAGAGCGAGTATCAACGGTTATCGCACGAGAAGGCAACTATGGCCGAGAAGATCAAGGAGAACATGGAGAAGATTGCCAACAACAGGTATGTTCGCTCGCTGGTCACGGTCCCGCTTGTCACAGCTAACAGGCTTGTAGACAACTACCCTACCTTGTTGGTAACGTAGTCGAACTCCTCGATCTTGACCCGACTGCCGAATCATCTGAAGAAGGTGCCAACATTGACCTCGATGCCACAAGAGTGGGCAAATCCGCCGTCATTAAAACGTCCACAAGGCAAACCATCTTCCTTCCACTGATTGGTCTTGTTGACCCTGAGAACCTGAAGCCCGGCGATCTTATCGGTGTGAATAAAGATTCATACCTCATCCTCGATACACTACCCGCCGAATATGACAGCAGAGTCAAGGCCATGGAGGTCGATGAGAAGCCTACGGAGAAGTACAGTGATGTTGGTGGCCTGGATAAGCAAATAGAGGAATTGGTAGAAGCCATCGTGTGGCCTATGAAGGAGGCCGACCGCTTCAAGAAGATTGGCATCAAGGCCCCCAAGGGTAATGCCTCCGAAAATCCACGCTTGCCGTTTGGACCCCTGGCTAACTGTCAACAGGTGCTCTGATGTACGGACCCCCCGGTACCGGCAAGACCCTCCTTGCTCGAGCCTGCGCTGCCCAAACCGACGCCACATTCCTGAAGCTTGCTGGTCCGCAACTAGTACAGATGTTCATAGGTGACGGTGCCAAGCTTGTTCGAGACTGCTTTGCGCTCGCCAAGGAGAAGGCGCCCGCTATCATCTTCATCGACGAGTTGGACGCTGTTGGTACGAAACGTTTCGACTCCGAGAAGAGCGGTGATCGTGAGGTTCAGAGAACCATGTTGGAGCTCCTTAACCAGCTTGACGGTTTTGCCTCAGACGATAGGATCAAGGTCCTTGCTGCCACCAACAGAGTCGATGTCCTGGATCCCGCTTTGCTACGATCAGGGCGTCTCGACCGGAAGATCGAGTTCCCGCTACCGAACGAGGAGGCCCGGGCACAGATTCTGAAGATTCACTCGCGTAAGATGAAGGTCAGCGACGGCGTGAATTGGAATGAATTGGCTCGCAGCACTGACGAGTTCGGTGGCGCCATGCTGAAGGCGGTGTGTGTGGAGGCGGGTATGATTGCTCTTCGCTCCGGGAAGAACAAGATTGGTCACGAGCACTACGTGGATGCCATCACAGAGGTGCAGGCCAAGAAGAAGGAGGTCAGTATCACATGTGCTCACTGCCCAATTCTCATGAAGCTAACCGTGTCGACAGACTGTCAACTTCTATGCATAATTTCTCCGGCGTCGGGGAGGCTATTCAGGTATAGAAGACATGATCATAGACGCAGCGGCATTTGTAACTTTATCTGGCACCAATTGCCTAATGCACGGCCTGTATCATTGCCAATATCTGGATTGTCTTACTGTCTTGCATTAGTGATCCGGGACGACATTGGCCCACGGCGATTAGAAAGATCAGGTAGGAAGCCAAACGCACACTTGCAAGAGAACCAATGATACCATGCCCCTTTGCTTCCAGCAGTAATGATTTCTCTGCCAATCCTTGCAACACTCTGAGAATTACCCTTTGCTCCATGGTTTTTCTCAATTTTCAGTCAAGGAAGATCGATCACACCAGGCCAATTACTCACCGCGACTTCGCGCTACCTCGTGTGGCAATGAAGCTTGAGGTCCATCATCACTGGTCAACATGATTCATCTAGCATGCCTTCCCGTGCTTTCTTACTTTCTCGAGGTTCTTCATCTCAATCCAAAAAATCTCTCCGCATGCGCACCGGGAAATCGAGAGCCTGCCTGCCTGAATGGAAGAAAGGTGATACAGGCTTGATACTGCCTTCACATCAGCGTGCCCTCTTTACCTTCTCTTTTCCGACCTCAGATCGACATGATCAATGAGCATAGCCCGGCATTTGTTTCATACAAGTACTGTCAACTAAATAGTATTCTTGATTATACATGCCTTTGCCAGATCAACTGTTACATTCGGTGACAGAATGTGGTCCACATTGCGCGTATGTTGGCGCCTCCTTCCTAAAACGGAGTCGTGGCAAATGCCGGTTGCAACTTAAAGCTTGGGACCCTCAGGACATCGACGGAGATGTCTAAGGAGTCTTGACTTGGTCATGAGGTATGATAAGGATCATTCAAGTCTATCTTAGCTCCGGTATAGTTCGTATGGCCGACGTCAAGCCATATGCCAAGTCTATATAAAGGTGCCAAGACACGCCACAAGTCGCTTGCATATTGCTTGTCAAGAGCCGCATATCGCTTGAGCAAAGAAGCATGACTGCAATGAAGGTCTTCGTTTTTGGCCTCGCCACTATCCACACGGCTAGAGCTTGGGGTACCCTTGGCCATGCCACTGTCGCTTACGTTGCGCAGAACTATGTCAGCGATGAGGTAGCTACGTGGGCTCAAGGCCTCTTAGCTGATACTTCGACCTCTTACCTCGCCAACATCGCGTCATGGGCAGACGACTACCGCGAAACAACCGCGGGCGCATGGTCGGCGCCGTTCCATTTCATCGATGCCGAGGACAACCCGCCCTCAGACTGCAACGTCGACTACGACCGCGATTGCGGCTCGACGGGTTGCTCCGTCTCCGCCATCGCAAACTACACCCAGCGTGTTAGCAGCGGGAAGCTCAGCGCGGCCAACACTGCCCAGGCGCTCAAGTTCCTAGTGCACCTTGTCGGCGACATCACGCAGCCGCTTCACGACGAGGCGCTCGACGTTGGAGGCAACACCATCACGGTGACCTTTGACGGCTACGATGACGACAATCTGCACTCAGACTGGGACACCTACATCCCCGAGAAGCTAATCGGCGGCTCCGCCCTTTCGGATGCGCAGACTTGGGCCAACGAGCTGATCACCAAGATCGACTCGGGCAGCTACAAGAGCGAGGCGGCGAGTTGGATCTCGGGCGACGACCCGGACTCGGCGGTCGATACGGCCACTGCCTGGGCGACCGACGCCAACGCCTTCGTGTGCAGCGTCGTCATGCCCGACGGGGTCTCGGCCCTGCAGGATGGCGACCTCTACCCCACCTACTACAACAGCGTCGTGCCGACCATCGAGCTGCAGATCGCCAAGGGCGGCTACCGCCTCGCTAACTGGCTGAACACCATCTACACGGCCAAGGTCGCCAAAGTCAGGCGCGATGGCGGCTTGGTGTCCAAGAAGGATGTCGATTTGTCGGGCCGCGATTTGCTCCCGGCTCCAAGGCCATTGAGCGAGGCGAAGAAGAAGAGGACTGCTTTTGGTCACCAGTGTAACCATGAGCACTGAGTACTGGAGCTAGGATATGTGATTGAGGCGTGTGTAATTTGAGCGCTATCTAGTCGGTTGCTGTCAGGGCGGTTTCCTTATAAGACATGTACGAGCACTCCTTATCTAGTTTTGAAATGTTGTATGCAATATAGATTATCTCACGCCCGTGAGTCTGATGTAGTGACTCCATTCCGACCCAGTTTCCTGTCATTTCTCCTCCTCGATGTGAACATAAGAGCAAAAGTCTTTCGAGCATAAATTTCAATATATTCTCTGGGTGGATCTACTCTTCTACACGTGACGCCATGTTTTATCATCTATAGCATTGTGGTTTCGAACTGCGAGGCGGAAAGCTTTTGTCACTTACATGGGTTGATATGCGCCATATTACTTGCTGGCCTGTGGATGGCGATATTCCACTTGCTCCACCCGTCCACCAGCACCAAAGCGCATATGCAAATAGAATACCGGGGCTTACATGGTGTCCCTGCTTGGCATCAGCTGAACAAAAGCATAAGCGCTGAAGTGGCCCCCATGGGGCCGCCCCATAGCTAAATTGGTACCTGGTATAACTTCAATCAATATGGAGACCTCCTATTCCGAAGATCTCCTTATAGCTCATAGTTTGAAAGAATAAACCCGATAAAAAGGTTGCTCGATGATTGAGCTTTGAACAAATATAATTCCCTCGAAATTCCATGAGCAAACTTTTCACCATTGTCGGTGATGCGCAAGGTTGGGACTCTGCCCCCACGGCCGAGGGCTTGGAGCTGCCGTGTAACCACGTCGCCCCTGACTTGCATAGAAATTTGACTGGATAGAATTTATCATTGCAACCTATCCTTTCTAAGACCTCCAATGTAATCAAGTCATGTGCGCACTGCCACCTTCATATTTTCGTGAGGCTGAAAAACCTCAGCGAGACCTCCAAGAATTTGGGTACAAATACCCGTCTTGCCAGGTAACCAGGTAAAAACGCCATGCAGGCAGAGTACCATACCTTACGATACATCAACAAAGATATGGCAGATGAGGTGCTTCCCTTGTGTTTATCCCCGCACTCTGGCAGTCCGGTCCAGGACGTGCCCATCCGGGCCACCTCGCCGAATGGGATCTCCCCCAGCATATCAGACCTCAGTGACGATAATGAATCAATTGATGTCGAAGTTGTTGAAAGCTCGATGTCCTCCAGAGATCTGGTGCCACACCCCGAACCATCTTCATCAGTCGACCACTCCCCACCTAGCACTTGGCAATATCTTTCTGCCTCCCTAGATCCGTGGCGATGGCAGCTAGTCACGGCATTTTTTTCTATTTCTTGTTTTACCTTTCTCTTCTATCTTGCTTCCGTCTGGAATGGCCGGCCGTTATCTGAATGGACAATGGAGTCGGTATCACTCGGAGCCATAGTTGCGGCAACAGCAACGATACTTAAAGGAAGCTTGATAGTTCTTATATCGAGTACCGTTAGTCAGGCCCGATGGTCGCATTTTGGGTCTCGTGAAATGCCACTTCGAGACCTGGAATCCATCGATCAGGTATCTCGCGGTCCTTGGGGTAGTCTTTTGTGGGTCTTGAAGCTACGACGAGCTTGGTCTATGGTCACCATTGGGTCATATTTGACACTGGCCGCGACGGCTTTCAGCTTCTTTGCACAGCAGTTCGTTGCCGTGGATACCAGGCTGGCACAAGATCCCTCAACAGTGGCATACTTTCCATGGGTGCAGGACGTAGGTGTGTGTGATGACGAAGTGTGGGCCAGAGCATTCTCCGACGGATTTCTTGGTTCTGGGACTGATGACGGACTGATCCAATGCCCCGCGGATGAATGCAAATGGTAAGTGATAAACACCCAGAATGCATGCCGAGCTTGTTAACAACCAGGAACTGTAGGACAGACGTACTTTCGGTCGGCGTGTGCGGGGAGTGCACAGATGTAATCCACGAGTTCGATGACCCGTCCTGTTCTGAAAGGGATTCAGTCATGCTCTGTGACTATAGTCTACCCGGAGCTCCCAGCAGCAGTCAAATAACATTGCCCGCAGCTAACACGTTACTCAACCAATCCATGACTGAAAAATATATCAACGCTTCAATCAACCTCTTCTGGTACGGCAACACTACAACTCATCCGGCTGACAGTTGCGATGCCGCACATATTTCGATAGGGTCTTTCGGAATTATGGAGATACCATCTGCTCGTATCTACAGTTATGGTCTATTTAAAACGATCGCACCCAGTTTTACACGATGCAATTTCAATTTCTGTCAACAAAATTTCACAGTCAGTGTCACAAATGGCCAAAGAAACCAAACCGTAACCAACCAGATTATCACCAACACAACCGACTCTCGGTGCATCGGGGAAATCCCAATATTTACCCATATGGCAGAAAATCCTACTCAGGCTTCTAGACGGTTTACCATTTCGGTCAAAGATGTTCCGTTTGGCGCATTTTTTGACGCATTGCGGCGAGACCAGTCAGTGGCACATATATCATTTTCGGCTAACGCATATGATGATTCGTCAACCCGTCCAAATAGTGCTTATCTCATTACTGAACTTCAATCAAGACAGGATGAGTACTGGAATCTGTGGACAAAGGCCAACGGTACCAGAGCGCAATGGGCCGATAAGCTTGCTCAGGCCATCAGCACTACTGTTCGTCGTACGAATGCTGTATCGGCAACTGGCAACCACATCGGCGCCACGTACTTGCGGCAAGCTTATATCAAAGTCACATGGTCGTGGATTGTTTATCCGGCAGTTTTGTTACTTGTCACGTTGGGCCTCTTTGCGTTTAGCATTATCCACGCTCAATCAGCGGGCCAGAACATTTGGATTACGGGAAACCTGGCGTTGTTGCTTTCAGACACAAGCAGTGATATCCAACTCCGGGCGCAAGGGGCCTATGGCTCTCATGACGCATTGCTTGAAGCTGTTGGGAATCATGCAGTCAGGTTGGAGAGCAACGGTCGTGGTGGATGGACTTTTCAAGCTCCGAGGGTACAGCAAGGTTGATTCTTGTCATTGTTATTGGTTCCAACTCGCTACTATGTAAAATATTCTAAACATATGTCATCTCAACTTTCACGCGGACGATAAAATGCGGCATCTACGTAGGTAGCTATCACACTACTGCTGGTAGCAAAGAAGGTCAATGTGGCCCAAGATTTATAGAGAATAGTGCAATATTTATTGATACAGAATCATTCATACTCGGAAAAATTCAGATAAATCAAGAGTTGTGCTCTAAGATGTCTTTCAAGTAGGGACTTACCGCCCATTCTTGGATATCCTGGAATAGCCCGAATCAGGTTGACAAAGTGATATGCTGACTGGCATTGGATACTAGACCTTCAATGGCAGGAAACCATAAGAAAGATAAATGGACCTGTGGGTCCGCGTGGAAGTTACGCCAAATTACAAGAATACATTATGTGAACTTACCAGTTACCTTTTCACCATCAGATGTAATACAACGTCGATATCTTGGACTTCGGCATTCATGATTCTGCCCAAAATGATATTGGACCACCCGGTGCCATGATAATTTGACGCCCAAACAATGATGTACTGCGCTTTTCATTTCGGAAATTAATTAGAAAGAGCGTCCGACAGACCAAGCTCCACCGAGGCAAGTAACAAGCTTTGGCTATCGAGGTAAACCTAGCGTTACATAGCAACGACAAGACTGGAATATGTTGCTGCAAGATGAGCTTGGACAAACCTTCCGCAGCTTCTTGCAAGTACATGTCATTTGTTCCATTGTCTTGTGTTGGGAAGCACAACTCCGATGAACAAGAAGAACACTTTGACGCTTCCAAATCAAGTCCCCCGGGCAACTGACTGGATTGTTTGCTACACCCATCTTTGGCGCATACAGAGAATCACAGCTCCTGCGTTGCCTGGCTACTCACAATTTACCAAGACGGCAACCCGTGACCCTGGACCAAGAGGGTTGGTTCCATTTTTCGTGGGCACTGACCAAAAAGCAGAATCTGCCACAGACCAGCCAGGCAGCACCAGAAGCACAACACACCTGCACTTCTTCCAGAATTGAAAATCCGGGGGCTTCTCGCGAGGATCATCCCCTGGTTATTTTGGTTCGGACAACGAGAGGCCAAACATTCTTGATGTCCAGCACATCCTACTTAAGACCGACTCATGCCGAAACGTCCTTTCCCACCCGTCACCTGAAAAGATTTCAAAGCAGCGATCCCACCATCCACACAACCAATACTCCAACGCGGTGTCACACCAGATCACACAAACCTAGCTACGATGTCTCGAGAGAACAAACGTCCCAGACTGGACTCGCCTCCTAGTTCTGGAGCGCCAAATGCTATCACCAATGCCACTGCGTCAGACCCACCCGGTTCACCACGGCCATCGCTCTCCACTAGTGCATCTTTTGCATCAGTAAAGTATGTGGAGAATCTTTCAGAGCGCGTGGAAAAACTTGAACAGCAGGAGCAACAACAGAGCGGGGACGAAGTCAAGAATATTCTCAAGGCATTTGGAGAGCGCCTCGACGTGCGAAATGCCACAATCTCACGGCAAGATGCAGAGATTAAGGACCTCCGGGAACGCGTCTCGGATTTACACCAGAAACTTCTCACTACACAAGCAGAGCATCGACAGCAGTTGGCAAATGCTACAAGTTTGATCACCTCCGCTCTAAGGGCCCCCCAGATGAGACTCAATGAAACCGAGAAGCCTGAAAGATACCAAGCTCCTGAGACCACACAGGACGTCCACGTTGAGAACAAAAATGATGGATTGAAAACATTGCCGATTTGGGAGCTACTGTGGACTCTGGACCCTCGTGATCCTGACCACATGAGAGTTCTAAAGAGCAAAGACTTCTGGCTTTGTTTATCTATGTTTGGTGTAGGGGAAGGCTTGGATGATGGGTCGAAAATATGTAAGTGAAGGCCCATACTTCGTCTATTATTTGGCAGGCATGACGCTATATGTCGCGAGAAATTCCCGTATTGTTTGCAATTTCTTGCAGCAGTCGAAGGATGAAGCCAGAAAATGTTGAGTAGCATCAAGGCCTACACAATATAACTCCTTAAATCGGATACGAGTGAGCAGCTGACTAGCAGAAAACTATTAGACTTGATTCGTTCCGGGCCATATCAGCACTGGCTCCCAGCTAGCGATCGAAAGCAATCTATCAAGACAGCTAGGTACTGGGCCACAGAAGAATGGGCTGGGTACCCACGCATCGTTGAGTTGAAGCCTCAGGGACGTGATGATATCAATACGCCTGTACTCCCACGCTTTGTATTGCCGTTGAGTGAGATCTAGTGAGCAAGAAAGTCGACGGATAAGTAGAGCAGTGTGCTAATATCCATTAGTGTTGTCCGACGGGATCCCAAGACAAACCAGTGCGCTGAGCGTTCGAGCGGTTATTATCTAGTGGTGGATATGACAAGTGCATCGAAATCCATGGTAAGTGATGTTCGACTGTGTAAAGGTCTTGTCTTGTGCGAAATTCTAGGAGATGTCGAAGTTGTCCATCAGGCTGCATGGGTATTTGAGGTTATTATCTAACTATTCCCAGTGGATGGTATATCGCTACGCTCAGGTGGACGTCAAGAAAGACTTTGACCCGCTGTGGGACCCCTTTGCACAAACAACAGGGTCTGCTTTTGATGCTGCTCAAGTTTATGCAAATGCTCGGGATTGGAATGGAATGAAGACGCCGGTGGGGCAGCTCGCGAGATCGCGCAAGTTGGTGAAGGCTACGAAGCGAAATTGTACGTCCAAGGTGATGTTCGTCGAACCGAATCTTGAGGAGGTGAAGGAGGCGATTGAGAAGGGTTGGTCAGGGCATCCGCGTCAGTAACGTCGTCTCCCTTGTGAGACAATAGTCCTTGTCGGGCCGAATCTTTGGAGATGCGGCATAAATAACTATCACATCCACATGGCGATGGTCATGTGGTGGTCGCACAGCTGAGTGCGTTTGACAAGAAGTCACGCCAGCAACATGGAGTCGTTGGGCTTTTCTTGTCTTAGATATACCCGAAGTTCGGTGTAGATTTCCTAAAAGCTACCAGTGTTTCACGAAAGAAAATGCAGAAAAATATGGCAACTGCATTGGGGAAGATGAATCGGGATGATAAATGTTGCAATCTTCTCTTGTGTGCCCCCGTACAAATCCCAAGCAATTGATATTCTCTGGTAACTCATCACAAGCAGAGGCTTCTCAAGAATTCCTGTAGTATTTAATTGCTCTCGCTCACTCTTTTTTCGACTATCACAAATAGAAATATTGAAGAGAAGTTTCCATGATCTCTATCTGGTAAGTCCAGCCCAGCCCAACTTGACAGAAACTCCAACACCACCTAAAACTGTAGATTTTCAGGTAATCTCAGGACACCCGATTGAGAATATTAAACTTGACCAATATTAGCATGTGTGCATGGTTGGACTGTTACACTCCTGTGCCTAGTCTGCGTTTCAATATTGTCGCAATAGTAATTAAACACGTAACCCAAAGCTCAGGTACAGCTTGAGGAGTGTGGAATGCTAGCGTGATGATGACGTAGCACATCGAATCCTCTGTGGTTTTGCTTGCAAAGCTCAGCTGGGATAACGCGAACAGTATGATGCATAAAGCCAGTGTCTCCCGGCTTTGGTCGGTATGCAACAAGTGACTCAATTGAGAGCAGCTGCAATATTGCCCCAATATTGATAACTGTATCCCCACATGCATCTGAGTTGGCCTGCCGCGGCCTGATTTCGTAGTTCAAGGCATCCAAGAGACCTGATTATTCTCGTCTCCTTCATAATTAAGAGCTGCTCGCTGCAATCGGGATGAGTGCCTGGTGTGAAAATCCTGCATCTGATGAATTCCAGGGGGTCGGAATATGGCGGGGCTGAAAACGGGTTCAATACTCTGATGTCGTCCGCCTGCTGCAGGCCTCGGGTGATACAATTGCCGTGCTTTCAGACATGCCTGAAGCGTGCGCTACAAAACCAGGCTCGCGCATATGCAGCTTCGGCGTTCAAGAACAATCATAATTAGTTATATGCTGCTTTCCACTTCGATGCATGCCTCAAGATAATCTTCTAGACGTTCCGTTACCGCTTCGTAAAGTCTTTGCTTCGGAGCCCGACACAACGACACAGTAATACCGTGTTACTATGAGATATGAGTTCCCTTCATGAGCCTAGGTGCATTGGAGAGGGCTACGAGGCATATAGTAAGCAGCCAGCCCTTGCGCGCCTCAGGCCTTTTATGTTCGCGTTGAGCTGGAATCTCGAACGGGTCAACGACTGCCATATACAATTTCCCAATGGTGGCGAGGGGGTTTCTATGAAGTTCATGCCACATATATACATATCAGGCTGAGTGATTACTGTTTGTGTTTCACCTAGAGCTTCGAGAAACCTAGACGACTCTAGCTCGGTTGGATCATCTCTTTTGCAGACCGCAAAGGTCGAGTGCTCAGATATATCGCCATTACGTTACTGATTAATTCAGCAACCTGTGATTCCATCCTCGCCCGCCTTGCTGACGGCAAATTGGATATTATCCTGGTCGAATTCCATGCAAAGGTCAACGGGATGGTAGGCCGAGGGCAAGTCTTATTGCTGTTGGACCCAGGCAGTCACATACGGTCGAGAACTATGCGATCTGTCGCCAGTGCTATCTTGTTCCAGAGAGCTCGGCTCAGACTACGGAGTAATCGATATGAGCGGCTCCTCAGGCGAGACTGTACTTGAATTTCAGAACCGCATGATTCGCCTGTAATGATGCAAAAGAAGAGCTCATATCCCTTTACGACTATTTGTAGCAATGATTTCGGAACGAATTTGTTTTGAAACTTATTCCGTAAGAATTGCATGAAATGCAACTAGGCTCAACTGAACGTGATGTCTTAACGGTGGTCAAGCACTAGAAAGGTGGAACTCCCAGCTGTGGCAGATGGATCCTTGTTGTTCAGTAATAGTCGCTCGAATTTGAGATCAGATGAAGTAAAGCGGCAGTGCTAAGAAATTAACAGTAACCGTGCATAGACTATTTGTCAAAGGTGGTGGGGAAGCATTTCGTGGCTTCCAGCGGCCACCCACCGATTCCCGAATGCGGGCATCGGGTTCCGGTATCCGCTCTAGCAATCCATCCCCGGAACCGAAACTGAACAACGACGACGCAACCGCTTGCAGAGTCTGAGAACGCGCCCAAAAGGCTTGAATAACTGTTGAAGTTAAGGGCTGCAAACCCTCCAGGTGTCACCCAGCTGTTCGGGGGATCCAGATACAATGTAGGTAACATCCTCACCCCATAGTCATCAAACCATCGACTTCACTATACGACCGTTGCGATCATTGAGAGCAACAAGAAGATTGTGCAACGTAGATCTTTCATGTTAAATCTTGACATATTTAAATTCGAGATAGAAGAAGAACTCCAGGATAATATAGTCTTTACCATCTGCAAAAGCACAATTATCGACCCTTGAACATGTGAATTCCGACCGGAATCTCGATGCTGGATTGAACAGAGAGTCAGACAACTGGGAGAGCACAAATTTCTGCTGGACGACCGACTGGCACCACAAACGGGCCTGTTCGTCCAGCCGCAGTCTGCAATGCAGGACCAGCAGCGGTACACACCCCGCACAGCCCCCGAAATAACTGTTCGGCTCATCGGAGTAGCATTCGTTATAATGTCAGTCGCGTGAATATTCCTAAACGATTATTTGATCGCTGGCTCGGAATGCATCTGTAGTGCAGACCCGTCAGAGTACGCTGCTGCGTGCTTCCACACACAGACTACCATCATATTACCGTAGTGGATAGGAAGCGGGCCAAATCAAAACTGCGACCCATGCATTGACCTTCAGCATGATACCCTGTCGAGAGGCCGTACTTTCCGGGACTTTTACTGCCCAATCGACGGATTGTATGCGTTACGTGAACTTCTAACCTTCCTTTCAGGCAACACGAGACATTCTAAGCTGCTGTATCTATCTGCAGCATACAATAATGGTAGCTGCAAAGCAGCGACCCCATTACAAATAGTCGTACATGAGCCACGCGACAAACGTTAAACCATGACTAAATGCCTTATGTCTGGCTTCGGGGCATATTGGCACTTGCACGTTGTTGAAGTCTGCCTATTCTTGGGTCCAAATCACGATCGTGAAAGAAGGTATTGGTATTAGGTAATGCTAAAGACCACTACTACCTGTTGGCGACCACTAGCTGAGCTGACCACACTAGCGTGCGGGGGAGGTGTTGAAAAGCCAGCCGCATTGACTACCTCAGGTATGCATCAGAATCTTGAAAGCATCTGGTGCGGTCTTCCAAGCTGAGTTCCTCATTTCTTGACGCTGATGATAGTGGGCCACATGCAGTCGGTAGTTATGGCATGTCCACCACCATGGATATGCTCAAGTCCATTCGGAAGTTTGGTAAGTATACACCTTTACTTTCGGGATAGTCCGACAGGGAATGTTCGAACAGTCAGCGACTACTATCCCCCGACGACATAGTAATGACGAATTTTCTCAGGCACCATTACATCAACGGGGGAGAAATTTATCCAGTGCATGTCAGCCTACGTTAGAATGCGCTAAACTCAATTATAAGCTTGATATTCAGGTTGCATACATCTATGTATTGCCGCTTTAGCTTGGACACCCGGCAGCCTGGTCGAATGAGAATTATCGATTTGGAGGCGTTCCAGACACTGCTGAATGCATCCTGCAAAAGGCATCCAGCCTCCTTGCAGACCTGAAACCCGCATTAGTCTAAGGGCTAGTGTTTTTCTGGCCATAAGTCTAGGCCATACTTCTAAGCGTTACAGCGTAGGGCGCTCTAGATCATACACTAATGCTTCCTAAACAGGCGCGCTTCTCCGGAAGCATCTGCCGACATCAGCCTGACATCGTAGTTATGACCAATTATAGTTGTAGCGGCATTAACTACAGGCCCAGCTACCTTGGTCTGTGCTAAACATGGGTGATCGGCGAATTCTCATGAAGATCTCGTTAGAGCCCAAGTGCTGGCTAGATTTGATAGCGCTTTGCTGCTAGGCCGTTCACTTCGGCGATTAATTACATCCATATCAAAAATGATCATCGTCATTGGTATCTTCTGCTTACATGTAGGTATTTCATATTACACAAACGACATGAAAGATTGCGGCCGCTTAAATTATAATGCTGCATCAACCTTGAACTTCAGTTTGGCAGACTTACCAGTAGTTGCAGTCAAGCCTGCTGTGATATGATTGTTGTATCACTCATCAGCCTTCAAAAGTACATTAAGGTAATGCATAGTCTATTCGCACGTCTGGAATCAGATGTAACATGTATAACCATAGATTTGCCGGGATTTAAAAGTCTGCTGTGAATATCTTGGGCGTTGCCAGATGATTTGGCGGGCCGGAAATGCTGTTTCT
Source organism: Seiridium unicorne (assembly GCA_039778275.1). Taxonomy (NCBI): domain Eukaryota; kingdom Fungi; phylum Ascomycota; class Sordariomycetes; order Amphisphaeriales; family Sporocadaceae; genus Seiridium; species Seiridium unicorne. Next base: position 145,043 of record JARVKF010000279.1, read on the forward strand.
GACTAGTACTTCGCCGACTTTTCCGTGGCTCCTCGGGTGCCTAGCCAGGACCTCCAAAGACTAGAGTGAAGACTAAACTCGGGAGGCTATGTTCCTGTTTGTGGACTACTCTATACGAGCTTCACAGGTTTCATTTTCGGAGCCTTAGAGAATCGGATGAAATGAACTGTTTTCCACACGCTCGTCCGGCATATCGATATCTCGTATTCAGTAGCCTCGATGATAGTTTCGGTCTTCTCTTAAACCGCCTCACTTCTGCAAGGTCTGCAGATCTGATTTGCTGTAGAGCAGGGACCTTCATATGCTAAACAACGCATTCCTCCTGTAGAAGCTCTTGTTACGTTATAGATACAGGAATGCTGAACTTTGGCGTGCCCAAAGCCACCAATACTCTAGGCTTATGATGCACGGGAACGTTGGCTTTGCAGGATAGGCCTCGACCAACAGCCATTGAATGGTCTATTATATCGATCGTTTGTGTTTCCTCGGGCATTATGACGGCATCAAACTGCTCTCTTCACCCCTCAACTGAGACTCAGTATGCAGGCTGACTTCCGATAATAGCTCCAATCTCATTAAGATCCGAATATATAAGCCTGGGAATCTGTCTTGAGATCCATGGATTTTGTATCAACTCCAAGTGCCACACTCAGAGCTGCCAACTGAACAGACCCTCAAACATTCCATAATGCAGATCATAAACATCCTTGCCATCGGACTTCTTCCAGCTGCCTTGGTGTATGCTGCACCAGGTGTTGATCCCGAGTTATCCATCCGAGACGCTTCATGCCCTGGCGACAAGACATGGTGCGGCTGGACCAAGTCATGCCAGTGCGACAAGAACTATGTATGGGATGAGACGGCCCAGAAGTGCCACTACCCAGCATGGCCGAAACCCACTTGCCCCACCGGCCAGAAATGCTACTGCGGCAAGAGCGAGGAGGAGTATTGCGAATACAGTGAGTCCTCCACCCAAACGTCAGCCCTAGGCCCCCCATACCATGCTCATTACTGACAAGACGCTGTGTAGACGCGGAGAACGAGTATTGCTGGAATGATGGCCATAACAAGGTCTTCTGCTGCGCGGAGAAAGACAGGCCCCAAATGCTGAAGAACAAGTGCCCCGATAACCATCCCCAATGCAGGCCGACCGAGGTGTGGAATGGTGACTCTAAGAGTTGCAAGTGTCCAAACGGCAAGCTCTGGAGAGATAACACATGCAAGTACCCAGTAATGCCGCAGCCGACCTGCTCCGGCAAGCAGAAGCCGTGCTGTGCCAAGAACAATCTTGATTGGAGTCACTATGGTAAGTGCTTAATCAGGGGGATGGTAGTATTTGACTGATGCTAATAACATCAATAGATGAGTCAAAGGAAGAGTGCTCCGATAACGGAAAGTACATCACTTTCTGTGCCGAACCAGGCCAGGAGCAGAGTTACTGCAACACGCATTGGAACTAGGACAAGCTTATGGAACAAGATTATCAGACAAACGGTTATGATTATGTATGAATTGGGATAGGAAAATTGGTTTGGTTATGAATTTTTTGTTGAACTTTGTATTAATGGGTACTGTATCCTTGGAAAGGCTTATAGTATAACATTCATTACTATTAATTTGACCCTTGTATTCCAATTTGCCTGGTGATGGCTACGTTGGGGTATATATCGAGGTAGCTTGAGGTCGCTTGGGTTGTATATGTAAAGTTGAATAACAAGACCTAATAATTCAAGACCAAGCGTGGTAATCGTATGTGTAGTTTTTGGAAAGAACTGTCTGCTATAAAACCATATAATACACTCATTACAAGTGGCAAGCCCCGAGCATATCAAGCGTGACACATGGATGATTTTGATGCCGGTTTGCCTTTTCCCAAAAATTCAAAAACGCAATGACTAGACAAGCCCACTTTTTAAGAGCTGTGTCTTCTTCTTTCAGCTCAGCATACTCTATACTCGCATTCCACACAGCAGCCCTCTTATCTGCATCTTCAGCTTCAGAGCTCACGTTCTTGGGCTCGGATCCGCTGCAACATAACCGGTTGGGCCGTTCGCCAAAAGGTGGGCTAGTGGTTACGGCGGCTGCGAGGATATCGGTGGTTGATTTGTGTGGCAGTTGTATCATGCCGTTGGGTGAGATCCGACTGGCGATATGTGCAACAGTGAATAATATGAACCGGACAAGCCAGTTGAGACAGTGATTTGAGTCGGCATCATGCCCGGGTCGACACCAAGGATTGAAATTTTGCTCAAGTTCGGATCCGAATCAAGTCGACGTTGCAGTTCCAAACTGCGGAGGCGAAACCCTGACTGTGAGCTGGCACGATCCCGGCTTGAAATCAACGGGGAAAAGACAGAGAACTCACATCATTATGATGCTGCACAGTTTGGAAGCCCCATACCGACGGATCCCGCTGAGTTGCTTCGTGTCCTTGGAGGGGTCTTCGGGACTCCCACTCCATTTGCTCTTCGCAACAGAGTCGATAGTCTCGCTGCTGGCATCAACGCAGACCTTTTTCCATCGCGCTTCCTCATATGCCTCGCTGGCCTTCTTGGGCTTGTCCAGAGGAACATGTAAAGCCGAAAGATTAGTTCGTTGCGTCTCGTTGATCCATAGTACACAACTGGACCTGCTTACTCGTGAACAAAGCCTCCAACCACGACCACTCTGCCGGATTCCTTGTTCATGCTCTGTAGCGATAGCATGACCAAGAGCCAATGGACTAGGTGATTGGTCGCAAATGCGGCGTCCAAGTCATTCTTAGTACGCGTCTGCCCAAATGGTTCACGATAGCCTGCATTGAAAACCAAAGCCTGAATCCTGGGGATATCTCCAGCAGAGACCTTGGCATTGATGTTTGCCGCGGCCCTGCGCACGCTCGCTAGACCAGAAAATTCAAGCTGTACTATGTCGTGAGGATGAGATTTCGTAGCCTGCAGAGCCGACCGCAGCGAATTTGCTGTAGCTACATCTCGAGCCATGTAGATACATAATGAGACGCTGGATCCGGTCTTGTGACAAGGCCTTTAGCGATTGCGCTGCCGAGGCCACCGTTTGCCCCTGTCACGAGAATCGTGCCCTTGTGGGTCGTCATCCTACCTCTTCAAATCCGTATTCATGGTCCTAGGATCACTCGGCGTGTGTCTGCCTTGCCGGAATTAAGGGAGACGAAGAGAGCGGGGAAACCTCGTAGTGATTCACTACATTGCGTTACACGAGTATCTGGCAAGCAAAGTTTGTTTCCCGGTGGCTGATAACATGATACTGCAAATGCCACGCGTTATGAAACACTTTGCAATCAATACTTATAATGCACTTTGGACTGCCAGCTGTGTAAAGCCCGTACTTACGATTGAATTGGAAAGAGAGCGCATGCCGTTGACAACGTAGCGTCAGAAGAATTGTTAATCATGTATGCTGCCTGCAGTATGATCTGACCATGCGTCTTGCCAATATGACCACCGGCGAGCCCGCAGACGCTTACTCGTTCTTGGCAACGTCATCTTGCCGACCTACTGCTCGACCGCTATGGCTTTACAATTTCTTCGACCTTGTTACCGAAAGGCTAAAATTGAACGGATCAGGTATTGAGTAGCAGTTTTTAGAGGTCTCTTATCCCCCCAAGTAATATGGAATCGAACCCCACAGACCATGCTATAGTATAAAGTTATCATGATGATATGCATCAATTGCAAATCTCCGCTTGTTCCTGATGGGCCATCTCCATAGGCGAGGCGCATCCCTATTTGACTTTGCTTAACCAGGCAAAGCCTGGGTGAGGTGGTACGTAAGATCCCATTCACTGTTTTCGAGTAGCATATTGACGCACGACTTACGGCTACCAGTCACGTTTTTTTATTTATGTGAAAGATATAGCGTAAGTCGCAAGATCTCTGCTTACAAATGAACCCTTTGAATTCCTCATCGATTTCTCTCCATTGCCGAGCACTGCTTTTCTTGGTTGATGTTTTACTAGCATGAGAGCGTCGCTCCTCTGTGCAGACTTTGAATGACAAAGGGAAAGGTACTGCTACACTATGTCGCTTGGTAGGACGATGTGGCATTGGTAACACTTATGATCTGTACAGGTGACTTAGGAAACTCCCGAAATTGCTGGATATAGAGGATCTTAGCCCCAGTCGACACGGTCAGTTGAGCGACATATTTCCAAGCTATTCCATTTATGGAGTACGTGATAGGGTTAACTCAAGAGGGAAGGGTCTGTAGGACTAGTGCCAGCAATTAAACTCAGTTCCAAGACATCTAGATTTCTCGGATTTCTTTCTCAGTCACACCTTCAAACGGTTCACGGAAAATAGACTACGGTCTTGACTACGATTGCGTCCTCAAATATATAGGCCCTCAACAAACACTCAATAATATTCTGTGCGTCATGCCTTAATCTCACTTGCGATATTCTTCCGTGGCCAAGCTGTCGTCATCATCTCCAGGCAGCTTTTTCACGTCGCTCTTGGTTAGCCCCCGATACTTTTCCTCACTGATCCTCCCAAGCACACTTCCGGCCACCTTTCCACTGCCTAGCCCGTAGAACTCTTGGAATGCCATAATTAACGGTCGCCATTGATCGGGATCGACCCGATTGGGATAGCCTGGCATTCGCAAGTTCTCTAGCATGTGAATGCGCAGGACCCTAACCTCAATTGCCAAAAGAAAGCCGGATCGGTCTGGCAAGTCTGGCCTTAGAGAGTTGGATTGAACCATCTGGCATTCCATCTGCACTGGACACTCCGATATACATCGTGGGCTGACGAGATCGGATTGACGTGGGCTCAGGCCGGCACGTTCCCATTTGTCCTTGACATAATTGTAGTTCCTCGACAGTTTGGACTCTAATACGGGATTGGACCCGGTAGTATCGGCTAATTTGTTGATGATCCCTACCATTGACTCATCTGGGAGGTTGAGCACGCACTCGCCGGTGCGCATGATGTTCTGTGTCGTTTTGGATTCGGCAGCAAGGCCCAGCATGCATGAATGACCTAGCCACCAAGCCGATGACATGGGAGCAATGTTGCTGGTGCCGTCTTCGTTTTGAGAGGTAATAAGGACGACCGGGGTGCCCCAGTACAGGATGCTCGGTGACACGACTATATGCTTCGCGGTTTGCATTTTGACTATTCTTCGATGCGGTCTCTGGAGAATGCAACGCAGTTTCGCTTTACGTCTTACTGTCGAGTGAAGGGCTCACTGATACGCAAGAGCATGTGGTCTTATATACCCGAAGAGTGCTGGTACCTGCGGAAATGCAGTTATCCCAGACATGTAGGACTGAAAGTAAGAGCCGGTCCAGTTGAACGACTTCTACTAAGAGTTTCTCGGAGGCAATTCCCAAAGTAACATTTGTAAGAGTCAGAGCCTATCTATCCAACACGATTGGTTACTTTAATAGCAACGCGAGCATGAAAGGCGCCAAGACGCGCTGTGATTGGACACTTCTATAGCAATGCTGACGGTGGAGCCCGTCGTTCGAGAAACCGCACTCCGGCAAGCCACGATGGGTACGAACGCAGCGATGCAACGCATCGTGGTGTCCTAGAAATCGACTCGACCACTGTGGCTATGGTAACACCTAGCTCTAACCCCCCATCTGCAACAACGCTGGAAGGCGACGACGTTGTCGGCTCTCCTCGATGGAACGCCGTGCAGAGGCGTGACCCCGCAGTGGACGGCTCATTCGTTTATGCCATGCGCACGACCAAAATCTATTGTCGGCCAGTTTGTAAAGCTCGACTGGCTCGGCGTGCCAACATAAGCTTCTATCCAACCGCCCAAGACGCGGAGAAGGCCGGTTACCGGGCGTGCAAGCGGTGCCGGCCCGAAGTGGCTGGTCCGATGCCCGAAGAGCGTGCTGTCCGCCGGGTCCGTTCAGTGGTGGAGCGCGAACTGGCCGGTTCTAGCCTGGCGGACAGGGACGAGGACAAGGAAGCCATAGCGCCCAACACCCACAGACTTGCACGGAGAGCCCGTCTCTCCAAGTGGCATTTCCACCGAACCTTCAAGAAGGTTACGGGGTTGACCCCCGCGGAATACAAGGATCATCAGGAAACAACACGTTCTGGAGTTTCTTTGGAACCGGCAAGCTATGGTGGTCTGGCTTGGTCTCGAGATGTGGAAACTTTCGTTGACATTCCCCACGACCACTTTGATGACAATCTCGTTCGTTGGGATGGCTTAATCAACACGGACTGGCCACATGATGCGAACGATCCTGCTTTACTTGGTGAAACATCTCATGGTTCGGCAATGCAGAGCTTCAACATGTGGATGAATTCGTCCGACTTCTTCATGAACTTCGACCTTTCAGCCAGCAACTCCACGGATAAGACGACTGGAGGAACGGAAGAAGGGGGCTGCCTATGACCGGTTGCCCTGACTCGATAGTTACAGAAAGGAAAGTACTCTCAACATGTAACATAGGGAGTCCGCTGGAGCGTGATCCATCCACCATGGTTCCTACGGACGTTTAAGAACTAAGCGGGTCTGAAACGCCTATTTAAGCCAACGTTCAGCACGGCGCAAATCCTTGTGTCTGCTACTTGGGAGGGTGGCAGGGCCAGTCTTACGTGTATGAAGTCCTACATTCCTCTTGGCGCTTTCCTTGTCAACATAGGCAATGATGAGGTCAGGTACAGGCCAATGGAGATCCCGACCTGGGCTGATGTGCCTCCCTTGGAGCCTGCTCACCTCCAACCCGGGGAGAAACAATTTGGTTATTGGCTGATATAAGGATAGACATTAGCAAGGTGCCATACCTATGTGGTTAACTATGTGCATATATCTTGCATCTGTCGGCGGCCGCGGTCAAAGTGTGGCGTAAAAAGTCAACGGATGTCCCATACATACTCGCGCTGCACCTAACGGACCGATATATATATGTAAATATCGGCCGCATGCCCCATCCATCCGTGCTGCGGTTTGAGCTGCCTGCCACGTTCACTTGCCCCAACGCACCGTCGCACCGGGAACGGGCCCCAGTGTCCTGCCGTGTAGAAAGCATCGTTAGCAAGCATCCCTCGCCAGTCTTCCTCATGATCCATGCCTCTTCTCACCTATTCGATGATGCGAGAAGGGCCTAGTGGACGGTAGAAACGATTACACGGTACTTTTCGTTTGCCAGCTAGCGAGCCTCGATGGCACCATGGCTATCTTTGCAGCACTGCCGAAGAACCTCTCAGAGGTAGAGGTCAGTGTCGCCGGGGGTGAGTTCTCTTGGGATTGGAACCAAAAAATATCATCGCCCTAGTGAAATAGGATGGCAATGGCGTTACTCCAGGAGGGACCACGGTTGCGTCGTAGCCTCAAGTCTTTCCAGCGCAGAACCAGCCCTGACCATTCTGATAATCGAGCGAGGACCCAACAATCTCTGCGAACAGACATGCGCTTTTCCTATGCTGTGGGTGGCACACCACCTGCCCGACAGCAAGGCCGCTAAGCCTTGTATGGGAAAAGAAGAATAGCAGCTCGGGGAAGGGCTGTAACCATTGTTCAAGGAGCTACCGTCGGGGGTAGTCCTCTGTCAACACGTTGGTGTATTCCCGAGGGCAAAGCTGCGATGACCACTCCTGTAAGTGTTCTAAACGGAGTACCAAAGAGCTCCTCGCTTATCTCAAGAAGACCCGCAAGGGAGCACTCTGGAGGAGACCTCGGGCTTGCTGACCAATATGTCCCAAACTGATATATACCACGATGAGGTAAACGCCGATGGAGGTGGACTTGATTGGCCGGTCCAAATATTCGATAGTTGGTTTCGTAACTTGGCGCTCGAACCCCTCGCAGACGGTCTCAGCCAGGAAGCTTGTAATTGTCTCTTGTGAGACAACGAGCACGCCGTGGATTCTTGAAAGGTTCGGAGTAGGAGACCCCGACCTTCTCGACGCAGCCAAGGTCCCCAAGGTGGCTGATGTATGCGACGTAGGGCCAAGCTTTCAGGATCGCTAGTTCACATATTATTCGTAAAAAGCGGATTTGCCTCCACAGGAATACCCTCAATGGTATCTTCAGGGGACAGGTTTCGGTCCCAAACCTGATCCAAAGAAAAACAAGATCTGTGGATGGAATGGGTATGATGCCTCGACCAAGATCTGACCAACCGAATCAGGGGTTGACGAGCTACGTCCTCATTTCCGTGCCACCTGGGATCGTGACTGCAAATCAGAACCTCGGAAGCCCCTGTGGGATAGACAAGTGACTAGTCTATACATCATGGAGGTGGTTAGATCCCTATCCTAACATAGGAGATTCGGGGCCTTTTCTACTCGTGATCTGATAGTATTTGAGACTTTGCCGCTGTGTTGTGCCTTGCTGCGCTGACCATCTGCTCAGAGGGTCACTGAAACGCGCTTTCTTCCTAATCATGATTGATTGCCATTGATGGCCAATGCTCAGGTTCAATGTTAAGGCATTGCCGCAGTAATGGCACGGCCAGAGGTGGTAATCAATTGGTTGGCTCCTGATTCATCCCGCGTTTCCCTTCGCGTCCGTTTGCTCGGTATTGTCAAACAGTTGGGTAGCAGTTGGATCGCATGTGTGTTGGTATTGTGTTTCGCTGTGGTCTGCCCGCAGCTGGTGGAAATCTTGTAACTAAAAACTCCACTACTAGCAGCCAGATGGCAAACAGCTGTGAAGTAGGGGCTAGCATTCGGCAGGTATGGACCTCGCTTCTTTCCGACTTCACGTACCTCTCAACATACCGCAAGCTCCCAATCCGTACTCTGGTGCAATGGAGGACGGCATCATTTCGTGGGGTCTCGCACCTCAAAGATGTGCTGTATGTGCAAACGCTACTGGATTACTACGTTGCGGCGGCTGCAAAGTTGTCAGCTATTGCGGATCTACACACCAGTCAACCCACCGATCAGAACACAAGGCTGTATGCAAAGCTATCAAGGAGAGCCGGGAATCCCTTGAACGTGAAGAAGCTGTACTGAGGGCCCGCCCGGCAGACATCTTCCATCCAGTAGACGTCTTCAACACCAGCGTCGGACACTTCTGGGGCTTACTGGACACGCGCGACTACATGCGGGCACGGCACACCGCCGCTGATGCTCTGCTCCAAGCTGATACCATGAGTGCCGTTGAGAGTGCTCTGGATCACTTTACCGACATGCTACGCCTTTGTCGAAGCGACAACTTGGGCGTGAGAAACGTCATTCCTATTCTTCTACTACGGCTAGGGCGGGAACAAGAGTGCTACGACTTCCTCAAGTGGTGGGCCACCATTGATAAAGACGACCGTTATGATTTGAGCGACGTTAACCAACCCTACCTCGATATCCGTGGAGCCAATGCCTTTGAAGGCATTGATCTGTTTTCAAGTCATTTGAGCCTCAGCCACCTTGTGTGTCTCACTCTTCTAAAGCTGCGTCTGTGGCTCGACCTATCGCCATTCGAGGACGAGGATTTCGATTGGGAGTTCGATCGCAGCACTTCTGATACCGGGTTTGATCGGCCTATAGGAACGCTTGTGCGAAAGAAAATCCAGGACATTGACGCCGTAGACGTCTCGATAACGGTTGAAGCCCTAGAAGACCAGTATCTTACACTTTGTCGAATGGTGAATGACGCGAACCCCCATTTCTGGCCAGCTTTAATCGATGAAGAAGACGATAGCTCCTCCTTGCCGCCCTACTACAGTCGCGGCTCTGAAGAAGAAGCATCTATCGTTCTGCATCAATGCAAACGTGCCTGGGAAGAAAGTGAAGACGCAATACTAATGATTACTTCGGGTACTTCAAAGCTCACTCCTGTGCATCAAGGTTCAGCTGTCATCTCGGAAAAACCTGCAAAGATGGTCGAGATCATAGAAAAGCGTCGTGGAAATGGGAAAGCGCTCCCAACAAGGTTCGAGCCCCCACTACCGACGTCACAGCCAGATGAACTCTTCCCCCCAACTTTTCTGGACCGTCTTCAGAACAACCGATTTGTACATCACAACGACCGCGGCAAAGCGCTCGCCTATGTCGACGGTGCGTGTCCAAATAATGGAAGGGAAGGCCCACGCGCAGGCTGGGCTGTCGTATACGGGCCACCTAATCTGGATGAAGAAGGCAACTCCGGCACTGTATCAAGACGACTCGAAAGCAAGGGTCCCTTTGGCGATAAAATGCTGGCAACTAGCAATCGAGCCGAGCTACGAGCAGCAATCGCCGCTCTACGCCTCTGTGACTGGCGCAGTGAGGGTTTTAACAGCGTTGTCATCGCGACCGACTCGTCCTATGTCGTTGACGGCGCTACCAGCTGGAGTAGAGGCTGGGTCCGCAACGGGTGGAAAACGAGTATGGGCGAAAACGTCAAGAACAAAGACTTGTGGGAGCTTTTGCTGGGCGAGGTCGAAAAATGGAAGGATCGTGGACTCGGTGTTGAGCTTTGGAAGATCCCCAGGGAGCTGAACAAGGTTGCGGACAAAGCCGCAAAGAAGGCCGCCAACGAGGAAAGGGTTCAGCTTGAGTTCAGGGATGCTGAAACAGAATCGCGACCTCGGATCCTTGTCTTGTGTCTTGAAAATGAGGCTATCTTCGATGGTGTTTTCGCAGACCTTATTTCAAGCATCACGTCCAAAGCGAGACTGGAGCGGGCTACAACGCGAGAAACGGCCCTTGATATATTGCACCAGGAACCTCCACCGTCCGTCATTTTTGTTGCTGATGCAGCACTCACACATCAGATGAAGATATGGGACCGCGTTATAGACCATCTTCGAGGAGGGGCCACTGTCGTGGTGGGGGGCTGTTTCAGTGGCATGGTAAATCAAGGCGAATTCGATCGCTTCTTCGCTAGACTGGGTCTTCCCTGGGAGCGAGGCTCGTATGACCGAACTACAGTCAAGCTACGCACCGGTGTCACTGACGGCTACCTCACGAAGCAGCTCCCTTCTGCCTACAGTCAAAAAGGCCTCTTTGTACGAAACGTAGAGAGATCAGCTGCTTGGTACACCGAAGACTACTCTGGCGAGGCTGCAGTGGTATTTGCCAAAGTTGGGAATGGCAGACTCGGCTACATTGGGGATGTGAATGGCGAGGAGTCCTCGCACAAGGTGGTCTTGGCCATGTGTGGTCTTTCGATCTGACCGATTCTGACACTTGACCGTTAGTAGCAGCTGAGAAAATGACATTTGATTTTCATAATTGACTCATCTACACGATCTGCAGCACTAATACCGGGTATGTTCTTAACCTCAGCTTACGAAGGGATATCTACCCTGATATAAAATCGGGGATAATTTGTATTAGTCTGTCTAGACCAGTGCCGCTAGGACCATTCCCTACTTATAAAAAATAAACGGGCTTCTTCCTGCCCTTTCACTCCCTGGCGGCTCAACACATTCTCGTTTCCCGTCTTGGTATACCGCAACACCTTGCTTTCCTTAACTGAAAGGCTTCCACGGCGCCTGCCCATTGGTGAATCTAATTATGTCTTCGCCAAGAGCTATGGCGATGGCTCTCTGCAAATCTTTCAAGCTGTCGTTGTAATTCTGGGAGATGAAAGCAACGTCCAAGATACGACATGCATAGCCATTGAATAGAACATCCTAAGGGTTCTGTTCGTTGAAAGCATAGGCATAAGCGTTTCTAGAGAAGTGTTCGCCATTTCCATACGGGCGCGAGAAGGCGATGTCGTTCATAAACTGTAAGACGTTAGATGAAGTGTTCCTGGCCGTTGCGCCAAAGTGACTTGTATTACGTGATAATGATGTTATCTGTCGGACGGTTGTTTCTCAATATACCTCTACCAACGTATAAAACATCTCGTCTTGAACCGCTGAAGTGCAGTCCGCTGGTCTCGGCGGCTGTTATTTGGCTTGTAGCCCGCGGTCCGCAGTTCAGGGCAGGTGAGGAAGCCCGTAGCTCCCACTCGATAATTGGCGTTGACTCCGATAAATGGCTGCCAAACCTGTACAGAAAGGTTGACAAGTCTCGCAAAATCATATTGAGGCTACCAGTTAGCGCCAATGAAAAATCCCACCTCTACGTATAAACATCAACACTGGGAGGGCCTTCAGCTCTGGAACACTGTTGGCAGATTTTGGGACAGCGACGTTGATTGTCAATCCGTCGACGTCGCTCACGCCGGGGAACTCAGCCTTCAGAAGAGCTTTCTGTATGAAGCCAAACTCAAAATCCACGCCGCTTGGTGGGCTGAGAACCTGGGGCCTTGATTCGTCCGAACGCCACGCTAATCAGTGCGCTGCATATGCTCGTGAGTGAAGTGTTTACCCGTGCAGAGTTGCATCAAGCCCCTTGCCGTCACATTGCATGAGGTCTGGGGATGCGAACCTATTTTTCAAAGTCACATACTTCAAACCCAAGAACTGTACAGTTCCATCATCATCTTTTCCCACCAGCTCCCCGATGGTGGGATCCGAAACTGAAACTGTCCCCATATCGGATTCATGACAAAGGCTGTAGGACGTAATTTAAGAGTGCTGGGCGTCGTTAATACCGTTTAATTAAGGGCGATTGTTGACCTCGCAAGTGGTCCTCGAGTATTTGCAACTGTACCCCGCAATATTCTCAAAAAGTCTGGACATGAAACAGTCGTCACTAGAGCCGAATAGTGTTGGACTGTGACGCTGCTTGTCTTAGTATCGTCACTTGAAGGAGATCAATAAGGCATTCAAGTGACTGCCGAGTTTTAATCAAATGTAAGCAATTACCAAAACTTCCTATCTTTGATGCTTACAAACTTGGCCGAAGAGGCCTAAGAGAACTTCTCGACTCTAGTAGATACCCTCGGACTGTTTGTGCTACATGTGGGACGTTCTGTTCATGCTATGTGGGTGTGATTTCGAGTGATAGGACGTCATAGTGTGGGGTACAGGGATTACTATACGAGGGACATCATAAGATGAGGGGTATCATAAGACGTGGAGTATCATAAGATGAGGGACTGTGATATAAATAATGTGGGGTACCAGAGGTGCACAAATTGGGAGTATCGGATGCACCTTGTGCGGATTCGATAACCACACTATGACATGAACCCCAGCTGTATTTAGTGGGATTCAAGCGGGAGTTTATTGCTGGAGTGAATACAGCTGCTTCCCTTTATCAAAAGAAAGCTGAGATTTCCTCAAGAGATAACACAAGAGACAAGTAGGTTCAAGACGTCGAAAGTGGCTCTCATGCATGTACCACATCTGGGTCTGCTCTCCCAAGAAACTCTCCTTGTTGGTATGCAGCTCGGTACGTGACGCAGCTCGGTACGTAAGGCAACTTGAAGTCCATGAGCTACATCTGAATAGTCGTAGTGGTCACGTTCGCTGAATCAACTCTGACTAGCGGTATATAGGCAAAGGGATAAGGATTTTTGGTTCAGGGCAGAATTCATGAGTAAGAAATTATGGCGGCAATGAGACCGAAGTAAGCTTGTTGCTGCGGAACGGCTTCAGATTACATCGCTAGACACGGTTGCAGTTAGTGGCTGTACGTGATCTAGGTTTGTCCCCAAATGACGGTTGATCTTCAGATTTGCGAATTGTCTAAAGTGTGGCGGCTTTCCTCGTGGGCGCGCTCATATGCCGAGCTAAGCCTTTCCAGGATGGCGCCCATCCGAGGTGCAATACCCCAGACCCAAACCTATTTTTCATTGTTAGAAGAAAGAACGGCTGCTTGCGTGGCAGCCAAAAGCCAACTTGGATACTCACATCTTTTAGAAACCAGCACCATGTTTTGGCCATGCCGGCTGCAAGAGACCTATTTTCCTCAAGATCCAAATCTGCTTCTTCGAGCGTATGCCGCACAGTGGTCAGCAGGTCCTTTTCAGCAGAGCTGAGAATACCGCTATTTAACACGTCCATCTCAATGGAGTGTACCCACTTGGTAACAAACAGGGCTACAGAGAACCATTTAGTAAGCATCTCGCAATTATGCGACACGAGACTGGCGAACGGTGCTGCCACGTACCAGTATCCCAACAGGCCACAGCGTGCTCAATACCCCACCGAAATGCTGCTGTCTTACGAACCAACATGTAACCCATTCTGACTGGGATACGCAGGCTTTCGAGTGAATTAGACACAGCATCCAACAGTCGCGGGGTCCTCTCCACCTCTAGTTTTGTAGTCGCAAAGGCAGAGATCGCAGCCTCAATCGCGTTGATATCCTGCGTGTATAGATTGAAGCGGTTGAAACCCGTCAGAGGGTCGAAAAATCTGCTATAAGCAATTCCGAGGACTGCACGACTGTTGAACATCAACGGGCTCAATTGACCCTCATCCGTGCCGCTGTAATTGTTCAACCCGCTGGATTTCAGAATGCTTTGACATCTCTGTAGCGACTGCATCGCCGTGTCGAGGATTTGCGCTCCGAATGAGTCTTGCGTCGTCGATAAGCAAGGAACATTAGATAAGGTGTGTCGGACCTGGACAACATGCCATACCTGTACAACCATGGCATATGCTAGGATAAGCATGGAGAATGAGGAGATATGATAAGGAAAGGTCCTTGGTCTTTGGTTGGTGTCTGTCGTAATGCCGACAAGAATGTCCTTCATCGTGGGCTGGTGTTGCTCGGCTTGTGACGCATCACCTCTCGACCGCAACTCGTGCCATTCACTGGCCGTCTTCGCGTTCCAGAGATCCTCGTCGTGGAAAGCCTCGAATTCAATGTCCGACGTCGCGTTATATAAGGGGGTAATCCCATACGTGCACGAATAAAGCGTAGTGGACAGGTAGATTGCCCCCAAGACCCGCTTCCATGATTCGCGTTGTATCCAGTCTGCCCAAGTCATCACAACTGCTTCGGTTTCATCTTGCATGAGAGACTGCCGCGTCTTGTTGTAAACCTTGTTAACGATAAGCATATTCCATGGTCAAGATGGCACAGGCTTTACAACTGACCAGTGCAAAGAACGGAGTATCACGCATGCCTGATGATGCCAAGTCGTCCTCCCCGTTGAAGGTCTCGAATAATCGCAGTAAAATCTTGGCTTGCACTGCCCACAGAGGGCAGTCAACCATGAATGACGTGTGGGTTTGTGACGGGGGAAAAGTCTGAGGTATCTGTTAAGTGCTTGAACTTGGGAGGATTGCTAAGAGCCGGTGCGAGATATGGCTTGTTCTTACAGATGACAAAGCCCTTGCCGCAACATCGTGCAGGCTGCGTGCTCGGCGGCGGTCGAGGCGATAGAGAGCTCCTATGCTGCACATTGCGATGAGGAGCGGACTTGGAGTAGTTTCTAAGCATAATGACTGCCAGTGGATGATCGGCAGATGACGGCTGAAATAATCATTGTAACTAGCCAGGAAGCTTTGGCAAATCCTAAGATTGGGAACTTGTCGAGACACATCAATCGTACCGACGCGTTTGGCAAGATCTTTGCACATGTGATGGTATATGCTCTCGTCGATGTTGATGTTTCGCACCGTCACAGGGCCGTCTGCGAGCACCCGAGGCAGCTTGCTTGGTAACGTCTTGCAGTGGCCATGCGAGTTATGTATGTCGTCCATAGGTGTGGAGTCTTCTTGCACCGAGACTGGTTCGGCCCACCGATAGGTAGAATCGGTGAATATCGGTTGGTCATCAAGGCTGAAATGATCTATTGTATGGCCCTGATTCGAAATGAAACCCGATGGGTGATCAAACGAAGTAGGGGTGGATTGAGGTTGTCCTGGTTGCTGTGGGAATGGATGTATATTGTCAGACACCAAGTCTTCGTATCCGCGTGACAACAATTGATCGATATCAACCTGGTCAAATTGATTTAACCTCGTACCGTAGTCTTCGAAGCCTTGATGCGTCTCGGCCATGAGCTGACTTATATCGCTTTTAGGCGGCGCCGAGGGCGGCAATTCTGATACTGGACTTGGCATCTGCTCCATGTCGAGGGCGAAGTCTATAGCTCCAGCCGTTGTACTACCAACGTGTTTATTTATTGAAGAAGCCCGTGTATGTGACGAAGTATTCAAGTCGAAGGATCGAAAGGATCTCGGGGACGCCTCGCTGTCGGGAGATGATTGGCCTTGTAAAGTCGATCCCCGAAGCTGCTGCTGGTAGTCATCCTCGCCTACACAGACCAAATCTACTTCCCGGACCGGGCGGCGGCATAACATAGCCCCATGGCCAGCTGAGTCGGCGCGGAAAGAATCGTGTTGTGATTGGCGTAGCCGTTCGGCATGTTGCTGAGCATGCAAAGTGCGTTCGTGTCTTGTAACCTGATCTCTGTAAATTCAGAATGTAAGTGGGTCGCTGGGAACGCCATGTGAAGTAGGCACGAAACATTGAGTTTGTTGGGTTTGGAAGTGTATAAACCGACTGGGCGCACTTACTTCCTGGAGTAGTAGTTGTGACAGTAACGGCACGAGAAAGGCTTTTCTTTGGTGTGGGTGCGCTCATGACGAAGGCAGTGCTCGCTGCGTTTGAAGACCTTTGCGCAATATCCACAGTTGTACTTGCGACTGGGGCGGCGACTATGTGCTGGTGACACGGTGATGCTCTCGGCTATGATAGTTGACGGCATTAGAGCAGGCAGAGTACAGCTGACTGGGCTGAAATGCACTGATACGGGTTAGATGAGTTCCATTAGTATCTTTCACCAAGGTGCCGCTGAGATACGACTTGAGGAGGTGCGGCGGAAGCTGGGGTCTGGCAAATTCATCGACGTAGTGTTCGGACTTCACGTACATACCGGGCCCGGCTAGGATGCCCTGTATTTATGGGTAAGACTGGGGCATCCCAGGGATCTGTATCTGCCGTGGCATGACACTAGCCGTAATCTATGCTAGCTGCTGCAAGCGGCTCCATGTCGTTGTTTTACTGCTATGCAACTAATATAGCGCTGCCGCTGATCGACTACCGTTCAAGTTAGTGTTCATTCAGGCAATGGGTCAATCGACTCCGCATTCCGCCCTGCGCATTGAAAATGTACTGTCGTGAGGCAGGATTTTTACCTGCTCACGCCTTTGCCAAGAACCTAAAGTACAAGTATGTTTGGAGAAAAACAGTGAGGAATCCTCTACACCAACTCCTTGAATACTCAGTCAACTGAGGACTCTGTTTTGCCCCAGCACGCAAGGCGGTCATCTTGGTCCTAATTATCCCATGACAACCGCTGAGTAATCTCTAATCTCGTGACCGTGAGTGGACAGTCCTTGTCCCCAGGCTGCAGATTGACCTTTTTGGTGTGACAGATGATCTTTCAGCATGTAGACTCATTGATTACTCAGACTTCGCGATAATCTGACGGCGTGATAAATGGATATACATATCGGCCTGATACGAGAACCATTGAGATACGAGCCTATACGGCCGGTCCTTGTTGACGAAACTGGCGTCATAGCGACGACAAAATTCAGCCACGAACTTGTTGATTTCCACCAAAGCGAGATTCCGCCCGACACAGGTTCTCGACCCATATCCAAACTAAGAGAAATATTAGGTCGCTGTCTCCGATGCTGTAGGGTAAACTTACAGTGACAAGGAATCTATCCATTTCTTTGATGTTTGCCTCGCTGTTGCCCTTCCCGACCAACCATCGTTCCGGATTCCAATGGTCAGCATCTGGCCCGAATACGGATTGGTCCCTATTCTGAGCTTTTGGACTCATGCTGATGGCCGACCCGGAGGGGATGTGATAACCGGCAATTTGAACCCCTTCAGCCGGAGCCTCCCGTGGCAGTTGCCACAGAATACTGGGATGAAGTCTAAGGGCCTCCTTGATACATGCACTGAGATACGGAAGCTTCTCAATAACCGTGTATGGGAGCGCTCCATCGTTGGTAGCATGCGCCTTGTCGACCTCCTCACGGACTCGTTGGTAATCGTTCTGATGCAGGATCAGTTGCGCCAACACGGATCGGATGCCAATAGACGTAGTGTCGGCGCCGGCTCCAATTAGATTCCCAATTTCAATCATAGCTGATCCAGGCGTCGCACTAGAACCATCACGTTCCTTCATGGAAATGAAATGGTCAAGCAGGTCTTTATCTCGTTCGACGCCAACCGGTTCAGCTAGCCGTGTCGCTACGTGACTGAACATCCAACTCTGAAACTTGGCGAAAGATTCATGCTTGCCCCGGCTTACAATACTCGCAACGAATTGTATTATGGGATTGTTGATCCAAATCAGCTGGCCGGGAATATTACCCATATTGGCAGCGCGCCAGAAATTGTGACAAATCGTTCTAATGATACCATCAATGTCTCGAGCCTGGTGAACGAAACCGATAGGCTCTCCTAGACCCAGCGTCCCGACAACATCGAAGGCGAAGAATGAGGCCCAATCGTGGAGATCGACAATGGTGTCGTCGTCGGCAAGCTTATCAAGCTGAAGCCATAGTGCGTCCGCGACAGCCTGGATCTTTGGTTCCACTGAGAGTATGCTACTCATGCTATACGCAGAAGCTACCCGTTTTCGCAGGAATGAGTGATTGGCGGGATCCGTAGAGCTGAAGAACTATGGCAATTTAGTACCGGCACCTAGTCTGCCATGGAAATGAGTCAATGAGATGAGATTTACCGATTCAGTTACGCCAGGAATCTTCCACACATCATACCACCAGGTCTGTATGTCCAGCTTGGTCAGCGTTGACACAATTGGAACTTCGTAATCATTTGATGCTTCTGTCTCGGACTGATGCCAAGGTAATGGTGAAGACAAGACTCGCCTTGCGTGTTCCTTTCCCATGTCCGAATATCCGTACTAAGCCCTCTTTGTCGACGATACTGACTTCGTTGGGCGAAATCCTGACCACAGGCCCAAATTGACGGTGAAGATCGAGGATGTCTTGGTGCCAGCCTCCTAGAACGTAGCGACGTGTCCGCCAGAGTTCGGTAAATTTGGCAGGAAATGGGCCAGGAACCTTCTTGAGGGGATGAAGATAAATGCAGTAGAAAACGTTTACGAGATATAGGAATGCAGCAAGGACAAGCAGACCTTCGAGTTGAGTTGTTCTGTCGAGCTGTAAGCTCTTGAGGCGGTGAGCCGCCAAATCGAACTGGGCTGACATTTTCTGAGTTGACGGATGACTTGGCCCGCCTCTTGTGCCCAAGTCTTGACTTACAATTATATTGTCCATCCCGAGGGACGGATGGTAAGGGGGTGTGGGGTACATGGGGAAAGTGGAATGCCCGCATGGAACTGTGCCACTACCCCACATGACGTCGGGTAGAGTTCCGGATTAGGGTACGGCCGCAGCCTCTTGTCTGATGGAACTTTTACAATTGAAACATACTGCTATCCTGGTTGTGAACTTGTGATAGAAAGCTCACGATTGGCTGAATTGGAGACACAGAAAGCGTGCGATCCTCAACGAGGGCATTTCGGCTGTTGATGATCCAGATTCCCTCATCTTGTCGCAGTTGATCCGAGGAAACTTGGCCCCCAACTTAGGGCCAGAGGTGAGGGGCATTGTGGGCGCCAGCCCTCGGCAGTCATGATTCACAGTGTTACTAGTTCGACGCTAGACACGTAATGTAAAACGATTGCTCCGGCTTTGTTCGACTCGACTCTTTCTCAATATCCTTAGTGACGGTGAAATTGACTGCACTGCAATCGAGGCCCTGAGAATCGCAGAGCACAAGACGCCACCCTCTACTCTTATGCACAGCTCACTTCCTCTAGCGAGCATATGTCTATAGTAGCATTTAAGATTAGAACGAGGCCGGATCAGTCGGTGTAGCGCAGCCCCAGCGTCTCTTCGGGCAGCGCCGTGCCAGAGCTTCGGTTTATTGAGAATAAGTCTATGATTAAAGCTATCTGATACTGCAGCCTGTCATCTGATTTGTTGCAAAGATTGATGTAATTACCTCGTCAACTTGAGTTCAAGTTTGATCGCCTTCACCCAAGTGCTTCCGGAGCTTTGTTAATAAAAGACTATAAAATCCACTACCTACCAGTAACACCTGGTGTAACCCGTAACGTCTCGCTATCACACGGTGCCAACTATCCGGTACGCTAAGCTTTTGTGGGAAGTAGTTCTTGCTCTCTGTCCATATCTACACTCGAACTGTTCCGACAACTTGATCGGAGGGTTCTTCGACGGGTCCCTGTCTGACCTTCTGAACCTTTCCATCCACTCGTCTGTTGCAAGAGATCTGAATATACTATCAACACCATCTGTCCACATACGATCAACGGAGGTAAATGATTGTCCTGGATAAAATAATGCGAAGATATAATGCATTGCGATCATTATCGATCCATCATATTCGGGAATGATGGGGCTGAAGAGGCGACGAGTTGCGTACTGCTGATTTATAAGATGACACTTTTGACCAATAATCTACTACCATCCAGATGAATCAAGTCTTGGTCGAATTCAACTTTTCATGACACCATTCCAAATATGCCTAGCATCATTCAGTCATCTCTGCCTAATGGGCTGTCACCTGTCGCTGGCCACAAGGGCTCGGTCTCATCTGGCGGACTCAAGGATAACCAATACGGTAAATACCATCCAAGGGATCTAAGAACGCTAGACCTGGAGTCAAATTTTGGCCCAATGGATCCCGATGCTATTGGGTATCTCCAACCGACTTCCGCCAACACGTCAATTGAGACGATGCGAGCGCGCTTCAAGATTGACGGCTACCTTTACGTTGGGTCTGTTTCCTGAAGAAACCGTCATACAATGCCGTGCCGCCTACTTCTCCCACATGGCACCGAGCGCTCTGCTCCAGCCCGGAAGCCATCCAGTCTCCAGGACTAGTTCGAGAGCTAATCCGCGCAAGTACCTACCTCCAAGAAACCTTCGCCACCTCTTTGGCCTTAAGGGTTATGCTAAGAGCGACAAATACGTAGAGCTGATGTTCTCTGCTCATGAGTCCGATTTTTCTGTGGACTTCTGCCGGATAGCGGGGCTTCGTGACTTTGGTGGGAGGATATTGGAACGGATAGACGCCTGAACGATTATATCATGACCACCTAGCAAGAGTACCTACGCATTAGTGTAACGGCACCGATATCTCAACTAACTTCGTCAGCAAGTTCAACGACTGGCCATCTCCACAGATGCTACAGCGGGCCATCTTGCGAGCCTTCGTGCCAAAATAGCGAGCTGACACCCGTCCACTTCGGCCAGATGTTTCTGCGCGCTAGACCACCCACAACCCTGACTGCCTTGGGTCTCGATCGGAAACATTTCACTTGAGGGCGGAGTTCTGATGTATCTGGAGAAGTCCACAGATATTGGGAAGACGGAAGACTTTGCCGCCCGTACAGGCAACTTGGCCGACGAAGAGCGAATCAGCGCTTTCCATAAGAATATGAATGATGACGGATTCTTAAGTGGGGGTGCCGTAGAGTATGAGGAAGGGCCTGAGAGGAAATGACTTATCGCGGAGTATGAAGTTGGCGATGTGATTTTCCATAATCCATACATGGTGCATGCTCGTTCCAAAAACAAGGATGCGAATAATGCGATTCGTCTAGCAACAGACTTGTGGTTGTTGACCCTGACGAACCATATGGTAAGGTACGTCTATTATAGTTGTTGTATTATCATTTAACTCGCCTACAATGTCATTTATGTCGATGGATGAAGGTTTGTAGGTCACTAGATAGCTTACAGAATGCTCGTCACATTACCTCAGCTTGTTGAGATGCAAAAGACACTAGCAAAGTAAGCAGGTAGAAAGGTCAAAATACCATCTTATAAGGCTGAATAGGCCAATTACTATTAAAAAACGTGACACTAAGAGCTTTACTCGACTTCAGAGGCTTCAGAACAAGGCTAGAAAGGCCGTTTATATCAGAACTCAAGTTGAGAACGGGCTGTATGGGTTGTATTAGCTTCGCTTGCTGAGCAAATCGTGATCAGTGCTGGTAGGATGATGTTGACTGATCTCTACGTGAAGGTCGAATAGTTTTGTCTCTAGAAAAGAGGATTCGACTATCTTCGTTGTCACCAAATCTCCATTTGGCAATGTCTCAGTGTACTCGGCCCCAACCGCAGCCAGGCGTGGCTCTTTTAAAGCACGTATGAGCCGTTCAGCAATCTTTTCTTCCCATTCTAGACTTTGCTTGGTGGTCATGGCCCAATGTGTACTCGGATGATCATTCGGGATGGCTAGATGGAAATAGTGCGAATGACTGTGGCCAGACCCTATCACCAGCAACAGCTGGTTATCCACTTCGTCCCCCACATTCTTCAGCAACCAGATATAACATTGAATAGGGAAGAGAGTGATATTTTTTACTTTGCCTCCGTACGGTATAAAGCCATTTACGCTTGCTGGTTGCGAGTTCCCGAACTTGTACTCTTCACCCGGCTGAATGATCGGACTTAATCGTATGGGATAACTTTTGGCTTTGTTGACGCGAGCGTCCACAAATTTCGTGGCTTCCTTGATGGTTATGACCCGCCTTCCCGCCTTCGAGATGTCTGTAAATACTGCGCTGGTGCCAATGAAAGGAGACATGTCGATATTTAGCAATGCCACCTCCATTTATCCCAACCATAGGCGGGGGCCGTGAAGTTAGGGAATGTAGAGACAACATTTTCATCTTTTGGCGATACCATGTACACTCTTGCTCGATGGTGGAGGTAGTAAATGCCATCAATCTCCACTATCAGAATAGCTGGTCTAGCCAATCCCATGTTGTCCAGGAAACAATCCAGGATCCCCAAGTAATGCTTGCTCGTCACTTCTTCTTGAGGCAAAGAAGTCATAGGGCACAGCAAGAGGTCCACGGCAAGGCCTATGTCCGTCAGTTGGATCTGTCGGGCTCCCTTGATGTTTCTGTATCCGTTATGTGTGTTGACGAACGAGCGAGGAGAGAAAGCCAGTAGTGGATTATCGAAATTCTGATACGGAAACCGCTCAAATACCAAAATCGACGGGTCATTCGTCTTCCGGAGAATCTCTTCTTGGAGTCTCCTGAAAGCCTTGCGACCTTCTCCGTACAGCAGAGGCATGTTGATGTCAAAGAGGCCCATCAAACAGTACGCCATATCCTCTTCACGGGCAGTCTCCCTTTTCGCGGCCCAGGACATCTTCTTACTGATGCTGCAGCCATCAAGGACGTGGCGGAGGTTTCCGGATGCTCTCTCCATCAAGATACCAGAGTCTATAGATGTGACTTTAGCCAAATAAGTAGCCATGACGCCGCGCAATCCGGCCCATTTCCAATTTCTATCATAGAAACGAACTTCGCTAGGGGCTATCAGTTCTTGCAGCGTCCACCCACGGGTAAACCATCGGCTGTCCGCAAATGCTCTTTCATTTAAGGGTACCTTTCGTTTTGCAATAGGCGTGTTGGTGGTTTCTAAGTTCTCGGGATCGTGCGAGTCATAGTCTGACATGTAGACGTAGCAGACGGCTGACTGTCGATACCAGTTGTACATGGAGTTGATAGCTTCCGAGAGCTCGGCGCTACTTCCCTTGTTGATGCAGCAGGTATCGATCCAAATGTACTCTAGACCGACGTTTTGCGCGAGTCTAGCGCTTTCGAGTAACTTGTGCGCGCCCATTTTTTTCTTCCATTTGGGTCTCAGCCGCCTCTGCATCGAGATATCCTCGAATAATACCTCATCTTCTTCCCAGGTGTGAAAGAGTACTGCATAGTCTAGTCCGCTAGAATTGTGAAATTGTTCCAGCTGGAAGGTCTTCGTGTTCAGAAGCCGCATCTTAGGCGCGGCGGGAGGCCTGGTATCTCTGGCCAATTGAATAGAAAGGCAGGAAAAGTGGTTTGAGATATGAAGAAGGTTGACCCACACGAAGAAGTGGGCGCATTAGGGCATCCGTCAGACCCAGGTCGTGCTGACCGATGCCACGTGGCAATGAGGACCGGCTGATTTCGTCAAGTGGCCGTGCTCAGATTGACGGCTTTGAGGTTGCATCCTCGAAAGAGGAGGGAAGCCATTGCTGCATACTCTAGATATCGGAGGCCTTGGTACTGAATTTGAATTGGAGACTATTCCAGTAAAGTTTGCTCTTTAGGGTCCGCGTATTTTGTCGGGGCTTTGTAGCCACAGAAAGTTACAGTGTACACTAATGAAAACCAGAAAAACTACATGTATGGGACAGATACGTAGCCCAGGGTGACACAATGACAATGCGACCATCTACGGCACTAATCTTAGTAGGTCGTATATTATACTCTCGGACTTTTATTGATTAGCGCTCCTGAATTGGCGGGCACTCGATTAGTAATGGGAATTGTTTCGGAGACAGCGTTACCAAAGTCGTTTTTATTCTTGCACACCCTGGATGAGATTCTTGATCCCCTGGCCGTTTCGTGTCATCTCCCATGCCTCAGGCGCCTTCTCAAACGGCACAACGTTACTTATTAGCGATTTCACCGACACCGACTTAGAAGCCAACAAGTCCAGTGCAGTCTCGTAGTCTCCAGGGCCATATCTGAATGATAGCTTTAGGACTATCTCCTTGTCACACATTTGCAGAAGAGGTAAGTTGAGATATGGCTTGCCCAGTCCAACCTGTATGAAAGTGCCTCCCGATGCCAATGCGTAGAGACCAGTCTGAGCGGATGACTCGGCGCCGGTGCACTCGAGGACAACGTCGATGCCGTCGATATTTGCCTCCATCTTCATCCTCTCCGCCTCACTCTTTGGCGATGCTGCAACATTTGAAGCAAACGTGAAGCACTCTACAAATGTCTTCGCAAAGTCCAGCTTGCTCTTACTGATGTCGGCAATCAAGATGGTCTTGGCGCCGAACGCTCTGGCAGTCGCAGCTGCTAGTAACCCGATTGTTCCGGATCCCTGAACCAGCACGTGTTGGCCGGGCTTCAGCTCGGCGAGGCGAGCCGCGTGGACAGCGACGCTCAAAGGCTCCACTAGAGCGGCTTCTTCTAAACTCAGGCTGGCAGGAATCTTGTGTGCGAAGTCTTGAGGTATCTTGAAATAGCGTGCCAGGGTGCCGTCGGTCGGGGGACTGGCGGCGAACTTCATGTCGGCGCAGATGTTGTAACGTCCCCTTTTGCACTGTTTGCATCGTCTACAGGGGAAGCCAGGCTCAATAGCTACGCGATCGCCGGGCTTGAGTCCAGTAACCGCTGATCCGACATAGTGCACGATACCGGACGCTTCATGACCCATAACAAGAGGTGACTCTTCGGAAATCCTTTTCATTTCAAAGCCTCCATGCACCCACTGATGAACCTGTCGATGAAGAAGTCAGAGCCCAAACAGATCAGAGCGCAAGAGGCTTATGACTTACATCGCTGCCGCAGACGCCGACGTAAGAGACGCGAATCAATACATCATTTGGATCATGGATCTCGGGTACTGGTCGATTCTCGAACCGCACCTTGCCAGGTCCGAAGAGTACGCAAGAGAGGTTCTGCTTGGATATATGAGTAGCCAGTTCAGATTTAGTGCGATGGCTTACGCACCTCTTGGGACATTTTCGGTTTCTAAGAACGGTAGTCGTTGCGGTAAGGCTTGATTCGGATGTAAAGGTATGTTTGAATTCACAGATTTCTGTATCCTTCCCGACCAAGCTTCAGTTTACTCATTCTCGTTTTTCAACGTCGTTTCTTGTCATCGGGGATCAACGGCATGCATGGGACTTGTTCCCCTCACTGAATCCCCGTCGTCGGCGGCCCCTGTAGCACATCTGTGGGTCTTTATTCTAGCCATCACTGGAGGTGGGCTGACGGGGTTAACGACAGCGGAGACACGGCCCGTCTCCGCTTGTTTTCGATACAAATTGGAAGAACGAAAACAGGATAATAGAGTTTTAAGGAAAAATAACTCCTATTTAACTACCAAGTAATAACTATAATTATATGACTTAAATCACTTACTGGTGGTTTCAATTGTGTGAGCTTATCATAAGGACTTACGGCAACACACAGTGCTCCATCTTTAGATTGTTCACGCAGTCGGCTCCAGCTGTAAATTGTGCCGTTTCCTACCAAGCTCTCGCTCTATTTGACCGCTTGTTGGACTTCTTCATCCAAATGTTCCCGCCTTATCCTCCGCTGATGAGGTACACAGCCGTCCGCACCTCGGTCAGTGGGTCATCACTAGCCTCAATACCATCAATGTACCTTGGCATAGGGCCATATACGATCCTCTTTTGCTCCATTCCCTGTGGTTGGCCCTCATCCATGGTCCACAGTTTTTCGAGCACGATCTCGTCCATTTCTGCGAACTCGTTCGTCTCGGGCCAGACCTTTGTCGAATCATTTGTCGGGTCGCCTTCTTCGGCAAGCTGTGCAAGGAGACGGTACTTAATCGGCTTGTTGTGCGTCAAGCGCCACTCCAAGTCGTCAAATTGGTAATTTTTCCCCTGCTTTGCCGCATCTGCCTTACTGTATTTCATCACACCCTGCCACGGGACGATCCGCCACCTGAAGAACCTCTCCTTCCCCTCCTTGTCCACGAACTTAAACGCATGGATGCTGTGCCACTGTTCCGTGGCGAGGCTGTAGCTGTGCGCCGGTGCTTGGTTCTCCATGAAGTACCTCGCACGCGGACACTTATCTAGAAACTCCTCCATCTTACCGTCGCGCATGGCTTTGAACTGTTCAAGGAAGCCCTCGCCTGTGCTGACGACGAAACCGAAGGCATTGTTGGTGATGGTGCCATAGTCGTGATGACCGTCTTCTGAGAGAACGAGACGGATCACGAGGCCGCGAGAGCCATTCTCGCCGTTGTCGGGGAGGTTCTTGAGGCCTGTGTCGGTGCTGTAGCGCACGATAATGGGCGTCGAGACATTGCTGAATATGGGAATTTTGGGGAGCTTGGAGGCGTCTTTGCTGGGCGTGAACGTCCCTTTGACTAGTTAGCCTTTGGCGTGTACTAGCCTGTAGTTCTCAGGCGTCTTGAAAGTCGCACGCATGGTATTGGCGAGATCATCAGCAATTCTGACGACCTTACGATCTTCTGGGAGAGGCATAGTGTTGTTCGGATGGAAATATTCACAGAGCGCGGAGAATTGATAAATGTGCAATGCTTTGAGTGGCAACTCGAGGGCAACTTGGGCGTCTTTATTACCAAGCGATTCGAGCTTGAGGGGAACTCCCAGATCACCTCAAAGCTGACGCAAATGATTTCTGAAAAGTCATCACATTACGATAGTCTGTAGGAGATACGTATGCCAGTAGGTGTGCCTGTGACGTCTACAGTCAAGAAGTTGGATAGATCCGAAGAATATTAAAGTAGGGACATGGGCATGTGCCAACAAGAGGTTGCGATATCAATGACGGAAAATAAGCTTGCATGAAAATCTCAATAGAGTGGAGGCTAGTCGGGACTCCCGGCAACGATGCAATTCTGAATTACCTAGCTTACGGTACTGACGAGCAGATCAGCATGGAAAGACCCCTTGGCTTCTTCGTGGAGTGCGGGACAAACTTCACCGCTAGGTAGCTGGTAGTAAGACTTAATTGTAATTCGCCTAGACCGCTTTAGACTTTGCGCCAAAATTCAGTATGCTCTCAATAGGCGAGTAGATCTGGCTCGTGCTATGAGTAGGCCAGGAGCTCGTCGGCGACATGATTATGATATGTTTTACTGGCGACACAATCCGTGATTATCTGTTACGACCAAGGCAAAGCTCGCCCTCCTCTCTCCAACGTAAATGCTTGACCCGTTGCATGATGAACATCCATATGGGGTGAATCCTCAGCGCTATTAAGGAGCAAGCCTTACAGCACCTGGATCGCTCGGACTTGGAACTCAAATTACAGAATATTTAACAAATAAGTGTATTAACGACATGAAATCTAAACGTGATAATCGATTGTGACTCATCAACATCGTAATCGGGTTCCCAACTTGGTCCTACCGTCATAAATATACCTCCGGTGTTTATTATCTTTTGTGATCTAATCTTGGATCTTAGCAAAGATAGGCAATATTCATTCGATATCACACGGAATCTCACCACGAACGTGGGTACTCGTAAAAATAGTCTGCTGGCTGACTGGATTAAGAGTGCCCGGATGAGACTTATACGATATATACATACATGTATATATACAGGAAATCGTGGCAAGCAGTGATTTATAGATTTAATTCCACTTATGCTGACAGTATCATGTCACCGACCGAGTGGCTCAGCCAGACAATGTTGGTCGTAGCCACAGTTCAGGTAGGAAGAGGGCTTAAGGAAAATAGTTCTTCTCGACACTGAACCCGTACGACAATTTGTAGGAAATTGTAATCGCAGTACAGAGTTCAACCTTAAGGTTCAAGACTCCGGTTCAACTCGCGGCGAATGTGCTGGTAACTTTCCAATCAGGCGTCTCGGGCTTTATGCCGGATTTGATATAGTTGGGAGCTTTTGAAGTCTTCGTATTTTCTGCCCCGAACCTATTTGAAGCCGCAGAAACATGCGTCGTCAAAATCGGCTTTGAAAAATGGAGACTACGATAACTAGTCCTACAATCGTACACGATCAGTGATAGCCGCAAGTATGGACTGGAAGGTTGCATTCGGGCATCTCGGTCCGATCGTACTATGCAGCGATGTCACGAGATGAGTCAGGAACGTGCGATGGAACGTCTGAGCGACTCGCTTCGGATGCACAGCAGACAGCAAGTAATCTTCAGATCTTCTAGGTTTAACTTTAAAAACTCTAACTGAGGCTATTACCCTTGAGTATGTGGTTGGCGTACTTGGCTTTGCCTCTGCGATCCAACCAAGGCATTAGTCTCAACCTGAAACCCCACCAAGGATGTCAAGTCGACCCTGGTTCTCCACTAGGAGCTGATGGGGCTTCCATGACTATCTGGCTCCCAGAGTGAAGCGCCATGCATCTTGGCCAAAGGGGCCACTTCTGGGTTCAATGCAGTTTCGTCCTGGCTGCAAACCTCCCAGCGCTCCGCGTGGCTGGCACTAGCCTGTTAAATCAGTATTTATCGGATGTCGCGGGGAGAAGCCACTATGAATTGGCTACCAGCTGCAAAGGCTGATTAAGCTGACGCGACGAGCACCGTGCGATGGAACATGTTCGCTGTGCTCTTCGACCAACACACAGAAACAGCTCGCGCAGCTGCAGTGATTGCATATGTTGTAAGTGAGGCTTTCGTAAAGTAGCCTGTTTTAGTTCTAGCATCGGACTTTCCCAGACTTTCAAGGCGACTGCAGTGTCTCTTTTTGTAACATCGACGGTAAAAGCTTCCCCGTAAACGTTCCTCAGCCACTCGGCCATGGTTGTTGTGACCAATAACGGTGGTGGGCTTACTCCCAACTACCAGGGAATTAAGGCTCCCCAAATGCAGGGTTAGTGGGTCCCACAGGGGCGCAGTGCTCAATGTTGGCACTAATTGAACGCTTAAGCGTCGGTGTAATCTTGCGATCTTTCCAATGAAACCATGATCCTATTCATGTACTGACTCGATCGCGCCCAAGTGCTGCCGATCACAAGGCTGATCTCACGCTGGGGCAGTAATTGTCCATGTGGCAATCTTGATCTGGAGATTTCCCGAAATAGTGGACAAGACGAAGACGCGTGGAGGTGTCAAGTGGATTTAAACTCTCCCAAGACGACGAGAATCATATCTAAGTGCGGGCACACACTCAACTAATCGTTGTGGACAGAGAGTCTGTTACATCTCGTCGACTGGGGCAGATCACAGTGATCATCCTCCTTACAAACGATCTGATGCCGCATATGGTTCACATGCATCTTTGGCCCTCGCAGGAATGGACGATAATAGAGGCCCTCGCCTCCTCGCATCGTGTTGGTCGTTGGTAGGCGCGAGTGCTATATTCTTGTCACTCCGTGTGTACTGCAAGCTATGGCGCGGCAGAGGTTTGTGGTGGGATGACCACTTGATGGTAGTTGCCTGGGTAGGTTGTCTGAACGTCATCGCAACAGGTGGTTGATGTCGCTGACAATAAAATCCCCGACTTGTAGGTCGCTCTGGCAATTGCGGTATCGATAAACAGCTATATCGTGTCTCTTGGATTCGGTCGTCATCTAGATACGATCAGCACGGACAACCAGAAGACGATTAATCTCTGCACGATCCTGGTGGCTACCTTCGGTATACTGTCGACAACGATAAGCAAAACTTCGTTCGCCTTAACGCTCTATCGAATCGTCATAAGCCAATGGGTTAAATATCTTCTAATATTTGTTATCGTGACGATAAACCTGTCGATGAATCTCGTCTGGATCTTCGGCTTTGCCAAGTGCACCCCGCTGCAGAGGCTATGGGACAGCAGCGTACCTGGGACTTGCTGGAGCAAGACCAATCTCGTTAGGTATCAGCTTTTCGCGGCCTGTAGGCAACACCCTCACTATTGGCATTTCCAATGGACTGACCAATCCAGATTATTCCGCCTTGCTGGACTTCGTACTGGCATTTATACCTTGGAAAATACTCATGGGCATGGTAATGCTGCGCCGCGAGAAATTTGGAGTCGCTGTGGCGATGAGCTTAGGATCTGTGTATGAACCACCCTGAATTCTTTATCCTCCGCGCAGGCAATAACTAATGAGCTCAGGGCTGGTATATGTGGTATAGTCAAGGCAGTACTAGTGGTCAGTATCATTAGCCCCGACATCACGTATGACCGGGTCGACCTCACGATTTGGACGCTCACGGAACCTGCGGTGACAATAATGGCCGCTTGCATTCCCGTTTTGTAAGATTCGTATGCGCCACATATATGAATTCACACTAACAAGACGCAGGAGGATGCTCTACCTAGAGCTCAAGTCAAGTCAAAGGAGTTATTTCCGAAGCAGACCGTGGATGGATCCGTACAGCCTTGAGCAGACTCATCCGGATCACAAATCGAGAAGGGAAACACGTTATGGTCACAATCAGCGCTACGCTCGAACCTCCGTCGTCATCATGTCTACATCGGGGTGGCAAGACTCTCAAGAAGCTCTACAAGATCTAGGAGCGAATCAAACGGGAGTGACGTTACCAGTGGGTGGAATAATGAAGACTGAAGAAGTGAACGTACAGCATTCACGTCTTAGTAGAATCAGTGGTGATGACTCTTTCGAGCTGAAGTCGGTGCAAATAGCCCATAAAAGAGAGGATGGGAAAATGTGAGTATCTGAAGATACCCTTTTGGACTCGTTTTCCTTATTTTCTATTATCTGTTATCAAGTTCTCTTCTTGTTTCACCAGTTACAGACTTTGAAATTGACAGACGAATGAATTGCGTGCCAACTACACACATATGATACCAGGCCGTGAATCAAGCGAAACAATCACGATTCATACCCGGTAACTATTTAAAGCACGTCAATCCATGAGGCCATGCAATAACAAGTCTCCGGCCATTTCGGAAATCGCTCCTCCTAAGATCATGCGGTTAGTAGGCAGCCTCGGTAAAGCGGTGATATAGCTCATTTCCCACTTCAAGCTAAGGACCGTTGTGAGCTTAGATTAGCTCGCCCACCACGATTATGAAATTAGCTGTAGTAATATCCTACGAACATTGTTGGTACCCATGAAAATCAGATCATGACAATTTGTGCATCCGAGTGAGCTGTTTTTCTGCTGTCGCTTGTAGTCCCATGACTATATTCAGCTCGGCCGGACCTACTATCCACCGTACCCACGCCAAGTAAAGTCCGTTTTTCTTTTACCACGGGCCGATCAATGATCGACTGGTCTATTGAGGACAATTGGTGAACTTGAAATCACCACGTGGAAAGCCAGATGATTAGCGTGCGTTGGAAGGCGATGCCTCTGCGGCTCGGGGTGTATGGGGGATCCCATGTTGTAAAGACCAGTGGCTCGGCTTCTAAGGTAGAAGCGCGACTAGACGCCTTCTCATGCTATCGCCGGGATAGACCGTTAGCGGCTCCTATACCTGTGGACCCCTAAATTAGGTACTTGACTGCCTACAGCCATTTATATACTATGCGCCATAGCTGAAGTACCACAGATGGTCGGCCTTCCCTCGTGGTTTCCTGCACGTGTCAGCGAGGTGAATTGTTTCAGGCCAAGTCTCAGGGATTCAAGGTGTCGCCGTCTTTGTCAAGTCTTCTGCTTGCGGCCATTTCCGGCCTGGCGTTGTACGAGTGCTCAAGCCTCCCATTAAGCTTGCGGCGGAGTGCTGGCTCGTCCAGCACTCCGCCTGTGGACGTAGCCAACGGGACCTACTATGGTGCGACAAATCAGCACTACACGCAGGAATTCTTCAGGGCATACCATATGCCCAGCTGCCGACTGGCTCGCTACGATTCGCACCACCTCAGCCGCTCAACACGTCGTTCGACGAACCACGCTCTGCAACTGAGTATGGTCACATCTACATTGGCTATGGCTCGGATACTTCCAGATTGGGTAGTTCCATTTATGGGGACTGCTTGCTATCAATGTAGTCAGCCCAGCAGGAACCAAGGCTGGAGATGATCTGCCCGTTGCTGTCTGGGTTCATGGTGGTATAAGTTCTTTATGTATAGAGCAACTTTACTACTGCGATGACTGACCCTAGTTTTACAGAGCTATCCTATGGGTGGATCACGCGATCCTCGGTACAACCTCACCTTAATTGTTCATCAGTTCGTGAAGGAGGGTAAGCCCATTGTTGCAGCCTCAATTAACTACCGCCCCGAGGTACTGGGGTTTTCTGTTCAGCCAGGAAATGCAAGACGCTGGAACTAGTAGCATAGCTTTCAGAGACCAGTGGATGGAATTCAGATAGATACAATATAACATTGCCGCCTTTGGCGGCAACCGTGATAAACTCACGATCTGGGGAGAATCTGCCGGTGCCCGATCTTTGGGTATGCAACTCGTCGCATATAATGGAAACGATGGCGATTTATTCTACAGCGCAATCCTCGAGGGGGGCAGTCCCGTCGCATGGTTCGTGTGTGTTTTTTCCTGGCAGACATACTCCACGCTCTCGTATCGAAGACGGGATGTGCCAATGCCAGCGACAGCCTTGACTGTCTGGGGGAGTTCCCCTGGCAAACCCTCAATGATGTCTTCAATAGCACCACTCCTTTGAGCCTCACGTCACCAACCCTGACTGCAGTCATTGATGTAGATTTCATCACGGACCAAGGTTCCAACCTGTTGCATGACGGAAACTTTGCTCACGTGCCTATCTTGCTTGCCAACAACATCGATGAAGGGACCGCATACGCGAATACCGGCATCAACACCAAGGCACAATTTCAGAGCTCTCTGGCCACTCTGGGCTTGGCCACCGATCAAATTATAAGTATTCTGTATCTTCATGGTAGACTGCCACGAGAAGAGTCGAAGCAGGTCGGCAAGCGTGTGTGCCTCTGCACGAGAGATGGTTCCTTTGTTCTTGGCACTAGCATCGATGATAAGCTTTACACAATTGAACTGCGAGGCCCCTGGTCCAGGTAGAGAAATCCATAAGCCACGTTCCGCTATTGCATGCAATTAATCAACAGCTGATGGACCATCAAGGTATCCAACAGTGCATATCACTCTAGTAGTAAATAAGCAGTCAGCTCGCATTACGCTACCTGACATACTCCCAGCGATTGGAAAAGTCATCATCTACTTCAAGGATGCCCGCTTTCGGTGTACCATCTTTCCCTTTGCTCTTGGGATCCAGACGGTCGATTTTGAACTCCTCCAACGCATAATCGGAGTGCCCATTCAGCACCATGTCCTTGAGGGCCCGGCCGAGAAGCGGCACGAACTTCATAGCCCAGCCGGCAGTGAACACTACTACACTATCTTTTGCACCACCCTGTAGATACTGTGCTGGGACATAGTCCAATACAAACATATTGTCTTACTCATGTTATTATCTTCTGGCTGTATTAGAGAGGGAACTGTACGTACCAAACACATTCGTCATCAGACACGATAAGGTGTACGCAGGCGTTGTGAAATCAACCCCCACTAGGTGCTCCTTAATGAACTTCTGTGTGTCGTGTATATCTTCGGGGTTTACGACGCTACCGCACCGTTGATCAGGGTCTGTGATCTGTCTCGTTGCCGCGTCTACCGCGATTCGACACACGTTAGGGGGGCCCCATTCGACTGATGGAAAACCGTAGAATAACTGCGATCTACCATGCTTATCATTGGCGAACTGGAACCACATACCTTAAAATGATTAGCAGATTTACGAACAATTTTCGGTATTACGTACTTGGAAAATGAGTTCCATTAGGACCAGCATTCACAGTGTAGTACGAGGCTACCATCTCCCAGATATTGAGCTTTAGCTTGATACCAAAGCTCGGTTGCAGGATATGGTTTGTGTATGCACCCGCCGCTATGATAATCTTTCGAGCCCTAAATGAAACAAATTCATCGCCGTTGGCACGAGCTTCGACCTTCCATATGTCTTCGTCATTCTCCTCCTCAGGGACGAGTTTCGTAACCTCGGTATACTGCTGAGTGTGAGCGCCATAATCTTTGGCCAGGCGCGACAAAGTTCGAAGCAGGAGTGGAACATTGATTATGCCATTATCTGGAGCGTAAATACCCTCCCACGTGTCTGGGAGGTCTTTGAATGGATACTCGCTCTCCATCTCTTGTTTTGTCACTAATGTCGTGTAAGCTTAGCAGGAATGGATACCAAGTCTAACACATACTCTTGCGAAAAGGCATATCCAGATTCTCCAGATTAGCTATAGGACCCATGAGTGTCCCTAGAGCATATTTAGTTTCATATTATATGCAGAGAACCTCGAACGAGTACCTTCTGGCGTATTTTTACCCATCGTAGGGTCTCCGAAATTCAGGAGTCCTGTCATTGTGCGCAAAGATGTGCCAGAGTCCCTTTCCAGTTCTTTCCAAATGCTCATGGACTGGTAAGCAAGCTCTGCCATAAATGGCTCAGTATACCTTTGTCTTATTTTAGCAGAAGGTTGTTATTAGCCTAGTGCGATGCCCTTATCTTACATGGTGCGATACATCCTGGCTAGGTCATTGGAGCTCCCAGCGGCGTTGAACAGACAGCTTTGTTCGAGTACCAGAACAGACTTGGCTGCTTTGGCTACCTCGTATGCAGCACCAAGCCCGATCGCACCGCCACCCACTACGATGACGTCATAAAGCTGAGAAGACATAGCTATTATATGCAGCAAGGTCGTTCGCTGGGATCTTGCTGGGCTGTACCTAAGATTGCTGAAGATATCTGTGAAATGTACATGAATTGGAGATATATGTGCATATGTCAATTAATCAACTTTAGTTTTCAGGTGAATATCGATTGTCCGCCTGAAATAGATAGCTTCCA
Source organism: Seiridium unicorne (assembly GCA_039778275.1). Lineage (NCBI taxonomy): Eukaryota > Fungi > Ascomycota > Sordariomycetes > Amphisphaeriales > Sporocadaceae > Seiridium > Seiridium unicorne. The sequence continues at coordinate 180,129 of JARVKF010000279.1, forward strand.
GTGCGATATAGTCGACACGAATCTTCTAAATACATGACTAAGAGGCCGATGCTTTAGAAATATGAAATCAAGCCATCTTATAGTCATGTCTGACTCAGTTTCTCGTTAAATGAAGGCAGGTATCTATGCACGGAACGACATACCGAATTAGGCATAGTAGCTTAGTAATATACTTGGCAAACTTATAATTGGATATAAGGTGATTACACCAATGGTCGATGTGTGGGGATGTATAGTCTTTAATTGTGAAATGCCTTGCTATGCCGCGCGTATCTTTTCTCGGCTCCCAGAGGCTGATTAATAACCTCGACAATTTCTTTGGGGAAATGTTTACTGTATCCACCTCGGCATCCTGGTCCCGACCTATAAACTCAGTGTCTGACATTGATGTTATGCTGTGCGATGTGCAGGCCATCTTACTCAGAGAAGCTAGTCTTATATTATAATTCACTGCTCCAAGAAACAACGAGTCGCGATCTTCCTTTGTAACGCTGCCGAATGGAGTCTTTAGATCGGCGCGAACCTCGCTCGTGACCGTCAGTCGAACTGCAAGATCGATTATAAATGCTATGGCAAATGGTAACCACGCCGTCTTCCCCGTGACATTAATAACCGAAGCTGCAAAGAGATTCATTCATAGCCTTTCGATTGTCACAAACCTGGTTTCGCCAAATATGAGCGCGGGTGTCTGCAGCTTTCGCTCGAGATGGGCGTCGAGGCTTGTCAGGGAGAATATCTTTCATGAGCTGACTAACCTCTCGAATGGGACTGACCATGGTCAACGGAAGCAGAATGGCTCAGCTGCGACTTCGCAAGCAGAATGCCTTTCCTTCTCGGCTCTGAATTTGAACAACCTTTTCGCCACGATCCCCGCAGACGCATTCGACCTTCCGAAAGATGCTGTGCAGAAGCATGACGGAAGCTCTTGTATTAAGCCCAGTGACTCGAATGCCAAGCACAGAATCTGCATTGTCGGTGCTGGTGTCACTGGCCTATTCATTGCTATGATTATGGACAGCCTGAAAATCCCTGGTTTGGAATACGACATTCTGGAAGCATCGGACAGGACTGGAGGGCGAATATACTCTCACCACTTCTCCGATCTCCCACACGATTACTACGACGTCGGCGCCATGCGGTTTCCGGATATTGCCATCATGAAATCGACTTTCGAGCTTTTTAGGCAGTTGAAAATGCCGCTGATCCCGTACTCCCTTGACCACAGGAACTCGGATCCACCCACAAGAGGATCAGTCAACTGCCCGACCATGTATAATGACATGACTGTCATTGATGGTGAGCGGCCCGGCTCTGATCCGTTTCGTGTTGGCAAAGCAAACGGAGGGTCAGTCCCCGACAAATATGTCGACAACGTGATGCATCTGCTCAATGATGTCTATGAACCTTTCAAACAGGAGATGGCTAGGGACTTCGAAGCTGGGTTCAAGCTCCTTATGAAATACGATAGCTACAGCACTCGCGAATTTCTCGCATGTCCGCCCCCACCTGAGGATGGGATAACACCCTTAGGACCCCTGGACTTCTTCAGTGTCCAGTGGCTGGAGACCAACAACACATCAAGCGGCCTCTTTGATCAAGCACTCTCCGAGTCAGTCATGGACTCTTTCGACTTTGCTGCGCCGAAAGAAGGTGACCCCATAGAGTGGTACTGCATCGAGGGCGGGTCTTCACGTTTGATCCAGGCCATGGAAAATTCCATTGAGCAATCTGTACAGCATGGAAAACGGGTGCAAAAATATACGCAACATCCAGAGACCAAGAAAATTGCTGTTTACGTCGCTGGGGAACCCGAAGGAAGCCGTCTGCCATATGACTCCGTCTTCAACACAACTAGCCTGACGTGTCTGCAACGAATGGATCTCACCGGTCTCGATTTGCATCCTAGTCAGAAGGACGCAATCAGAAGTTTGCACTACGACGGCAGTGCAAAGATAGCCATGAAGTTCACTTATCCATGGTGGATAACAAAATGCGGCATCACAGCCGGCGGCGAGGCCTCATCGGATACACCCCTTCGCACGTGCGTGTATCCATCTTATAACGTGGACGACCCGCAAGATGAGCCGGCCGTCATGATTTGTAGCTATACGTGGGCTCAGGATGCGGCGCGCATTGGTAATCTGATCCCGCGCACCAAGGGGGGCGGCGGCGTTGCTGATGGCCATGACGACACGGAGCTCCGTGACCTAATGCTAGATAATTTGGCGCGGCTGCACTTGAAGAATTTCCAACAACAAGACCCAGCTTCCGATGTCCTGACTACTGTTGACGAGGTTCGCCAGATTATCGGCGATGCATACATATCACACCACGCTTTCAGCTGGACGCACGACCCGTTCACTTCGGGTGCCTTTGCACTATTTGGACCTGGCCAATTCACACACTTGTACCCTTATCTCTCACGTCCAGCGGCGGACAGCCGTTTCCACATCTGCGGAGAGGCGAGCAGTGCGCACCATGCGTGGCTTGGTGGCAGCTTGGACAGCGCACTTGCTTGCGTGCACAAGTTCTTGAGACGATTCGACATGTGGGAGAAGCAACAAGAGTTAAAGTCTCTGTGGGACACGCCCGATGAGATAGAGGACGGTGTCAATGGTACACTGCATCTGCAGGTCGCACTGGGCATGATTCCACCGAAGGGCAATGTGATTCAGCGAAATACAGTCAAACCTGCACGTAACGATAAGGGGGCTGCACGGGGTTGTATCGTTATATAGCAGGTATCGCTACAGTGTACCTACCTGGCATTGGGCATCTGCGCTGCCAAGCTGACACTAGCAGCTCACCATACAATTTGAGTTGCATGGAGATTACATGTAGTGGGTACACTTAGAGTTCCTACGGGGTCTGTCTCGGTCCACTCTTAGATGGGGCTTTTGGTCCAAAAAACTGCCCAGATTGGTATGCGACTCACCATAATTCCTGCCTGACTACAGCGATATTAGTGGTGAATCATTAATTTAGACAACGTTGTACGGCCCACTTATGATACAGAGTATATCATTACCTGCGGGGTCGGTTTGCACATGTCTGACTGTATGGTCAAGTTGATAGTTGTCGGAGAGAAATAATAGCCAAACCTGGACATATGAGACTGGTAATATAACGCGAATGATGGTCATGTATATTGATTCATATCCTACCTGCACGTGGGTTTATTCGTTCCATCACAGGACTCACTCCCTTCCGTAGACGACCGCGTCAGTGCCCGTACTGTTAGCATCTTCGTTATAGTACTTCCACGACCATGTTGGCTAGACGGACATGTCATCATGTGGCAGCTACTAACGTAGCGACCCTCCTGTCATACTGGAACATGCGAGAAAGCCGAACAGCACGGCATACTCTCACAATCAAGGCTTGCAGTAATGGGAAGTCCAGAACGGGTCGATGCTTCACTATCGCGTTCCAAGCTCGGTCAAGTCCAGGCTACTGATGTATTACAAATTTTTAGACTTTTTGAATGGCCATAAATGTAACAACGCTTATGGCTGTGGTTTTTTAAAGAGTCTCCCCACAAAGGTTGCGCCATAAACCAGGCTGGTCAGTCCTGTAAACAAGATTAAAAAGCCATATCCACTGCCATAAGCCGCAAAATATTGTCCCTTCCCTGGTAGTCCTTTGATTAATGCATCACTCAAAAACCCGGAAATGACACATGCAACACCTCTTCCGATACAGAGATGGCCATGCACCATCACAGGATCTGTCGGACCAAAGCCGTCTTCGTCGCCCTTCTGAGAGACTTCTTTCATAACGCTCGGCCAAGTTGAAGTCCAAGAGCCACCGGATAGGCCATATAGAATGCAGAATACATATAGAAGAGAGAGGGATTCAGTGAGGCCCCAGATTAGCAAAACTGACGCACTTGCGCCTACCCCTGCATAAGTAATGCGAATAGTAAGGCTGATTTTGTCACTCATGTACCCCATAAAGACAATACCGATGGTCGAAGATATATTGACCAACATTACAGTCAATGTACCAAGGAAGTTTGTGCTGCCAAAAATAACCCTTGCGTAAGTTGGAAGGTATATACCAGGAAGGAAATACGTTATTGCCTGTACAGAGTTTGCGAATTGGTGTAGGAGGAAAGACTTAGTGGTGAGAAAACGCAAACTAAAGTGTTGATCAGGGGGAACTTGCTGGCGCGGTATTCTGGGCTTGACGAAATAGCCTAAAGGGACGGAGCTTGCCAACAAGATGCAAGCCCATATTCGCATAGCCATTTGGAATCCAAAATGGCTAAGCAGCCTTTCGAGGGATAATGGGAGTATAACACCGCCAACCCCTCCAGCGCTCCACACGATGCCGTAGGCAAGGGCTTTACGACGGTCGAACCATCCGTCGATATAGAGCGTGCAGGAAGCGCAGGCAACGCAACTGGCAAATCCGAAAATAACGCCCTGAGTGGCGATCAAGGGGGGAATGCTGGAGCAGAAGGAACTGATTACCATAGACAACGAAGCAGTGATGAGCCCGAGGAATGTGAACCATCGAACTGAACGTGGGTAGCGGCGGCAGATTGCGACACAAAAAGGCGTCGCCAAGTACATGACTGCCTAAAGACTTGTCAGCCATCCTATACTGCTGCTTGCTGACTCCAGGAAGAGGACTTACAGAGGTCGTGGTACCAACTACAGCAATGAGATCCGAGTCCTTGAACGGTTCGTGGGTGCTGTAGAAATCTTGGAACACCCCAAAAGACAAGCCAAAACCTTGGATCTTTGGTGAGTCTGGGTAGTCCGTTGTGATTACTGCCTTCCAGCAAGCACTTACCGAACGTGAGGATCTCGGTTATCCAACATGCAGCCAAGAATAACCATGCATCCTTTCCTGTGTCGGCTGGAGGCGAGGAGAACTCCCTCCCTGTTGTCTGAAGTTCTGAGGCTATGGTTGATGACGATGGGCCTTGTTCCGCGTCGTGGGGCATGCAATCACCAACATTGCGCAGTTCCAATGATCTTTCATCCATTGGAAGTGGACGAGTCAGTATTCGCGACAATAGCCTTGTGACAAGTATGACAATAATATGTTGAAGAAATGAGTTCTCTGTTGTCGTGTAGGGTATGGCCACTATTTGTGTTCCTGTGCGGCTACATTCATCTGCACCTGTACGCACTATGGTCGATTGCTAATTAGAGGGGAGCTTTCCTCCCGCAACAACAAGTGGTATCTGCGCCCCTACTGCATCACCCTTCCGGTGGATGAAGTGACGTAGAGAGCAGCCAAGCTACCTAATGCTACATATTGCAAATCTAGTTGGACGGCCTTCGCTGGTCCAGGTCCCCGGCGCCAAGGCGCAGGGATGCCTCTGAGCTTGCATCAAACCGGATATCCCACCTCTATCGGGATAAGTGGCCGCGGTCTAGGAACGGATCGCAGGTCCGACTTTAGGTCTTCCCTGCTTGGGCAACGTGCCGCGGGAGCGGCCGCAACTAACTTTGGAGGAGGTACAGTCAGACCACACAGGGTCATGACAATGCGTACAGTCAGACCTCCACACAATGACAAAATCATACGATAACTTTTAATCGTAATAGGAAACCTACCGTGAAACAGAGGCTCTGGGGCCCGGGAGCCTCCAAATACTGCGGCTAACAACTCTGAGTGTTTTTAGCACGTGACTAATAGCGCACATGTGTCTCTAGTCGTTAGCTTCTCTCGGTGCACCATTTCGTGCGGGTACTGCTGCCATAGCTGCTTATGATACCTATGTAATGTGGCCTTAGGTTCTCTTGCAACTCAGAGCCATCTTCTTCGGGCTCCGTGAAAATACAGGCTGATATTATTGACAACGTAGTAGAAACGGAAAATTTAATGACACATTGCCCAACGGCAATATACATAGTATGGAGTGTCTTGTCTGTCTTTTGCATCCCTAGTGATGACTGCCCTACTATGGTACAAGGCCTCTGTTTCATCACCTATGACTGCCAGCTGCAAAGCCGGCCGCTCGGACAACTTATAGCGGGCTCAACAGCACCTCTCAGCAGAGATAAATGGAGCCGGCGAGACTGGTTATGAACCATCGTCCTCAAACCCTCCTTCTTCGCCACGTGCGACCCTAATTCAACCATTGACAATGGCTACATGCGCTACTGACTGTTTTCTGTTATTTCAAGTTTATAAAGATATGTTAAAGTAAGCCTACATACCAGTAGCCGATTTTAGGGCTAACGACGAACGGATTGGACGCTTCTGTAGAGGTAAAATTGGGCGAAGATTGCCAAGTCGAGAAACAATGTGCCTAAACTACCCACCAGCCACGAAAGGTTCACCAATATATGTCTGCCATAAATCTTCCACCCGTCGCAGGATGAGTTGCAGTGGCTTAGACGAGCGCTGGTCGGGTCAAACGCGATAATAGAGAGGACATACATGAGATTCCCCAGGCAAGCGAAGAGGAAGAACAGCATGGAAAGCCCCTCCACAGACTTGCGGCGCCAATTCAAAATTAATTGAGGGAAGCGTGAGCCAAGATAAAACACGGCGCAAAGCCAGCCGAATATTTGACCCCATATGTCAAACTCAATGGTCTCTGGAATCGGGGCTGAGCGGCCACTGCTTGCAGAGTATTGAAAGAAATACCAACTAGCCATTCCTGTAATACAAACCATTAGAATAGCCACCGTATTCCTCAAATACAACCGTAAACGGGTATATGTAGGAGGAGTTTCAGGCTCTTCGGAGATAATAGGCAAGGCTGAGGGAGATTGAGAGCAAGTTTCGTTACTGTTTCGATTTTGCCGCTCGTCAGCTGCGGGTTCATCTAGCAATCTTGTCCTTTCGTTCGGTTCTCCTGTCTCCATCGACATAGACGTCTTCGGGGTGAGAAGCAGGAATTTGTCCTTCCATGCGAAGCCCCTGTAGAAGAAGCATTGAGCCAACAATACTACATCAGCCACGGTGTAGTATATGGCAAGAATGACCATGGTCGGTAGAACGCCCTGGAGCATGGCCCCTAAGATATTAAAGACATCGCCCCATAGCCATATTACTAAGAAATGTAGCGATAAGCCATCAGACGAGCCTTGGCGGAAGTTTTTGACAATCTGCGGGCTGAATACTACAATCCATGCTACAATAGAGATGGAACTGCACGAGAAGGGACGATCAGCTCACGTAAGGGGTAGAGTACTATACGGATGGAAAGTATTGACATGGTTTTGCAAGGCTGATAGATTGACCTACCCGCATATACCTGAAATGGCTTCAACATCTAGGTCCGACAACGCTATAAAAGCTGCCATCTTGGTGGCAAGGTGGTCAAAATTAGGAATTGCTAGCCGATGGGAAATGAGTCTTGTGGGTCGGTCACAAAAAGAGAGGATATGTGTAAGCACGATACTGAGGGAAAACGTGTCCGCATTTGTATAAGGTATGATGAACTCGAAGAATGCGCTTAGCGCTAATGGAAAAGCATCATTCCTTCTCAAGACTCAGCGCATAATGTGGAATGATATGTGATGAAAGCAAATTCGCTGCCAAAGTCTTGTTCCTACCGCGCACGACTTACATGATTAGGTTTTGCTAAGAGAGAGGTAATTCCGCTACCCGAATTACTCAGATAGCACAAGATTTTAAAATGGAAATCAGTCTGAGCTATGCTATATAAGATGACTGTCGAGAAATGACGCGGCGTCATGACAAAATGGCACCATGTTGTAAAAAACCGTAAGCCACTCCGAAACCCGAGCCAGAGAAGGCAGCAGGGAATATGTAAGGAATCCACATTTCTGACTAAGTTTATTACGCGCGGGCTTCCTGGCGGCTGCAATACCTATTCCGACTATTCCGGGGAAGCCAAAACTATGGGGCCGATTCTTAAAATGGCTGCCAAACCGACGAGACCCCGGGGCTAAGTCACATCAATGTGGGGCGACGTACAAAGCGCATAATCAAGGCCGACCCGCATGTTTTGTCATCTTCTTTTGCATAGTCGAAACCTGTGCGAGCGCGTCAATGGCTCGAGTTTTGAACCGGTGGAGACGCCGAAAGGACTGTGCATATTAAAGGAACCGGAGAGAAGATCTTCTGTGCTAAGACAAGGAGGCTATGAGTGATGGAATGGAATGGTTAATTGAGTATCAGGGAGAAGCCGGAGGCAGATACCCTCTTCCGGGGTAAAATTTGTTAGCTTGGTACTCGGGATTGCAGAATTCTGTGCCGTAGCTGCAAAGAATTCCTACGCTAACAGTTCATACCCCGGCAGAGGGTACATGTAGGCAGCTACTCTATATTGTGTACACGACAGCGGAGGCTGTGAAGCTCGATAATATAGGTGGCTGGGCCCTTATTTCAACATTCTGCAATATGAACATCACTTTGCAAAATACTGTATTATTTTATGTATATTGCAATATGTGCTAGCTCATCCGCATTGGCTTTAACTTACCAACGAGCTCATTGCTGATTTCGATTCAAAAGGTTACTTTGAAATGAATATGGCAATGTAAGCTGTGGGTTGGGGTAGTTGAAGCGGGCATGCTGCTGACCTACTAATAGCCTTATGGGTAAAAATTGGTATTGGGGCATTTATTTGTGGGCATTTAGTTGATGGCAGGGGTGTTCTGGCGCGTTGATCTGCTTCAAATTCAGATGTACCTGGCCTGTGCAATGCCCTTAATCTGTGCCCTTTTCCTTTGCCTGGTACGATAGTATTCTGCAGCATATCGATGCAATGCGACCTGTTGAACAGAGAAAGGTGGGTCACAGATAGATCAGTCGCCCAATGTTGGATGATACTTGGTCACAGCGCGTGAGGACTCTACGTTCCCCGCAGGTGGCATCTCTTTGAGCGCCCAAAGTGCCAAAAGCATCTGAGCCCAATGGCGTCCTCAAAGCGGCCACATCGGTTAGATCAGATTACTAAAAAGAAATAAAATAAAATTTAGAAAGAGAATGTAGGATAGTCAATCTATTCGTTGCAAAATTTGCTGGGCTCTTACTCGGACTCTAGCTGGGACTCTTGCCGGGCTCCTGTCGGATTTTTGCTGGGTTTTCCAGCTTCCCTATTTAACGCTTACAGGGCTCGTGATCGGAACAACCCCACTGTGGGCACTCCTTGAAGTATAGTAGTTGGCATAACGTGTCGCCTAGACCACAGCACGTTGCGCGCTTGGCGTTTAGTAGCCACCTATAAGACAGTCCATATTTTACGCGCCACTATGCAATACTACCTTGAATGCACATTTGGCTCTTATATATATATTACTATAAGCTTACGATCTGTTGTCAGCCGGAAAACTCGTTCGCTTTCGCGAGGTACCGACGAATAAGACGCAGTGGCCCCTGCAATATTTTCCCTGGAACGCGGAGCGCCACAGCCAAATCGCCGACGTGCTATGTACGCGTGCCACTTAATTGGTGCTCATAATGCCAGAGTCGCTTGTAATGCTCCTTGGCAGTAAGCTGGATATTATTTCGGTGCCGACGAACCTCCGTAGTCTCGCGCGTGTGGCTCGCAAACATGGTGGACATAATGCCTGGCTCAATGTTCCTCTTGGTTGCCGGGGATTTCAATGTGGGCGAGGAACGTCTACCGCAGCATTCCTGTAGGTAGGTAGGCCGGGAACCAGTATCCCTAGATTCGGGATTTGTTGGCTCGTAACCACGAAATGTCGTGACGAAGGCGGCTGACGGTTCCTGAAAATTTTCGTCCCACGATAGTAGCTTGCCGGCGCTTAGAATCTCGGAAACCAATCGCCTACAAATACTTGCAGCACTGCCAAAGACGCTACTATTAACAGTGTTCAAGTCATGAGAATTGATCAATTGTTTCCCAGCTGAGTGGAAACTGCAACGGCGACTCGATAGGAGACTGTACTCTAGACGGCCTTGGAGTTTAGAGAAAGACTTCTCAAAATGTACTGCATCAATGCAGGATTCACTCCATGCGCGAATACGCAGGCTCCGCTCTGGACGCCCAGGCGGCCGCTGGACTTTAACCCTTGATACCTTGAACGGGAGGATCCCGGATCCCACACTGCTAGCGTAGGCGCGAATGGCGCCATTCCCGCAGTGGTTTATTCGCTGTGGCTGCTACTAGTGTTTCGCTTTCTGCATGGATTCGAATGCATTCAATTCGAATGCGTTGAGAAATAACCGGCTCCAGTGTTACAATGTGTTTCTCGAATGGTTTGGCTTCACTGATTGGAATTTGATCTCGGATAGTTCCACACAGCAATTCAACGCTCTGCAGAAAGGATCTCGAGCTTGTCCGACAGCTTACGTTATTGTTCAACATTTCTATTCATCTAATCAAGATATCCTTCGCCTGCCATTAGGTGTGCCAAGGCCGGGCTTAGCGTGAAGGAATTTCCCCCATTTCTACCAACTACTTGTGCTACGCGATAAATACGTAATGGAAGAAGATTGGACCACTATGACTGATCCGAAAGAAAAGAAAAAAATTCAAAATCGCATAGCTCAACGCGTACACCGTATGTTATACCATGAGTTTGAGGTTTATCCTAATAGACAATCTCTTACTACGAGAAATAGGGACGAAGTTGAAGTCACGCATCCACCAGCTAGAGAAGCAGCTTAGAGAGACCGTTGCCAGCGCTTCGACAGAAAATGACACATCGAAGCCATTATCCTTATATGACGATCCAGCATTGTCATTCGCAATGCCAGATGTCTTGGCGACAACAAACTCTGTGTCCATATCAGATAGACATGGTACAAGTTCCAGAGATATCACGTTTGTTGCTAATCATGCTCCAAACTCGCTCATAGGGTCTAACACCGTGGTGGAGACGGGTTTCAATGCAGTCCCACAAGCTAGCATCGGAGCTCAGCTGCCGTGGGAGACGGCTTTGTGTGACTCACTATCACGGACTTCGGTGGAAGTTCAATCTATAGACCTTGATTGGCTTCTGACAGGTTCGGGAGCATCGGAAACGGTGCTAGACCACACGCAAGTTCGCTCGCCGTCGATGGAAAGAGGGCACAAAAACCCAGGCCACAGCCAAATTTTGCCAGATACATCGCTTCCGCGACATCTTGGTTCTTCGGACCACGTCTGGGTCTGTGATAATAGCGACCAGTTAGCTCACAAGATGACAACAGCACCAATGGCACAAAATAAAGGACACGAAGCACTGCCAAGACCCGATGGCACAAGACTGGAGCGACTCAGTCTTTTAGTGGAGTGCAGCAGACGTCTAGGCTTCAGCAATTTGGACGAAGCTTTGTCAGTCTACTATACTTCTGACTTGAGCAAATCGGCAATATTGTCGCATGAGCAGTCACTCAATCGAGTCAGACAGCTTCCCAACTTCCTTTCTAACATCAGAGAACATTCCAAACAGTGGCGGACTTGGGAGCGGGCCAGTTATGTGAGAGAGACGCTGAGAAGTGCGGAAGAGATATATGCCGAGGAATGCAGACTGGCGAGGATGAATCTGCGGGATCAAGGCATGATACAACTGACACAGAAAGAGTTACGGGCTGATCAGATGTCTCAGATCACACATGCTTTACAACAGGAGGTTTGTTTGTTATCTCTAACTTCTGCGGTCTAACAAACGCTGACATCGCGTTTGAATTAGATACCAAATACCTGGGCATTGATTACAAGCATCATACTACATACTGTTTTGCCAGGAGAGCCTCAGCGACCGCAAATCATCTTGATGGTCATGATGCTGCTCTGTCACCGTAGCCAGGATCCTATCACTACACTTGGTCTGTGCCAGGAGTTTCTTTGCCAACATGATGGTACGAAAGATGATGGGTCTGATCTTCTCTGTCAGACAGCAGATTGAGTTGTTGGAGCCTGTCCGCACTACCACTGGTGATGCAACATTCTGGCACCCGTTTGAAAACCCCTGATAAACATCACCAGCGGTCACCCAGTAGCTTTTCAAATCTTCTTAAAATGTATGGAAAGATTGAGTTTGGTTTCTTGGCGTATCGCGGTCGATGATTGAGCCCCAATTGAGCTTGCAAGAGAGAAGTGATTAGCAGTTGATCTTTGTCCCCATCCCAGCGCTTAGCTTTACGTCATATCGGCCTAGGCGGAGAAAATGTTGTCATTCAGACACTCAATTTCGGTAGTAACACAATCAAAGAGGGGTTTTCTTAAAATTTAGATTTAATTTCTAGGCAAGTTTATTCTTCTAAATGACTTGTTTCATCTAAACGAATCTCCTCGCCTAAGAGAAGCGTTGTGGTGTAGAATGGCACAAGATGTTGGTGTCAGGAAGGACAGGTCACAATGAGATCAAGTGCCTAGATATTCTCTAGGCCTTCAGCAGATACCATCTTGAGCATGATGAAGACTAAGATTCCGCGAACATGAGTATATACCAGTTACCGCTGTGTTTGGTTGATAATATGTAGCACTGCACGGCTATGGTGGCTCAAAAGCTGACGGCAGACAACATGATAAACATCCTCGCACTTTCAGTTCTTGTGCTTGACGCGATGGAGTGAGGGCCTCGTAGTGCAACGCTGCCTATTCCAAAATAGGTATCCTGGCGGCACACTTCCGGCCCGCATGAGAATCACCGTCCCTGGGACCAATCGAAGAAGAGACTCGGTGCTGTTCGTAGGGCTGCATTGCAACCTTGCAACCAAAGGGCCGGCGCCACCAATGGCAGCATGTTGGGGATGTATGCTTGCGAGCGTCTGAATGTGCATGTACCTGCCAAGGTAAACCAAGACTCTGATATTCGCCCCAACGTCTTGATGTTATCCCATTCAGGCAGAAGGAGCCGAACGCGAGGCCGAAACATCAGCTCGTCAGTATCGTTCTGAGCACCCACATCCGTTGAGTCATCCATTATCGATTATCGAAGCAATGACTTATGTAGCCGAAACTCGCCACCCAGGCTTGCAGGGTATGGGCGGCTGCCGTGTCACCGGCGATCCATGAAACCAAGAAGCTCTGGGCCCTTGGTGGGCCCTCGGAAACGTCACCACACATGCGGAGATCCACAACCCTGTTGCTGCTGCTCAGTCATCATCACTTCCCCTCCCGCTGCATACATGGCAGACTTCGGCCCGGGACTGGGACCAGAAGACAGTGGCAATGTCTATTCAGACCGCGACCAACCCAGACACGGCTCCCCAACATCAACCCACCCAAATCTTCCGCGCAGCAGATGCCACCACGGACAACTTTGCCTTTGACCATCCTAATACCACAGTGGGGATCTAGAATCAGCCGGCGGTTAACAGATGGCCCTAGACTAACCATAACTGAAGCTATAGCACGCAATTTGATAAACCTCTCGATGGAATATTCAGGGACAGCCAGGCTCTCATCATATGGACACCGGTGTGATACTCAAGGCCTCAATACAGTAATCGTCACCCTCATCGGCCTCTTCATTCCCCTTCCTTTCTGTTTATTCTTCTCTGACACCTACCGTTAATGCTAGCCTGCCAATCACAGCTATTTCCTTGGCAACCCTTAGGCAGGGTCTCAACGCCGACACAGAGACCAGATGAACTTGAGGGTCATCGCCGTGATGAACTCACCTCTCCGTGAGGACACCACGGGCAATATGAAGCTTTGTAGCCTTAGAAATGTAGAATTGAGAAAGACGGCAATTTGAACCGCAGCGATCGGTGGGATCGGCCCTACGCGGCTGAGCCGACGTCGCCAGAATCGGAACGCGCTTCCCATCCCAGGTCGCAACAAGCACTCGACCCCATAAAAGTAATCAGGAAGAAGACTACTGGGTCCCTAATAAGAGTCTCCGACGAGAAACGAAGCTGTCTGTCGGTCCTTAGGTCTCTCACTCATAGACACCCCCTGAAGTTTACCGCACCGTGACCGGCTCTGTGATACGTTCCAAGTAAATGTTGAGTCGCGGCTAGGCTGCTGTCTCCGCCATTTTCCCCATAGAAACGCCTAGTTTCCCCGAGTGCTGACACGCAGTTTTCAGTCCGTCCGTTTGGCCAAGAAAAATGACAGGCATCAGTTGTATCACAGCGAGATTACATTATTCGTTACAAGGAAATATCGATAGATGATTCAGTTAACATATTAAGGCTGATCTCCCATTATGGACTTCTTCAATCGTCTCTTAGAAATTTGCGAAGGTGACTCCGATATCCTTGGCTTTTGCAAGTTGCAGAAGTTGGCGCCCTATCGCTATGTCCATAACACCTAACCCAACGCTTTTGTATATGACGAAGCCACTTTTGAGCCATTTGGTAAGCGCCGGGGGGGCATCGTTGGATCCAATGATTTGTCCGACCTCGCTCATCTTGACCGGGTCTAGACCTGCGCTGACCAGCTCTCCGGCCTCTTTCAGACAACCCTCGCGACTATCGACCACGATATGCCCTTCCCACACTTGCTGCGAGAATATTCCGGAAGGATCCACCACAGCCTGGAGGAGCTCCGGATCGATCTCTGCCATGTCTAGTCTGTATGACCCGATAGCAGAGATGAATCGAGTCTTTCTTTGAGAACTCTCTGAAGTGAGGAATTTTGCGGGGAACAGAGGTTCAGTGGACGGAGTGGTACAGAAGATGACGTCCGCATCTACAACCACGTCTTCGAGGTTTTCGTCACGTTCCTCAAACTGGTACAGTCTGATATGTGGCGGCCAGGGTGAATGCGGGTCCTTGACTAGACTGTCAATTAGCCCTCGTGTTCGCTGTCGGCTTCGATTAACAATAACGATCTTGCGAATATCCTGCGCGCGCAGCGACACAGCTAGGCGAATGTGCCACTCTGCCTGCTTCCCTGAGCCGAAGACCACAATGTTACCTGTCTCCTTACGAAGCTGGTAGAGTAGCATAGAGCCCAGGGCGGTCCGGACGGCCGTAAGCTCGTCGGCGTTGAGTATACCGACAGCTTCTCCTACAGCATTACATAGGGTTAGGGTGCTGCGTAGCCCTGGCAGTGGTGATGCCTCAGGCGAGGGGATGGTGGGCCCGGAAGGAGGAGCAATGCCTATAATTTTGACGCCGATGGACTGTGGTGTCGTGGCGGGCATGAACAAGCTCTTCTGCCCGTCCGGCCGAGATACAGCGCAACGGTCTACTTGAAACTGCTGCTCATTATGGCACGAGTAGGCAACAAGAACTTCTTGCAGTGCTGTAATAAGTTCGCGGGTATCGTTTGAGGTGAGATCTCTCAGTAACTGTTTAATATCATGATCAGACAGCACTGTGAAAGCCATGGCGTGCGTTGAACAAATTCTGTGTTTTAGGCGCGTCAAAGTGAATACGGTGGAACCGACAGTGTTCTATTGGACTCAATATTCGTCGGAAATATATACTATCCGAGCGCTAAAATTGTCTGCAGACGGGTTACCCCAAAGCATGCCAGGTCGGATAACCCAAGCGACGGAATGACGACGAACCCACATGCCAAGATGCCCGCAGTAGAATCGATCGATCAATCAATCAAAGTCTTTAACCGGTCCCGCATGCTGATCCGAAATCAGCTAAGACCCAAGGAGACATGGGTACCACTTGCAGAGACCGTTATTCTATATGACTAAGTGGGTCACTTGTATGACTAAACCTGTGCTCCCAAGCAAGAATACAACCGTTTGCTTGAGAAACTTAGTCATATTCCAGGAGCAACTACGTCATATACAATAAGAAACTACTATGCTCAGACGTAAAGCACTGCAAGGCATTCAAGACAATTGAAATGGAAACAATTCATGTTGATGCTCTATCCCATAAGTCTTTTGGGGGCATCTTAATATATTTACCGCGTGTTAAGGGCCATGTTCTCTAACAGACAAACTTTACACTTTAATTTCTAAAGCACCTAGATTTTACGAAATTATAGCTATGACGAACCAATCTAACGGAAATTCTAGTGCTGCCAATGGCTGCAACGGCTCTTCAAAGGTCTCTAGCGCAAGTAAGTCCGCGAGTACCGAGTAGATGCAGATTCGCAATGATCATGGAATTGTTGAGAATTCTTTTATTTCTTTTATTTTATTTTTGCACATGGATAATATGGCTCACCCCTGCTCAGGCAATGTTTCTAACTTCAAAGTTATCGACTCCACCCTCCGTGAGGTAAGCTTCGGCTCAAAACCACGCTTAAAGTGAACTTCGCCTACTCACATCAATTCTCAGGGGGAGCAGTTTGAGAATGCATTCTTCGATACAAATAAAAGGATCGAGATCGCCAAAGCTCTGGATGACTTTGGTAAGCAAAACCGTTTGTATATTTAGCGGGTGTATGGAGACATGAATTGACCAGGCCGTAGGTGTTGACTATGTAGGATCATAACCCACACACGCATACAATTATTCCTATTCCAGCCACTCACATTTATTCCCGAATCAGATCGAACTTACATCACCAGCGGCTTCTAAGAAATCGCGCGCCGACTGCGAGGCAATCTGCAAGCTTGGCCTAAACGCCAAAGTGAGTATCTCCAGACCAGTTACGTTGGTAATATTAGCTCATTTTGAAACTAAGATCCTCACGCACATTCGTTGCCATATGGATGATGCAAGAATTGCAGTTGAGACTGGCGTGGACGGCGTGTAAGCATCAGATTCTACATGGAACCAAGAGCCTAATCGCTAACGGTCATAGCAATGTTGTTATTGGAACATCCTCACAGCTGATGTCGCACTCCCACGGCAAAGACATACCCTATATTATGAAGACCGCGCGTGAGGTCATCGAGTTTGTCAAGTCCAAGCAGATTGAGATCAGGTTCTCGACCGAAGATAGCTTTCGTTCGGATCTCGTCGACTTGCTCTCCCTATACCAAGCTGCCGACAAGCTAGGCATCAACCGGGTTGGAATTGCCGACACTGTAGGCTGTGCCGATCCCAGGCAAGTCTACGAGTTGGTTCGAGTTCTTCGGCAAGTCGTCTCATGTGATATCGAAACACACTTCCATAACGACTCTGGGTGTGCTATTGCCAACGCCTACTGTGCTATAGAAGCGGGTGCAACCCATATCGACACATCCGTCTTAGGGATTGGTGAACGTAATGGAATCACACCCCTCGGTGGCTTGATGGCCCGCATGATTCTGTCAGATCGCGGGTATGTCTCCAACAAGTACAACCTCAAGAAGCTCAAAGGCATCGAGGAGCTTGTCGCCAATGCTGTCGGAATAAATGTTCCCTTTAACAACTACATCACTGGCTTTTGCGCATTTAGCCACAAGGCAGGCATCCACACAAAAGCTGTCCTCAACAGTCCTTCCACCTATGAAAGTATCGATCCAGCTGACTTCGGGGTGAAACGGCACATAGCTTTTGCTTCTCGTCTAACCGGCTGGAATACCATCAAGTCGAGGGCGGAGATGCTCAAACTTTTCATGACGGACGAACAATATAAGGAATGCACAGCCAGGATTAAAGCTTCTGCCGATGTCAGTCCCGTCACAGTTGAGGAAACAGACAGCTTTATCAATGCGTTTTATAACGCACAAAAGCTCGGTACACCGCTGGACACTGTGGTGACGGGATAGGATGAGGGATGGCTTGATACCTTGCAATCCCAATATTGAAACCCCGTGAAGCAGCTGAGTTATAGCGTCTGAAAGCACTGTACAAGATGAAATACACTACTTCTTTCAACTTATCATGCACCTCTTTTAAGGTGATATCTTCCCTAATGGATTTCGTCACTGGTCGTAGTCCTTTCGAATAGTTCGCCAGTTGGCGCGTACACAGAATGTTAGGCATTATATCGACTACAGAGGCTTCCAGGCTGTTTGGGTACATGAAGTATGAAAAGATGGCTAAATTTTGACATAAAGGCCCTTGCCGACGCGGTCTACAAGTGCCGAAGTCCTTGCATGTGCATATGCACTAATCCTTCTGACTGCCTCATTCACGCCAATGCGTACTCTTTATTAGGTGGCAATGATGTGATTGTTTAGACAGTTTATTTCCTAACATCCTCTATGGGCCACCTGGTCTAGGATTCGGCGCCTTCCACGTGACTGACGCCGGAGTTCGTTCAGCTTCCAGGGCTACGGGAGGCTGCTCACATAAGGCTGCCGAGCGTGAGTGACCTGTGCTTGGTTTATCCTCTATTCGACTTGACAATCAGCTCCTCTACGCCAGCCCGCAGTCAGAAAACCGGAGAGAGGGGAAACGGTTTCAAGCACTCCAGGCTGCGCACTTATTGCCTGCCTTGAATGAATCCACTGGTGACCTAGGCTTTACCAAACCTGGTTCATACCAGTTATGCGTCTGATCATGTCAAAACAAGCAATTTGGAGTTATTTCAGGATGGCCACGTCCCCTCCCACGCCATTCTTTCATATATATGGGGCTCTGATAACGAGAAAGTCTCTTCTGATGATATCCGCCTCGAATCTATCGAAGTTGACCAGTCACACAAGTTCGTTTGGTGTCTACGCGCGATGGCTTCAACTTGTCAAGATGGACAAAGGTTATGGGGGGTGAATTGGTTGATTGATTGAGTACCAGAGAGAGAAGTAGAAGGAGAGGTGATAGTCTAGTATATGTACATGTGTATGTGGCTGGGAAGCCCGAAAAGAGGGTGGCTGGGCCACCTGTTTCAACACAACTACGCCTGGGCCGATACGTGCTGTATTCATAAGGGTAGCTCCGACGAGCTAAACGAGGAGATCAATTCGATCTTTCACTGGTACCGGGGCGCGGCAGTCTGCTATGCCTATCTCTCCGATGTGGGCTCGAAAAACAAACCATTAGATGTAAACTCAAATTTTGGGCAAAGCCAATGGTTCACTCGAGTTCGCAGTGGTTTGCTAGGAAGAACGGCATTCTCGCAGCTTTCTACGAAATGCTCTCTAACTGATAAAGGAATGAGTATAAGTGTATTCAAAGACCTTGCTAGCTGTGGCGCTATTCAGACGCTTGATGAGACAGAAGCTAACAACGGAGCCCATGTGAAGCGGTCTTTTTGGGCTCAATAAGCGGAGAACTCTAGTCAAATATATTATTTCTTCGAAGAAATTGAAGCAGGTCTTAAGCAGGACATCTTTCTACGAAATTAATCAGCCAACGACAACTATCTCAAGAGATAGTTTGTTAATAGCGCAAACGAGAAATCATAACTAACGAACCAATATTACCCATTATTATCTTTCTTCCACTGCATATCATCATAAATCATAGCCCATTTCCGTGGTATTAGATCATAAAACTTCGCCTCCGCATCAGTATCTCCATTTAACTGGTATCGTCCACCTGTTCAAGATGGCATTGGTTTCATGGCGATTTCTGACCATTGCCGCCGATTCCATTCACCTCTGTAACCGAGGTTGATTTCTTAGGCTTCAAACGCGCAGCAGTGGCTGGTGACGCATCAGGGTCAATGTCAGGGTTCAATACCGGAGCTGGTGCCTGAGCCACAGTTGGCTGTGCTGGAGTTGATGTAGGCGCCGGGGCCGGGGTAGGTGCAGGACTCGAAGTCGCTTCACTCGCTGACTCTGGCTGCGTGACGGCCTTTCCTTTGTCTTCCACCACTCCGTCAACCACAGGCTGCTTCTCTTCAGCCTTGGTCTCATCTTTCTTTTCCTCCTTCTTATCCTCCTTCGCGATAACCTTGGTGGCGGGCGCAGCGTCTTCTGGGGCAGCTACGACCGGTACGGCAGGCCCTGAGTTATCTGCTGATGGCTGTGGTGCTGGTTGAGCTGCCACGGCGGGGAGTGTCATCCTTGGGTATGGTCCACCGCGGTTTGGTCTCGCACCACCGTTGGCGTTTCCATCGAATCCGCCAGCTCCAGCCATATACATGTCCGGGTTATTCATTCCGTTCAGCCTTACGGCACGCTCATAAAGCCTCGTTAACCTTGCGACTTCAGAACGTACGGTAACTTCGTCAGTGTCAATCTCCTCATAGCCATGCGCGCCTTCGCTTATACCCCTCCACATGACTTCGGAGTTCTCGATTTCATCAAGCAGTCTCTCAAGGTCATCCCGGAACATGCGAGCTCTCATAGGTTGACCGCGAGATTTGAGATAAGCTATCAAGCCCGCGATGACAGTGTTCATTGCTCCAAAGACAGTGATCAAGATGTGCGACGATTCAGACGCCCCCAAAGCCGTAAGCGCGGCACCCAGGACAACCTGCGACAGCAACATGGTATTGCTCAGAGATGCACTGAAGTGGTAAGCGAGACGTTGAGAGGCAAGTAGCGAGATCGTGCGCCCGTATAGGGACTTTTTGTTAACGGTGAACTTCTGGTCCTTGGCCAAGCCTGACGGCGGGCACCCTATGAGCGTGCAGAATTGAGCATGGGGATTATTGCCGGACTGGTCTTTGTGCTTGACGGGGTTGACAGATTCATCTTGGCGCCAGTACGGTAGGCGGTCTTGCGAGCGCGAACGATAAGGTTCGCGAGAGACCGCAGTAGACCACAGAAGTGGTGATGTTTCCGATGCAGGCATCTCGCGATGCGATAACAGGGAAGATGTCGGAATCGGGGGCTCTGCTGGTTGATTTCGCCGCAAAAGCCAATCCCCAAGGTTTGCGCTTCCTGATGCTAGCTCAGGAACCTTGATGTGAATTGTAATGGGGTATTGTACAGACTTTGAGCGGACTTTCTGCGCCAGCTTGACGATACCCGGCTTCTGCACAGGCGACTACGACTGCATTTCTGTTGTAGAAAATAACAATATTTCAAACGCGCTCGCGATAGATCTCCCAGGAGAAAGCATGAAGGAGGTTGGTGTTTTCACCGCGACAAAAACGGCCCCGCTCAAAAGAAAGAGCGGCACGTGGTGAGACTCGATTTGGAGGCCATCAATTGGCGCATACTCTTTTGGGTAATGGTGTCACGATGGCTTGGGGCTCCATACTACTTCTGGCGTGGAAATCGGAACTAGTGCCTCGCTTAGCATTTAGCTCTACCGACGGCATCGTGATAGTGCGTTTTGGCGAAGAGAAGGACACAGATTCAAGCGGTAACGGTTTGATTACAAGAAAAGGAGGTAATAAAAATCAAAAGTAGGTGCACAAAATGATAAGAGTCGAAACAGTGATGTTGTTTTACGAAATTTCTCATAGTTATAACGGAGATGATAGGCATCGCTTCAGAAAAAGAGATATGTTTATCGCCTCGATGAGGCTTGTAGAAATAGTCATTTATATTTCTCAAAGGGAAGGGGGATGCTCGATATTTCTATCTTATCAACTCCTTTCGGCTTAGGTTCTCTTTGCCATGGATCAGAGAATCGAGGGTCGCATTTTGTACTATCATCGTCCTCGAGGCACTACCTATGTATGGGTAAATGTGCTAGTTTGATAAAGCATATGTTATGGTAGTGGTTGAGAGATCTGACATATCCCCTAAGAGCTACCTTAGTCCATTTTGTGATATCGCTATCTTCTTTTTCTTTTTCTAGGAGTACTATCATCTATGTCATTACTTTTACGCAGTATGTCTTCAGAATGATGTCCAAGCCTTCATCCCATTTCATAGCTAAGCTTTGGTCTATCATAAACAACTGCAGCCAAAGGTTAATTCTCAAAGCTTCCACTTTTGGACTGCAGTACAAACTCGCGCTCCAAAGAGGACGAATATAAATGGTTGGAACCAGAGAGCTAACATATTTATTAACAAGTTCGGGTATAAGTATTCGCATGTAGTTCTAGTATTCAGCGCCATGTACCCCGAGGAAGAATCGGCAAACAACGACTTTATTATAATCCTCGACCTGAGATATTCCGCAACCCAATGTTCCCCATGCCGGAGAATATATACTAGTTAATGCAGTTTTATTCGCGTATAGCGAGATTATTCTGGATGCGCTGGGGTGGACGTACGATCACAAGGCCTGGGAAGTAAAGCGATGGTGGCACACGAGACAGTATAATGTTGAAAGGGACTTCTAAAAGCACGTAGCCGATACAAGTCAAAGAGACTAGCATGGAATGCTCTGGAGTCTGTCTTGGAGTGAACGATTTCGGGCGACTTTTCCAACTTACGCGCATCTCTGAGTCTAGGATCATCATAGGATCATTACCCATGGCTGGAGCGTCGGCATTGGCCTTGGAAAGTTTAGTTTAAGTTCTTGAAATCGTATCATGAAGAGGAGAGCTAGACGAACTATGTTGTTGCGATCCATATAGCAAATCACACACATCAACCAAAGCGTTAGTAGTAAATGGCTGTCGACTTCTCGGACCAGCCTTTCCGCGGTTCCTTTGTCAGGAACACATTGAGCAATTACACTAACTAGCTCTTCTTCGGTAAGATACCCCTCTGAATTCACGCCGACCCGAGCTTCCTCAACTTCACCCTCGACGATACTCCCTGTGATGATTCGATCGACGTGCGGAGAGGATGGATCGTCAACCAGCTTGGTTTCCATCATGATCGAGAAGGATCCAAGGAGCCTATAACTAATATTCTAGTGTTTGACAAATATGAGTGACCCAAATGACCATGGGCATCACACATCCAACACCAATCACAATGTTATACTTCTCAGCACAGGTAATATAAAGCAAATGCGCGTACTGTATAATTGACTTGCAGCATATGGTTTGTGATTTATCAGTCCGGCCTAGTACGTCACTAACTAAACTATATAATAAACGATTGCACAACAATAGTGGTGCCCACGGGTGGGAATAGCCCGTGCGAACAGTCGCTAAGACAGCTTTGCAGTAGTGTCCCCCAAACTTGGTCTTGGGCTATTGGAGTTGCCATATCGCGATCTCCAGCTCGGATCATGCCAACGGTGATGAGACTAGCGATGTCAATTCCGTTTCTCGGCAGCATCTCCCCCGCGAGATCAAAGCACGTCGCTTTGGAGCTGATAAGGCCGAGGCGGAAAGGGATCCCCAGCCCGATCCCGTCCACTGGGTTCCCAAATATGCGTCACGCAGCCCAGCCTTGCATTCAGGTGAAGTGGTCAATGACCGGATTGAGAGAACACGGAAATTTATTCTACGAGCATGTTGGGATTAACCGCTTTCTCTGGTTCACGGCCCAAGCGCCCGCGTGTATCGCACGCATGTATTGTATGTCAACAGAAGATACAAAAGGTATCTTGCTCTCAGATTGTACTCGCGCGTGTTGGCGCAAGTTAATATACGATTAATACAGTGCGATGGGCAGATCTCCTAAGAACAATACAGAAGGCTATGGTAGCGATGGCACCATGCCGGGATGGATTATAAGCAATTTATGACTTGTGAGCACCTATGTTCACGATAGAATGATCTCCCCGCCCGAGAGCGCACGGAAAGGATTACCAGCTCTCAATGTGACCGCTGACTCATCATGCAAATACACATCCTAGTCGAAGGGGCCGCTGTTAGATATTGCTCTCGACCTCAAAGGAAGGCCTCTGCCTCCTGTTTAAAATAGGCACTGTTCGTCAGCGGTTGGGGGCATATGGCTCTCTTGCAACGGGGCGCTGTGTGGCGCCGCCAAGCCGCAGTGTTTCTTTTTCAGTAGACCGTTCGAATTTATCCGTCAGGACTGCGTAACCGGATGGTCTTTCGCGCCTGCCGATCGTGAGAAGTCAATGCGATCCATCGCTAAATTTATAGTTTTTTGGTCAACATTGCAAATTATTAAAGAACAGAAACTCAGAATTGAGGATGAAAATCGTGACAGGTCGGGCGGCAATTCATCCGCTCCATCTAGTGTGGCGACAAAGATGGCAGCTTAGCTAAATGCATTATACAGATTGATACAACTAATATCTCAAATAGTCTGCCGTATCATGATAAGCTCCGAAAGCACATGCTGCATTGTTGTACTGTATTCGCAACGGATAGGGAAGCATGTGCCGGTGCCAAGGCCCATTCCGGAAGCTTGTGCACCCCGCATAGTCCCGCCAGTAGCCAGCGTCACAAGCTCAGGTTTCAGCGCCGCATACCACATGCTTGAAAAAGCTTGGCTCGAAACGATACCACCTTTGCGCAATAATGCGTACCTATCACACTGGACACCTCGATCGGGTGGGCCTAGACTCTGGAGTATGCTGGCCAGAATTCCCCAAAACCCGGGTGAGGGACACCCCATTTCGTTTTGCCAAGACTTCGCTCCCTGCACACTTGCGTTCGTGTATAGTCGTGTTACGCGTCCTTTGCTCTATTCACGATGATTGTCGTCGCCCAATTGCTCCTCGTTGCTGCTGCGGTCGCTAAGTTAGCGGCAGCAACAGCAGCAGCAGCGACCAACCACGACCCTGACCCGTGCCCGCCAACATCCCCGAAACCTAATTTCATCTTCATTATGACAGATGACCAGGATCTCCATCTCAGTTCTATGGATTATATGCCTGCGGTAGACAGACATTTTACCAAGGAAGGGACAACTTTCGACAAACATTATGCCACTGTTTCGCTATGCTGCCCATCACGGGTTACTCTCTTAACGGGGAGAGCAGCTCACAACACGAACGTCACGGATATTAAGCCGCCATTTGGTGCGTATTGTGTATGCAAGCCACCATGCGAGTCACAGACTAACATCATGATAGGTGGATATCCACAGTTCATCGCAGAGGGATGGAACGACAACTACCTCCCTGTCTGGCTACAAGCAGAGGGCTACAATACCTATATGGCTGGCAAGTTGATGAATGGGTTCTCCGAGACGAACTGTAATGATCCGCCACCTAATGGGTGGACATCTCGTGACCGTACGTGCCCTCCGACGACCTGAAATTCCAGTTGCTGACTGGAGGAACCAGTATTCATCGATCCCAACACATACACTTACTACAACGCTTCCATGCAAAAAGACCAAGGCGAGGTCAAGTTTTACCCAGGAGAATACTCAACAGATATGGTAGCAAACAAGTCGATCGACTTCTTGGATGATGCAATTCATGCTGGGCAACCATTCTTCCTGGCGGTTACGCCGATTGGGCCGCACTCAGAGCTGGTTGATGATGGTTTTACTCATCCCCTACCGGCACAACGACACGAGCACATGTATCCCGGATTGAAAGCCCCACGCACCTCCAATTTCAATCCAGATGTGGTAAGTTCTTGGCGGGGCGAATGATGGCAATTGCAGAAATGGTAGAGCTGACACTTCAAAAAGCCCAGCAGTGGGGGTTGGATCAAAACGCTCGATCCATTGAACGACACTGTCATTGACTACATGGACGATTGGTATCGAAACCGCATTTTAGCTCTACAGTCCGTCGATGATTTGGTTGACAACATCCTCGAGCGGCTACACAAGGACCCCGACGTTCTAGACAATACCTACCTTATCTACACCTCGGACAACGGGTACCACATTGGCCAGCATCGTCTTGCTCCAGGAAAGACCTGTGCCATCGAGGAAGATATCAACATTCCCTTCGTCATTCGAGGACCAGGCATCGAAAAGGGTAAGAGGGTCTCTATCCCGACGACGCACACTGACATCGTGCCGACGCTGTTTCAACTTGCTGGCATTCCCCTTCAAGATGAATTCGATGGGCAGCCCATGCCCGTGACTTCGGATCAGCTAAATGAATTGGATAACTGTTCGCACAAGACCGAACATATTGGAGTGGAATATTGGGGGATCGGACTCTTGGAGGGCAAGTACCAGGGAAATGGTACTCTGATAGATAATGGTTAGTATGAGCCTCTGCGCCATGGCTAGCAGGTCTAACATCTCCCAGGCGGCGGGTTGTTCAACACCTACAAGGCATTGCGTGTGATCGCCGATGACTATAACATCGCGTATGTCGTGTGGTGTTTGAACGAGCACGAATTATACGACATGGAAGTAAGTACACACACTGGCATTTGATTCGTTGGGCCTCAGAGATGCAGCCTAGCTAACACAATGAAAGGCGGATCCGGGCCAAATGAACAACCTATATGACACGAACGGGACCATCAACAATTGGCCAGTCCCCAAGCTCACCGCACGCATCGATGCGCTCCTCTTGACGCTCAAGGCCTGCAAAGGCCGCGTCTGCACGCACCCATGGGAGACTCTGCACCCACAAGACGACGTCCACAGTCTGCGCGAAGCGATGAACCCAAAGTTCGATGACTTCTACACGAACGAGTTGAAGGTCACGTACACAGCATGTATGAAGGGCTATATACCCGAGTTTGAGGGTGCGCTCTATCCCATACCGTACGGTGAAAGCGGAAATTGGTCGACTGGGGCTCGATGGAGAGGGAATGGGAACGACCTACTGGATGCACGGTAACCGAGGCAATAGGGGGCTCAATGTCACACAAACTTGGAAATCCACCGCAGCGTTCACACTTCCATATAGACCGGGGCGGTAGTGATGAGTAGTATATATAGAACAGTCGTTACACATCCTAGAATCGCAACGAAAAGTCTCATACCGTATTGTACGATGGTTGTTGCAGTGAGAGTCGTAATCAGAGCTTCGTTGAGAACACACCGACTTCTTGCTGCCCTTTGCCAATTAAGGAACCTCAACCCCACCATATACCCATACAGAGTCCCGTTCGCGATGTTTCGGGCATACATACAATTTCACCTCCAGGCCCCACAGTGGCTTCCGTCCGCGGTGCTGATGCTTTTTTATGTTTGGAGTAACATGAATAATGTGCAGCATGGAAACTCTAGTCCCTTCAATGATCGCAGGCTAATGAAATTGAATCTCCTATACCCGGAATAGCATCAGTTGTACATGGCGATATGCGCATGCAAATAACGACATTATGAAGCTGTACAAAACAACGCTGTAGTACTGTTGAAGCAGGAGAACCGGCGCGGGGCTTCCGGCCACTTGTGCTGCAATATTTCAAGCGAAAGATAACATTCCGATGAAAGGAAAACAAATGAGCGGATATTCATCAAGTGTGCATCAATTTGCGAACTCTTGGGCTACGTATCTCAACTCGCCTTGGTAATATCAGTCTTATGTCCGGACTAAGTCCAGTTGTTGACCTAATGCAGGTCCTTGTGGAGCAGTAAACAGAACCACCTGCCCCGACAGCGGTATACAACATGCGTCGTTTGGCAGTCTGACATGGATAGAATATCGGGACAAGATAGCCAGTTAAAGGGCAATTGGTTGTTGATTGCGCAGTGCAGTTATCAGCTGAGTTATCTCCGCCTGGATTTAAGGCGTATTTTCGAAGAGCCATTGGCGCGCGCGGGTTGCCGGAGCCGAAACCGCATATCTCGCTGGGGTGTTCACGATAATCGTTCGCGCCCGATTGGGACAGCCTCGAATAGTTATAAGAGCACGACGACAACGAAGCCTCATTGCAAAACTCAATACTCACCCATCATAAGCATCACTCACCCTTTTGCTTCATCTATTTTGAAACCTTCTGCCTCATCAAGGAGCTTTAATCATCACAATGACGTCCGCAGCGGCCCCGAACCACCCGTCATACTACAGGCCTTCTGACACAGCCTTACTTCTGCTAGACTACCATAATGTAATCGTCGGCTCTATTCCCGACGACTCAGATAGGGACGCGCTCATCAAGTCTACTCAAACACTGCTGTCTGCGGCACGAGAGAGCAAGACGCCCATCCTGCATTGTCTGATCGGCACGTCGCGAGAGCCCTTGCCAACAAGCAAGCTGGTAGAGCGGTGGGCAGAGCAATACAAGCCAGCTTTCGAATCGAAACCCGAGCTAGCTCTGCAAAGAGCTGAGGTCGCTGGTAACAAGAGCTCTGATACGGAGTATTTCTTTGACAGGCTGCCAGCTCGTGTGTCGGCGCTCAAGTCTGAAGGCATCATGGACCTACTGAAGGGGAAGCTGGGTATCAAGAGCCTCATCCTCTGCGGTGTGGTGTCGAGCGGCTGTGTGCTGAGCACGGCGAGGAATGCCGCCGATGAGGATTTTGTCGTCACTGTGGTTTCGGACGCGTGCTGGGATCGCGAGGTGGAGTTGCACAACATGGTGATGGAGAAGATCATTCCTATGACTGGCTATACCGTAGGCGTCGAGGAGGCAGTTGGGATCTTGAAAGGCAGTGGCGCATCGAAGTAGGGTGGCATGGAGGTGATTTGCGATGCTTGCATGTTACATCGGGGTACTGACTATTGTCCAAATTGATCTGAAACCTCATTCTCATGATCCTTTGAGTGATGGCTTTCGACAAAGATGATACTGCTAGAGTGAGAGGGCTACGATGCTCAAATGACACGAGGCTAATGACTTTGCACTGAATGCTGCGTCCATTGCAGATGCCGCAAACACGGTCTTGAGACTTACCATTATCGCCAAAGAAGATTGTGACTACTCGAATCTCACTAGCTACAAGTTTGACATTGATAGTGAATCGAAACAGTTGCCTGGTGTCGCTGAAAACCATGAAATCGGGACCGTGTTGCTAATGAATGAATGCCCAGTTAGGCAGGTGGCTCTAGCTAGCCCTGACAAATTCGGCGCTGCACACAAGCGGAAGCAAGCAGGCGCAGCAGCCCATGCGACTTCCTGCAAACTTGACTGTCAATCAGCTGCGATGATCTGACGAGTGTCACGAATTCGGATTGTGCATAAGCAGCAAGAAGCTGTCCTCAATCCTGGGATCAAGTTCCATCAATGGGAGAATCCCGTCCAGCACTTTTGCGGCCGGCACTATTGAGACGGAACCTGATCCGGAGTCCGTTCATTGTTGTTTACCCCGATTCGGGTGGACGCGCGTTGTGCTGTGCGCAGACTGCACCAATTGTGCATAGCTGACAGACAATCGCAACATCTTTCGCAAAGCCCGCACAGTTTGACCCGGGAGAATAAGGTTTCGAGAATTGAAATCTCTGTCTAGAGCCGTTGTTTTGGAACGCACCAAAGGTTTTCGAAAGCGCGGAGTTGCGAAGAAAATCCAGCAGGTCGATTGCTAAGAACGGTTTCGTCTCGTATGGCATGACGCTGGCACTCTCTTCTGGCTGCCCTAGGCGGTTAGTGGCCCATGTGCTGCTGGGGCGGCTCTTCCGATACGATCGAGGCGGCAAGAAGGGCGCTGCACATATTTTCCAGTGCGCTTCGTGTGCCTTGCATGACGGTTGCATTGGGGTGCCAAAAGCAGCGCAGGGCTTGGACAACAACCAGCAGCAAGATTTTCCGAGCACACCATTCGTCACTACGGGGCCAATGAACTTTGAGATATCCGACGTGCTAAGCTGTTGGTGGCTCGGGTGCCTGACTAGTTAGTGGGAACAATGGGACTTTGTGGTCGAATCCCGACCGACCCGGTTGCCCCTGAGTGAGGACTTGGTGCGCACTGCATATTTGT
The DNA here is from genome assembly GCA_039778275.1 of Seiridium unicorne. Lineage (NCBI taxonomy): Eukaryota > Fungi > Ascomycota > Sordariomycetes > Amphisphaeriales > Sporocadaceae > Seiridium > Seiridium unicorne. Next base: position 209,261 of record JARVKF010000279.1, read on the forward strand.
TGCTTTTCGATAACGTTGAAAATGATTGATTCTATTTTCACAGACAGAGAGATTGGGAATCTCAAATGGAGGCTGTCAATTGACCCTGACAGGGCACTTGGCAGTTAGCCCCGGGAAAGCCATTGATTCTTCTGGGACGAGCATGAAATTGCACTGGGGTATTTTACCCTGCTGCTGGCCGTCCACGTCATTAGTCAACCATCTAGTCAGTCCCATCGAGGCTGAGCCGCCAGCGGGCCGGCAAATACGAGGCGTTTAGGGGAGTCACGGCGGGGGGGTATAGCGCCGGCAGTGGGGACGCGGACGTTTCTTTGGCTGGGACTAGGGACGATTCGTCTGGCTTGGAACAGCGAATCGAGCCACCGTTCGTCCCCCCTGTTATATCCATGCTGGATGGACACCGTTGAATCATGGGCGATGCGGTGGAGTATCCCAGACCAGGTTTCGATCCCTGACCCGGATCATCTGTGGACGCGCTTCTAGAACCGCTGATCGCTCTCTGCAAGACTTTTCTTGATCTTGGACCCGATCTCTCTTTTCATCATCAAGAATCTTTTTCTTCAGATTCAAGACATTCTTTCCTATCCCCAATTATATCTTATTTTTTCTTGAATCTCATTTCTCAACCTCACTGCTGTCACTCGCTATCAGCTTATTTATAATTTTATTTCCTCCAATATGCGTCTGTCTCTCGCTCTTACCGGCCTTGCGGCCGTTGCCGTGAACGCCAGCTGCAAGGGGCGTTCGTCCGGCTCCTCGACCGGATCCTCCACCGGCGCCTCATCCGGCTCTGCATACAACACCACCAACCCTTCATACAATACCACCAGCGGCGCCGCCAGCAGTGTGTCGTCCGCTGCTGCTCTCAGCTCCCCTACCAGCTCCTCAGCATCCGGCAACGTCAAGGCTGCCAGCACAAGCACCACCAGTGCCGCCAACTCTGGCATCAAGGGATTCAACTATGGTGCCTTCTTCCTCAACCAGCAGGCCCTGACTCAGACCGACTTCGAGGCTGAGTTCAACCGTGCCAACAACCTGCCCGGCACCTCGGGCTGGAACAGTGCTCGTCTGTACACCATGAGTATGTCCAGGTCCCATCCAATGTTTCATGCGATCTTCGGCCACTAACATTCCAACAGTCCAATGGGGTACCGCTTCCGATGTCATCCCTGCCATCCCAGCTGCCATTGCTACCCAGACCACCCTCCTATTGGGTCTCTGGATCTCCGGCGGTGATGCCGCCATCGCCAACGAGCTTACCGCTCTTGAGACGGCCATCTCAACCTACGGCACCGCCTTCACCGACCTAGTTGTCGGTATCTCCGTCGGTAGCGAGGATCTCTACCGTGATGCCAACGGCGAGGTCGGCACCAGCGCCACCTACCTCCTGGACTGCATCTCGCAGGTCCGCGCCAAGATCGCCGACACCGGCCTTGCCAACGTGCCCGTCGGCCACGTCGACACATACGACTCGTTCCTGAACTCAACCAACACGGCCGTCATTGAGGCCATCGACTGGATCGGCTTCGACGGCTACCCCTACTGGGAGACTGCCCTGCCCAACAGCATCGAGGACGCTCACGAGCGCTTCTACAGTGGCTACAACAAGACTATGGCCCTGGCCAACGGCAAGCCCGTCTACGTTACCGAGACCGGATGGCCCGTCAGTGGTGACGACCAGAACCTTGCCGTCGCCAGCGTCGAGAACGCCCGCACCTACTGGGAGACTATTGCCTGCAGCCTCATCTCCAGCGGCATCAACATCTGGTGGTACACCCTCCAGGAGTCGCAGTACGGTGATGCCACCCCCGACTTCGGTGTCTACGGTGCTGGTGATCTCTCGACTCTCACCCCCTCGTATGACCTCTCTTGCTAAGCGATTCGCTTTGGATATTTCATTTCTGGGTCATAGGCTATAGACGGGGTTACATACCTGGGACCGGTATATAGAGGCGCAAGAGCGCATCTTACGTATTTGTAATTACTCATAATACACCGACGTTTATATCCTCACACGGCTTGATTGATGGTATGCTTCTGTGTATGCTGCATGTGCAATGCTTTACTCGCTGTTGATGACTTAATGATGCTATTCTAATGGCAAAATTGTACCTCCACTTCAGCTCATCGGCTTGGCGGAGTGCCTACTCGATGCTCTAGTTCCTTTCCATCTCAATGCATAATAGACGACTGTCTCGGCAGACGTGGACTTAATCGGGCATGTTCACCGACTTATGAAGCCGCAGCCTCTTGGCCGGAGCTTGGCATACCATTCTCAACGATTTTTTCCCCCGTCTTGGTGTCGTACGTCGCTACGCTGAAGGACTCGAAGTCGTTCTTATCCTCGAAGTCATCCTCATTCAAGTTAATCCCGGCCAACACGCCTGACCCCACATGAGGCCAAGCTGGAGGGATATCCTCGGACCTCTCACGTGCTGTTCGGTCTATTTTGCCATTCTTGTGTGACCCGCTTGCTGAGCTACCGTTCGGAGTCGAGACTGACTGAGTGTAATGAATGGGTCCGGGGCTTGCTGGCAATGCCATGACCTGCGATCCGGCAGGAGGTCGTCCGCGCCTTGGGGCGTTGCCTTCAGGAAACACCGGTAAATCAGGGTGAAGCTCAAGACTGTACATGACGAGGTTGACTAGTTGACCTTGGGGAAGACCCGACAGGTATGCGCGTCTCTGCTAGTAGTCAGAACTATATCAGGTTAGAAAACGGACAGAATGAACATACCTGATTTGCAGACTTTGAAGCCCAGCTCACACCTTTATATCCATCTACAGATTTCTTCTTGGCCAAATGCTTCTCCCTCTTTGCCAAGCAACTTCGACAAAACCACGATCGAGATTCATCACTAACGAATTCGTCGTCAATGTAGGGATCGTGACACATTTGATGCCAACAAAGATTGCAACCATCACAAAACACAATCTGATTGTTTGCCGGACTCAGACCACGCGTGCACACTTTACAGAGAGCTTGTTCAGCAGTCCGTTTGCCGTAATGCTTGCGTTTTCCCGCGCTTGACTCTGTCGCTGGATTGAATTGGGGGGGCTTTAGTACCTGCCGACCAGATTTGGTCATGGTGGGAGTTGCTTCCTGATACTCGTCGTCCTCTCCACTATCCGGGGGCTCACTAAGCACAGACGAGCCTTCATCGTCATCTTGTCCGCGCTTTCTCTTGGCCCCACGAGGTGCCTTGCCCTTCTTGTCCAGCTTCGGAGGTCGGCCTCGTGGCCTTGGCGCAGACATACTTGATTCAGGTTTGATCTCAACCTTTGGCAACACTGGTGCTCGTGCTGGTGCTAGCACTGGTGTGGACCGTGGTTGAGACCGGGGTGGCGGATCTGGCGCGGAGGCTGGCATAGGTATGGCAATGGACGTATTCATACTCATTACAAGGCGTCGCTTGGCGTCCTCGTAAGTCCTCTTATTGATGGTTCCAGCCGTCGATGCCGAAGAAATTGCCGAGCTGAGGCCACCAGAACCTGCCCGTATTCGCTTCAAGATCATCTCTGTCGTAGCAGAGAACTGAGGCGTGTAGTGAGGCCGGGCCTGCGAGCTCGCCGAGCTTGGGGCCGGGCTTGCTGCTGCTGCTGGAGTCGCGGGAGCTGCTTCAGACGCGGTCACACGTTGGGAGATATCTGACGCAGCTCCATCCTGCGGTGCCTGTGTCGGCGCATCCTCGTCTGCCATGTTGTCGTCTATTGCGGGCGGCTGCCATTGGCTAGCTCTGCCTTCGTGTTAGTATAGGTAGAGCTATGACTGAGCAACCGGGAACTCACAACTTAGGCCAAGGTTTTCGCTGGATGAGATATTGGTGTGTATTAATTGCCTGTCCTCCGGATTGTTTCCGTTGAACTCTTTCAGGATGAAACTGGCACGATCTTGGGAGTTTTGTGAAGTTGGCGTACAAAACACGTGACAGGCACGTGATGTTCGGTCCTTAGCTCCACTTGATTGTCATCCGCTTCTTCCCTCGAGGCAAACGCAGACAAAACAACACTAAAAACGGCAAGCATGTAGCTATAGGTATAGTTTCGCATAATCTGGATATATGCATTCAAACACTCACCTGTCAAGCGAGTCTTTAGCCTGGGCCTGGTTTTTCACACCATTCTCTTGCATTCTCGCCTTGATACACGTCCAAGTTCAGTCTCAGCGCTGCATCGAAATCTGAGAATGCTACCAAAATTTCAGTCTAACAAGAACACATGCAACGACCATAAAAATACCACTGCCACCTCACTTGTGCGCCAAATTGGTAACTTGGTCCATTATTTTCGGCTCCGCTAGAATCTCAACGGCGAGATGCGCCAAGGCTCTTGCTACGACCTCGGTTCTATCGTACGCTAGATCCCGACCACTAACTTCTCTAAAGAGTGGCTTGTGGTTAAACGGGCAAATTCCCGAATCACTACAGGTCCCAAAGTTCGAATGCAGCACGACCCTTTTGACGCCAATCAGTGCATGCGTCGCGGAATCCAGCTCTGCTCTCTGCACGAAGCTTGCGTCCGTGCTGCTGGCGCGACGGTCGAGATAAGCCAATCTGGTTCCCCATAGTCGTTCCCGTGCATGAGATCGAGTAACATGTTGCCAATCACTGGATCAACCTCCAAGGCGTGATATTGGAGGTCAGTAGAGATCTTGCTTGCGCTGTCAGCTATTACATCTTTCGCGGCGACTGTAACAGCATCCTGGTCGGATGTATATTGTGTTCGAACGGACACCGTGATGTCCAGTTGCATGACTGTGGTATTCTCAGGCAGGAAGAATGAGACAGAATCTCCTTTGGAAGTTGAAAGATTGCGAAATGTTTCGATACTGAGCCGCAGCGGCGACTTTAGCGACTCAGATGAGCGGCCACCCGGCCCATCAATGGTCAACGCCGCGCCACTTGGGTCATTAACTACTCCCGGGTAGTGTAGTTCACACCGACATATGTTGCATCTAGTATCCCGTCGACGATATCTTTGATATCCCGTAGAGAAAGACCTGCCACGCCGAATTGGATCTGTGTCTGGACCACGTTGCTGGTAAACATGCCTACATCCTCCACAGGTGAGGCAGTCGACGAATTCCCAGGCAAGGTTCCTGCCAAGTCTGTGATCTTTGTCAATGCTTCGTATGCCTTTTTGTCCACCTCGAAGTGGGTATCTGCCGCTAAATCTGCGAGCAGGTTCTGACGCGATGACATGGGTTGAACGGCATTGGTCACAGTGGGATGGGCCATTATCCAGACATCGATGCCAGCAATCGCCCTGCTGCCTCCAATCTCTGTTTTCCCGCAGTGTCTTCCTCGTCGGGGCATCCGATAACTCTGATTCCTCCAGGAATGTTCAGGTCGATGAGGGCCTGACGAGATATGCTAGCAGCGGCCAAGCCGTTGAGGGCGATGAGATGATGACCGCAGGCGTGACCAAGACTAAGCAAAGCATCATACTCAGCAAGGAAACTAATGACGGGGATGTCGTCTTCCGAGTGAAACATAGTGCCGTCGGGTATGTTAACAAAGTCCAGCACCCAAGGAGTTGGCTCATTGAAAGCGTGGGCCATGACCTTCCAGATATCGGGTTCTGCTACTGTGAAATAGTTGACGACATCGTGATGGGCGCGAAACTCTGATTTTGATAGCTCAGGATGTTCGTAGATGTCTTGAGCGATGACTTTTAGGTCTGGAAATATCGAGCTTGAGATGGATTTCAAGACATCCGGCAGGTCTGTCAAATTCGCTGCTCTACACAGGCTGAGGTAGGCTGTGACTGGAAGGAGCCCCAGCTTCATTCTGAATAGTTTTGGACTCGATGTCCTACAATACCTGGGAGAAATGATGGTCCCGCGAGTAGTTCAGAATGAGCTACTTGTCTATAATTCTGATGGCTATCTCCACAACTGGTCCATCAAACCCAAATAAAACTTCCATCCAGTCCTTATATTCCGGTTACCCTACACTATCAAGTCAAAAATCTCTGGTAAGTTTCTGATTCGATAATGTGGACCTAGTCTTAAGCCGTTCGGAAACCTCATGTTGTGTGGGGCACATCAGTAGGCGGGCGGCATCGCCGCTTCATGCATAGCTGTCTTATTCCGCCGCGTACGGCAACACCAACCAATCACACCCTCGAATCATTACAGCTTTGGTCATCAACCCTCGGAAGAGATGGAATTAAATGTAAGCGGTTTGAAAGTCTTGTGACATTGAAAGTTATTGCGCACCTTTCGGTGTGCATCACTCGACTTAGTAATCGCCTTACAAGGAGGGGCATGTCCCCCCGTAACGATGAACAGGAGCGTACTACTACGGCTTCATATCCTCTAGAGTCATCGCCGCCCCCTTTTCCCCAATTGCATATACTGTCGCCTGGATGTGAGCGCTAACCTGCAGCGGCATGACACTCGCATCGATCACCCGGAGCCCTTTCGTACCGTAGACCCTTAACCTCTCATCGACGACCCCGCCTACGCCTGGACTCATTCCAGCTTTCCCTCCCATTGCACACGTCCCTACGGGATGCCAGTCCGTGATGGTTGTATCAACCAACCAGTCCCTCCAATAATCGTCGTCTTCCTTTTCGCGGGATGATGAAGGCGGAGGAAAGACTCGCCCGCGTATGATCCCAGCCAAGGGTGATGTTTTTGCGATACGGTCAGCGGCGAATCGAGCTGCATGGACCATTAGTGTGAGATCAACTGGACCGCCGTGGCTTGTATAGTATTGAGGGTCAATGATTGGAGGTTTATTCAGCGGGTCCATCGGATCAATATGGATAGACCCTATCGAAAACGGATACTGTAGTATCTGCAGACAGGTCGCATATTTCTTGTTGGTCATTGGTGCAGGTTGGAAAGAAGGACTCCAGTTGCCTAGGTCAAATATGTACTCAATCTGACCAAGCCGACTTGACGAGGAGCGATCGAAACGGCGCTGGCGAATGATGTGTTCTTCTTTACGGTCGTTTGGGATGGAGGTGATTGTCTGATACAGAGAGTCCAAAGTGTCCGCCGAGATGATGTGAGAGAAAGGAAGATAGGAGATCGAGTTCGGAAGGATCGTCAAAGGCCCAGCCCGAGAGGCTACATACTGCTCATAGGCCGAGAGCGCAGCGTCCTTGTCTTTCTTAAGGTCGTCGGGGCTTGCCAAGGATGAATCTACTTCAAATATCGTGGCTGCCACTATATTGATGTTAGATGAATTGCGCCTCAGGTGTCTTGTATGGCCGCTTAATATATGTAGTACTTACTAATATGATCTTGTAGATTCTCCCCCACGTTGGGGTTACTGACCTTCACTGACACACCTGCCTTCTCAAGGATCGCAGGGTTTCCGATGCCAGATCGCTCCAGTATCTGCGGTGATTGGACGCTCCCTGCCGACAGAATGACTTCACGAGAGGCCGACGCAAAAAACGCCTCGCCGTCTCGCAAGAACTTGACACCCTTCGCGGTCCAGTCTCCGTTCTCCTGTTCGAGGACGACCTCAGTAGCGAGGGCATCCGTAAGAAGCACGAGATTCTGTCGTAACACATTCGGGAGATAGTATGCCGTCGTCGAGTACGATCGCGCCGCAGAGTCGGGCTTGACCGAGCCGAGATTTGTCCATGCACCCACATTGGAACCGGCCAAATGCGCCTTGTTGGTCTCGATGCCAAGCGACTCGAGGGTCTTGTGCCATAGCCGATGAGAAGCAGAGTACTCAGATGCATAGCTTATTTGGACCGGCCCGGCCTTACCAACCGCCTCGTCATCGTAATAGAGCGAGTTGTCTTCCTTGTTTGCCTGTTCAGGAGTATGGAACCGTTCTGACTTCTTGAAGTAGGGTCTTTAATCGCGCATCAGACATATCTACCGTCAGTGGAAGTCACGAGAAGTCCATATTTACTTACAGTAGATCATCCCAGCCCCAACCCTCATTCCCCAACTCCTTCCATGCATCATAATCCTCGCGACTAGCCCTATTCCAAGCCATGAAATTCAGCGCGCTGGTTCCACCGAGCACTTTGCCTCGCGGCCAGGGCAGCTTGCGTCCACCAAGGCCCGGCTGCGGAGTCGTCTCGAATTGCCAATCATACTTGGATCCCAAAGCCTGGCCGTAGAGGCCGGGAATATCGATGGATTCAATGCCAACGGCCACCGAGCCCGCCTCCAGGACGCCGACAGTGAGTGCGGGGTCCTCGGACAGGCGAGCGGCAACGACGAGACCCGCGGTGCCGCCGCCAATGATCAGATAGTCGAACTTGCGGGCCACAAATTCGGCTGGAGAGATCGCGGGAATTGAGTAGTCCGGGGAAGCCATATCGGGAACTTGAAAAGCCAATACTGTACCTAAAGTATTGAACTACGATTAAACACGTGAGGGGTACGCCGCCAATGCGCAGGCCTCCGCCTGTAAGATCACATACCGCCCCATATTCGGTGCGCCTATCTCCAATTGGTATTAGTTCCAAAAGCTAAATCACTATGCGAGGACGTGTTGCGGTGCTGTTTCTTAAGCTCTAACCAATCACAGAAGGCTATACTATTCCCCGCAGTAGACGTGCGTTACGTTCAACATCTCCTCGACTTGGTCCTGAGTCAACTTAGCCCCATCAGCTTACGATTGAACTCCTTTCTAGTTGGTAATTAACATTTGACGGCTATTCGTAATTAGCCGACCATTGAAGCTGTTATGTCTTCCACCCGACAAGCTTCATCAACTAGGTCAATTGGTCTCCAAAACACTATTAATACTCTGGAATAGGATCACCTTGGATGACCTAAGGACGTCAGCGGAGCGTTCCAAACAGCTGCGATGGAAGTCTCCGCAACTGATGTTGAAAAAGGCGTTGAAACCATGCGTCATGACAGCGTAGGTGAGCCATTGACACTTAAAGATGAGGGCGATGTCACTGTTTCCCACCTTCAATCGCGATCTAGTTCACCGCCCAAGCTGCTAGGACGTCTTGCCTCATGGAACACACGCCTCGAATCTCTCTCCGGCTTCGAGGCTCGCGGAATCATGCGAGTTCCGCCATCGGAACGCTTGGCGCCTTCGTTATGGGACGACATATCAATCGCCCTGCTCTGGTTCTCCGCCAACATCTCTGTCAGCAATCTCGCAGTGGGGCTTTTTGGTCCGCTTGTCTTTGGTCTCGGCTTTCTCGATTCGGCCATGTGTGCCGTGTTTGGCGGCCTGCTGGGAAGTCTTTCGACGGCATATATGAGCACTTGGGGCCCGGCGAGCGGGAATCGCACCATGGTGGTCCTGCGTTTCTTCATGGGGTACTGGCCGGCTAAGGTGCCAACGTTCCTGAATATCGTGTTGATGGTGGGCTACTGTACCATCGACGCAATTCTTGGTGGGCAGATGCTGAGCGCCATCAACGGCGGCGGCATGTCGATCGCGGTAGGCATCGTTGTGGTTCAACTTGTGGGTTGGGTGGTTGCTGTGTTCGGCATGAGGTTTTTTCACACGTATGAAAGGTTCGCATGGGTACCACAGCTCATCGTACTTCTAGTGCTTGTTGGCACTTCGGCGAAAAGCATCAACACGGAAACCAAATCCACCGGGCCTCACTCGACGATAGCCGCCAATCGCCTGAGCTTCTTGTCACTGTGCTTGTATGTACCAAACTCTTGGGGCGCTGCGGCTTCCGACTTCTATGTATATTACCCAGAGTCAACCTCAAAGACCAAAACATTCCTGCTCACTCTGACGGGCTTGTGGCTGTCTTTCACGTTAGTCTTTCTCATTGGCATCGGGCTCGCTACAGGTATCCCCGAGAATACAGAATGGCAGGATGCATACGCCGTGTCTACGGGCGCCTTAGTGGTAGAAGCCTTTGACCCATTGAAGGGCTTCGGACGCTTCTGCGGCGTCGTAGTGGCTCTTGGTGTTATTGCTAATAGTATTCCGGGGACCTATGCTGCTGCACTCGGCTGTCAGGTCCTTGGACGGTACGGCAAGGCAGTTCCGAGATGGGTGTGGTCGTGCTTGCTCGCCTTGATTCAGCTGGTCCTGGCGCTAGCTGGGAGAGAATACTTGCTGGTCATCATGCAGAACTTCCTCGCGCTAATGGGTTATTGGATCCAGTTCATGGTGACGATCGTGTTGATGGAGCACTTATGGGTCCGAAAGGAGCGCGGGTTTGATTGGGCTAGGTGGGAGGACAAGGCATATCTCCCCATCGGTGTTGCAGCGCTGATTTCATTCTTGTTAGGCTGGATGGGCGCCATTCTTGGCATGTACCAAGTGTGGTATGTAGGTCCTCTGGCCGAAGCTTTGGGCTTGGCGGATGTGGGACTTTGGACCGGCACATTATTTACCCTCGTTATACATCCACCACTGAGATGGGTGGAATTGAAATATCTCGAACGGTGATATATGGAGAGGTTGGGTCTAAGCCTTGCTGCATTTAATAAAAAAAGCATGGACGATATAGAGGTATATCCTGTATTTGCCATCAACCTTTGCGTTGTCTTCATATTGAAGGCTCTCGACGGGTTACGTATTATATAGTGTCGATATTCAGCTGAGACTCTTATCAGTTTAGTCCAGCCTCTTGCTTCGATCTGAGGTGACCATATTGCCTTTATAGCTTGATGATGTTACCGCGAACTTCCGTACCAAAATCGGTTTTGGAAACTTATGTTTACCGGACCCCGCTTAATGATTGGATTTATTTATATGCCAATTACAACGCTGGTGCTGCAAGCCGCGTGGCAGTTGACCGCCGACCGGTTCTCTGTTGGGCACCATAGGCCGAGTACCACGTCAGAGCAGTTGGTCGAGCCGTAGTCAGGTCTTCCTCGTTGCCATCGGGCTTAACAGGATGTCAATTGGTCAGATTTGGCCTCCTCCCGAACAACCTTCCTGATTGGGCCATGACCAGCGGCTAGGTGGGCTCCCAAGGGTCATTCGGCGTCCAAGCACAACAGGGGGACGAGGTTGAGAAGAAGAAGGAATCAGAGCGCCTTCTACTCTCCTCCTGAGATCAGATCATAATCTTCGTTCTTTAATCCATCCTGGAAAGCAATTTATCGGACATGAAGCTAAATATAATTGAACAATAACCGGGACTTTTTTAGCGTACAGGTATGTGTTCTTAGCGGTTGTGGAGCACATCCAGTGGAGGGGTCCGGCATTGCATGTGGTTACATTAGCGTACCCGGCTGGTGAAAGGGGGGCGGTCGCTATCGTAGCGCCACATCCAAGTCTCCAAGCCAGGTCGGCAAGCCTTAAAACGATTATCCTGTTGAATAACACTCCACCACTTGTCAGCCCTTTCTTTCTCTCCGCATTATCTTCATATGATCAGGTGTGGCTTTCGAAAGGCTTGTTTAAGCTTGTTTAAACCACTGCCAGAATGAACAGGCTGCCCCTTGCCAGTAAATTATCTCGAGATGAACTGATCTTTGAGCTGGAGTGGTGCTGCTGTCTTTGCTCGGTGTCCAAAACTCGGCACACGGCTCTGATCGTGCATCTATCTCGTGTAGACCGCTACAAGTAAGTCATGCTAGGCCATTCTTGGCAGGTATAAATTCGCGTGAACGTAAAGTACACGCTTTATCACCATGGTGCACGCCACTCCAGGGTGAACCGGCACTCTACGTACTATCCGATGCTACTAGCTGCATCAATGAGGCTCTCCGACAACCGAGCGGTAGTCGGATCATGTTTGGATTCTGAGCAGTACCTGAATCTCTCATTCGATGACTTCACCCCGAGCGTGCCTTACTGACCTAATTTCTGAACGGAACTTAGTTCTAAACATTACTCTTCCGTTAATCCATACTGACTCATGATCCTGTGGCCTAAGCAACCTGGTGTTGTCCTAGGTAATTTCTTTCGCTTTGCCTCCATGGTATTCCTGTTCGTCCCCGAGAATACTACACTGACCGACGTTTTTTTCTTGGCGTACAGTAGCGCCACTCACAACTGTGCTCTCAAGCGATAGCAGGACTGGACCGTTCTCAACCATCCAATACCGTTCATGTTCGCTACTCCTGATATCCTCTATCCAGAAGGTCTCATCGAGAGGTTCTCCCCCCCCAACAACCCAAGGAGACACCATCGCGTGTCATCGGGTGATGATGGGGTGCGTACGCGTTCATCCGAGGCTGCACTATCGCGGTTATCCGAAGATAAATTTGGCTACGTGAATTTTAACGGATACTCAAGGATCTCGTGGATATAAAATCTCGGCTACGTCTCCGTGGCTGTCTTGGTCTCCTTGGCTTCCTTGGCTTCCTTGGCTTGCAGACAATTGAAGAGTCTCTACCCATTCCTTGGCTGTTCAGCTTTCATAAGTCCCCTTACCCATTTGTCTTCGGTACTATGAAGTTCTCCGCTGTCCTTGGCGCAGTCCTCGGCGCTTCCGCCGTTGCTGCCGCTCCCGGTACTGCTAAGAGACGCGAGCGTGCGGCCCGCAAGCTTGCTGAGCGCCAAGCCCGCCAGAGCGGTCTTATGATCCCGGATATCCAAGAAACTGACGAGCTCGCCATTGTGAACGGCACTAAGCACGTCTCCTATTCTACCAACGTACGTCACAAGACCACACTTCCAGAACCGTATAGTAAGTGGGGCTGACACCAGATAATTAGTGGGCTGGAGCTGTTAAGATCGGTACTGGCTATACTTCTGTTACCGGCACCTTTACTGTCCCAACCCCAAAGGTCCCGTCCGGTGGTAGCTCGGCAAAGACATACTCGGCGTCCGCCTGGGTCGGCATCGATGGTGATACTTGTACATCGGCCATCCTGCAGACTGGTATCGACTTCAACGTTGAAGCCGGAAAGGTCATCTACGATGCTTGGTATGAGTGGTACCCACAATATGCCTACGACTTTACTGGAATCACCATTTCCGCCGGCGATCAAATCGTAAGTGCTTTCCTGGAACCCTTATTGCCTTCTTGGGCTTGTTTATAAGTGTGGAACAAGAGTCTTGAAGGTCAAACTACCCTCGAGACCATTTTCAAAACTCCCAGAAACTATCCGCCAGAGTGATTGCTAACCATAATTCGTTGTAGAAAACCACTGTGACGGCCACTTCGAAGACGACCGGTACCGCCGTTGTTGAGAACCTCACGACTGGCAAAAGCGTCACCCACACATTCCGCGGCGCGTCCACCGCGTCCCTCTGCGAGACCAATGCCGAATGGATCGTCGAGGACTTCGAGGAAGGCAGTAGCCTTGTTCCCTTCGCCGACTTTGACACTGTCACCTTCACCGATGCCACAGTCAACGGAGTGGGTGTAACCGGTGCCACCATCATCGATATCCGTCAGTCTGCCCAGGTTCTCACCTCTTGCGCTGCCTCGGGCACCACAGTCACTTGCAGTTACGTCTAAGTATTGCCTGCGGCGCAACTCGCAGGACCATAAGCACATCACAGGCGGACTCATACCGGTTCTGAAAATAATTTGTATAGGGTAGGCGGCTCTATGGTATATATACTTCACACGATTTGCTGTGTTCATTCATTTACAGTATTCCACTACAAGATTGATGTATCAATAAAGGTCGCTTGACTGAACTTTACTCGTCGCTAAGATTTCTGCATTGAAGACAGTATAGTGTAAAAAGCATTAAAAAGGCTTGCTATGATTTAAATGACAAACCCAGTACGTCCAAAAATTACGGGTCGGTGCTGTCCAATCTAAACATCGCCAGTGGTCTTCGCAACGTGCGACGACCCCGTCGCGCTAAGTAACCCTGTAGCACGGGCTGCATCAGGACTATATACTTTGCAGACGTGGAAGGTTCTGAGCGCCATACTCACTTATTCTATGGTTTAAACTTATTTATTGACGATCTTTCTATAAGCGACGGACGTTTCGAGATGACTACGAGCGACGCTCTCGTACTTATCCGATTGTCTGGTCTATCGTCAACGTAGTTCTGGGCTAAGATTTAGATAGCATCATTCTAAACACTGTATCAACACTCGATGCGACCTTGTATTCATAGAAAGATAAAAGATCGAAGGCTAACAGTTCCGACTCCTTTCGGTGATAAGAATAATCATAGATGCCCCCTTACCCCATCTAGGTAGTTACCATGGTATCCCTCCTTCTAAAGCTAAACTCATAGGAGACACCTATTATCCATTCTGTGGCGCATCACAACCCTAGAGTTCAGCCTAGCCCCACTTATGGGTGAAGACCTACACCCCCCCGGTCGCGTCAGCCATGATAAGGTTTTACAAGCTGTTCAACGGAGGTCACAAAATGAAATCCCTTAAAGACCCTCGCTATTTGAGAAGGGCTGAGTACCAGGTTTTCTGATCCCCCTGTACACCTGAACTTCAAAACTTATTGGGTTGGACACGTTGAACGACACCAAGTTTTGATTGGAAATATCATATCTCGGACTCGAAGAAACGCAGTTCTCCTATGTGAGCTCAGAAAGATAGTTTTTGATAATGTAAGGCTGACCACTGAGGTAGACTATATTACATCTCATATACATCAGCCAAGTTGGTGATCTGCGCAGTGCCAGTTTCATCCAACAATCGCACTGCCGCTACCCAGCGTAACGGAACCAGCGAAGGGAGGATCGATAAATCGAGGGGGTCCGGCGCAGGGGCCACGAAGAGGGGGTCGGATAAGGATCGTAATGTTTCGTCTTCAACCTTCAATGATCCTGCAGGAGGATCCGATGCGGCTGGAGTCAGGTCGGATGATGGCGATGGGAAGCTGGTGCACGGCACTTCTGATACCCCCGTCCTACCCGAAGACGCAGACCTCGCAGTTATCGGTGCTCAATTCGACAAGCACCAGGTTGACTCAAGTGCCATTGATTGGAGTCTAGTGGACTGAATGAGTGGATTCATCTTAAGGCTCCCGACCAACTAAATCAATCTTTTCCTCTCTTCGTGGAGCTACCAACCACTACATTATTTGAAGTCTAATAGGCTTACCAAATAGACATGACCCTAGAACATGGAATCATAAATATGAAGAAGCATTTTCCTTTCGGCCATTACTTAGGCTCAAGACTGCAGCTAATTGGGCTTATTATTAGATAGAGACCTCCGTCTCTTCCAACTGTCGCTATTACGTGAGTTAGACCTCTTTCACAACCAGGATTAATGCTGGTCATTCATCAGAGTTTAATGTAGCTTGTGCTGGCGGACCAACTGCGAAGCCGCCACTCGCAAATCCAGTTAGGTCTAGATGCTACATACCAAATTCCATGTGAATTTTCTTTTCTTTTTCTTTTTAAACGAAAAAAACTGCTTCCGGTGCTTTTGACGTGATTAAGTGTCTGTCTGGGACGCAATTGCGAGACCCGATGGGATCCTGAGTCGACCAAAAGTCATATGATCCGCATTCATGTTGGCGTATCCGTTATAGGGTCATGCAGCCAATTGGGAAATGAGGCTCGCTTCAATAAGAGCCATTGAGCTGCATAGGTTGTCGCGTTAGTCCGACTGCGCGATTGTCTACTTTCGGCCGATACCATGTTGGCCAACACGGTTTCGGCCAGATCAGGTCTAGTCAAGGTTGCATTATCTGACAAGCCACGCTGACTAGCGGAAAATCCTGCGGTATGTAGAAACAAGGCTATCTCTACTGTGGGGCCTCAGACAAATGGTGCGACCAATGTAAGCTTATAATCCCAGGTCTCGTAATCTGGATGGTCCGCCAGGCTGGGGAGAAAACGGTGCAAAAGCGATGAGGTAACAAGGTCCTCCACCGTGGTCACCTAAACATTCCCCTGAGAAAGTTTGGGGCTGCTGCCAAACGCCGTGGCCCCAAGCCCCTGTCTGAAGCAGCTACCCATCTCTCGAAGGCTGTACGCAAAGATATATGTATGGGCTGGAAATGAGAGATGTTCGTTCTGCTTCTTGGTACTATAAGGACTAGGACTCCCGACATTAGCGTGAGCAACGGAAACCAAGACTCCAGCTCCAACAATGGAGGTGCGTTGATACTGAAGCTTTCATGGCCCAGGAGCATGGCAGCCAACGGCCATACATCGATGGATGGTAAGGAATGTACTTGATAGGCTAGAGTTACTACAGATATATACTCAGATTAATAGAGTTATTGTCACATACGACCATACCTCGCAGAGAACTCGGCATCCCGTCCGCTCTGCCCTAGATAACCTGCGAAGGGCCGGATTAGTACTCAGGTCGGTGACGACTGGGGAATACCTGGTGTTGTATGTTTTTGCTTAGCTTTTTGCCTTAGCTCCTAGGAGCAACTTGTAAAGGATCACACACTGCTCGACGTGTTCTTAAGCTAAAAATGAGGCGACCTCCTGGGTCCCGACGACGCCCATGTCTTGGCTGCAAATCATTCCCTTATCGCTCATTACCGCGTTGTTTGGTCCTATTGCCGCGATATTCCGAACTACACACTTAGAGCAATACACTACAATTGGGCCTAGTGCGGCCCACCTCACCAAACCATTCACCACCAGTATTATGGTGGTCCTATTGCACGATCCATTTGGTTTCTTTAAGCAATTTTATGCTTCATGGAAAGCGGCGTTCGGGAGGGTATGGCTCTTGGTGTTGCATATATAGGACCGAGACTTCCCACGACTGAAAACAATTAAAATTTAGGCGAGCGGGAACCTCTCCTTTAGGGCTTGGTCAGCAAGTGCTGTATCGTCTGGTGTGGCCAGTCCGGTCTCTGATCTGGAGAGACCTCCTTAGATCTTAGAGTGACTGTCGAGAGATGATGCTGCCTCTTTTTCTGACTGAATGTTGATGATCAGGATAGCCTACCCGACTTTCCTACACTGCCAGCGTAATCTGACCAGCCAACGGGCTGCGGCCTCCTCTCCCGAAAACCGTCCAACGGCGGATATATCTGGTGGCGCTAATGGCCTGAGGGAACCGAACCTATAATAATAAGCCGGTCTACAGACCCTAAAGATCGTCAGTTCGAAGACAGGCCGTAAATCAATCAGCAATAATTCGTGTGCATCGCGCTACGTTATAAGACTAAACGTCAGCTAAGTAGAGCTGGGGACAGCTATTATTCAGGGCGGACTAGATGGTTACGGTGGCTTACTTGTGTATTACGTTGAGTTCGAATCTCATTAGCGCTAACCTGACGCAGATCGCAGTGCTCCCTCTTTTTATTCTGATGTTGGCATTTTTCGATGTTGATATTTGATTTCATATTTATGGCACGCTGGTGTCCCGTTCTCTGGGGTATAGTTATTTATTGAAACGATGCATTACCAAAATGCTAGCTACAAAATCTGCTCAGGCTTCACAACAACCCAGTTTTTGTCCACTGTGACCTCGCGCCCATTTTCGGCCTGGCTGTGGGCGGCACCAGCAATCATATCCTGCAGCTCGTCAAAGTAAGCGTCCTTGCGATTGATCCAGAGATGAATTCCGCCCTTCGCGACGTCAACACCATGGAACAGCATGTAGGTGTCGCTACCGGGGGTGTCACCAGCTGCGAGGATAGGGCGCTTCCATTCGTCGATGTAGGTGAGGATGGCCGCCCACTTGCCAGAGAACCAGGTGGCCGGCGTGTTGAGATAAGGCCCAAAGACGAGGTCGAGGTTGAGCTCCGGGTCATAGGTGCCGTCGGTAACCTGGCGGCGAGCTGTCGTCAGGGATCCGTCGGTCGAGTTGCGCAGGAACGTGCTGACACCCAGCACGTTCTCCGGCGGCACGTTGTAGCCGTAGCGCGGGTCACTGGCTACGAAGCGCACCAGCTCCTCGGACGAGGCCGATACAACGTAGACGGCAATACCGTTATCCATGAGAGCGTTGTAGAGCTCGACCTGGGCGCGGAACACGCGCGGTGGTGATACACTATCATCCACCACAGCGTCATCACTCCAGTAGCGCACTGGGATCGTCGCATTGAGCGCCATGAGGTTGTTGACGTGGCCCTTGAGCTCGCGCAACGTCAGGCCGCTCCACACCTGCGCGGCCCACGGGTAGCACAGCAATTCGTCCATGTCGCAAAGCCGCAGGTAGTAGCTGTAGAGCGACTCAGTATAGTCGGCCGTATCCTTGAAGCCGATCAGGCGCAACGACGAGTCGAGCGTGTCTCGCGTGAGCACGCCCAGGCTCTCCAGGTACGGAATTAGCGACTCCTCCAGGTCGTACCGCCACGATGTGTTATCCATGTCGAACACCGCGTAATTGCCCTGGTGTGCGTTCTGAGTAATCATGGCGCTAAGTGCCGCTGCCGCCGCCGGTGGCCAGTGGCGCAGGAGCACAGGCCCCGTGCCATTGGCGGCGCGGACTGTCGGCGTCGCGTGAACGGAGAGGAGACTTGTGAACCAAACGGCTATAGTCTGCGACACGCACGAGACCTTCATCTTGTCAGGTTGTGAAGTTGGAGACAACAGTGGACGGCTACCGCGCTACATAACGACGAGCCGCAGAGGCGGAGACACTAATTCAAAGGCGCATACCTTACTTATAGCCGTTCGTCAACGGCAGCACCCGGACTTAACAAATGTTATCTCTGTGCCGTGATCCCCAAACCGGCGGGCCTAGCATTTCTTCTCCGTGAAAAACAAGCTGACGAGGGCAACGGATCATCGGGGTCTTGTGGGGTCTTTGTGGAGTCCAATCTCAGCTATCAAGTTCTTGCTTTGCCCGGACAGTAGCGCAATCGCTCGTCGACAGCAATTTACTAGTCATGATCCTTGCTGCCGGCAGTGTTAGGCCGCATTGGCACTCATAGGCTTTCAATTGTGACGTCGGTACCGTTCTGTTGGAAAATCACTCACTCGTCAATTCTACGCCGACAGCCGGCTCGAATCTGTGAAAGGGTTACACCTGTCTCTTTTCTATAAAACAAATGAAGCGCTATGTTCTATGCACATCGAAGACTCAGGAGGGACGACCACTGCATTATCATAGTCAGCGTTATACGGCAGATTTGACTTCGCGGCAGGGAAGTCAAGCCCGACAACCTGATTCAACTGTTGCTACATGAATAAAAACAAGAAGACTTAGACAGAAGAAGACCGAGAGCCACGGAAGCTTGTATGATATAACACAACTGTTCTTGATGCTAGGCATCGAGGATGAGTCGGGAAATGGTTCTATCAGCTGGAGTCGGGGATTGAGTAAAATGTTTTGCTCGGCAGATCATCAGAAATGGAATGCTAATGACCCATGTATGGATGCACTATCACTTAGAAATGCCTGCATGGGCATATACCAATCCATTTATCTAGTGCTAACACGAAGAATTGGCACCGGCTCCATCGCCATGCTTGCCTAAGCTGTTGAGGGCGACATTTCAGTCCTGGTCTATTACATATTTACATCTGCTTGGGGGGTTGGGGGGTAAGTGTGGGAGTGAAGACGTGGTGCTGGTGATGATGATGGTGGTGCGAATTCTCAAAGTCCCTCAGCGTATAGAGAATGATTGGTTTTTAGACGGTAGCTCAAGGAGAAGTATCATCCTACGTTGTCAAGGCGTTCTGCAGAAGTTTCCTTAAGCGTTCTTACGGCCCGTCCTGCGGCCCGCTTCAAAGTCCACGTGAAACGGAACGCACCATCAATCCTGGCCACAAACGCCTTACGCTGGACCAATTGTGAGTGAGGCCGGCTCAAGTTTGAGCCAACCAAACAAAGCGAAATCTGAATCGATAATCCCCATTGGGATACAAACATAGTCAGGTCTCCTCTGGATTAACCACTTGTTAGAAAACCGCACATTCATGTGCATATGCAGGGGTGCGGCCCGATACCACATGTCGCTCACTCAGCCTTGGAAAAGCCACTTGACAGTATAATGCACCCAGCTGCAGCCCGTAATTTATCCCTTATCTCGAACAGGTTCGTGAACCTGAGTTTTATTTACTAGGTAGGCATTCCTTTACCGACATCTCAGTCAACTTCGGCGCTTATCGTAACGACTGAACGTTATGTCATGAAGAACTCTGTTTCAAGTTATTCAAGAATATGCAACATCAATGGAATAGCTTGAAATGATCTTAGATTCTGAGGCCACCTACATCAACAAATTTACCATTCGATTAATAACAGCTCGTAGTTTCTAACTTGGCTACATCAATTCAATGCCACCCCCACTAGGATCCGGGAGCCGTCCACCGGTATGCTGGTTATACGAGGCAGCTATACGGGGTGAATAGGCTTCATACTGGACCTTGCCCCAACCCTTTACATATGAAGATGCGTAGCTACCAACGAACCCGACAGCCGAAGCCTGTATGAGTTCGAGCGGAGTAGCCATACGCCCCTGGGAGAAGACTGGTCTAAGGGCTGCTTGCGTCGTGGTATTAGCCGCGTTCTTCAGGCCTTCGACAATGGCATCGCGTCTGAGCTGCGACCAGCCCACCTTATCGACGAACTTATTGGCCAGTCCAAGAGCGGGCTTTGCGGCGTAGGCACTAGCAGCTCCTCCAAGAGCGCCCAGGCTAGCATCGATGAGTATCTCTCTGCCACCGTATTTCTCTCCAGTGACCAAGGACCTGGCATAAGAACCTGCCACATTGCCTGCCGCGCCGCCAATCACTGCTGAGAGCGTGGAGGCAGTGGCGGCGGTGGCCCCCAGTCCGGCGGCGGCGGCTCCCACGATTGCACCCACCCCGAAAGTAAATAACGCACCGACCACGATGCCTACCCCCAAAGCGATCAACCAACTCTTCCAAGACAGCCCGAGTGGGTCGATGTTATTGATCGGGTCACCCTCGCAGTACGAGTATCTGTTCTCCTGGTGGTAACGGTCCATCGAGATGAAGGCCATGTGATGAGGACTGTAATATCGACATCGCAAATAGACCAGTCCACTCATCTCATCGGAAAACTCTTGGCCAAATCCGAGCTTCGACCCGATACTCGATTTCACAGTGCCAGCGCCGCTAAATGACGTTTTGGATTTTCCGTAGGCATCATAACTGCTGGAGGCGTATTGATCGCCGTCGCCCAGGACCAGAGCAGTGGAGCCAAGGGAGTCCATGAAATACTCGGAAGTCCTATCCTCCGTGTGGCCAGAGATCAGCGACCTTGGGCCTGAGAAGAGGGATGTTCTCTCATTTTCCGTCCCGCTGGATGTCTGTACAGCATTGATCTTGCCGCCGCTATAGTAGAGCTTCGTGCTGTCTGCCGGCCCCGTCACATCTGCGAGAAACTCATCTGCACGGTAGTCAAAGGTTCTGGCGGCGCCGGCTGCCACTTGCACAGAAACCATGTGGTCTTGATCATCAAAGCTGTACTTGCGCCCCTGGTCGTCTCCGATCATTCTCCCGTTGGCATCGTACTCAAAGCCGGGGTCCGCTCGTTGATCGATCTTGTTGTAAGTCATGGATATTGGTGCCTGGCCGTCAATTGCCTTGCTGACAACGTTTGAATTGCCATCGTACGTGTAGTCCACAATGGATGAGTCTGCAGCTGTGAGGCTGGCGCGAGCGTCCCTGATCACCTGACTCAGACCGTCGTAAACCAGCCTACGCTCTTGGTTCAGCTCCGGTGAGACTGCTGATGCGGATTTCAGACATTCGAGTTTTCCCAATCCATTCATTTCATACGTCGTGTCGAGCAGAATCTTGTTGCCAGTATCCCGAACAATTGTCTGTTTTGGGCGATTGTGACCATCATATGTGACCGCCGTCGTGTAATCCATCTGCTGGCCATTCATCTGGTAACCGATATACTGACCGTTACTGTGATTGGCGCGGCCGTAGTCATATATCACGGTATCCCCTTTGCACGACCGACGCGCAACATCTCCCGTCTCATTGAACTCGATCTCTCGGACAACGCCAAAGACATCGCTCTCTTTGATGACCCGGCTGAACTTGTCAAGGGTATAAGTCTGGCTGCGGCCATCGGCATATTGAACCCTTTCCAGAGTCCCATCCAAGGTGCGGTGCCAAGTGATGATGTCGTCGCCCTGCTTTACTTGGGACTGCTGGCCATGGGCATCATAGGTGTTCTCTATACTGCTCAACGGGTACCGAGTCTTGATAGTCTGGCCAAGCGCATTACAGCTGTAGGAAACTTCGGACCCATCGAACCGTATCGTCTTCTGAAGCCAGCCATTAGCGTCATATATGCTTCGCTCCTCCTGTCCCAGCTGATTCAGAGTTGCAGCCATTCGGTTGTTGTGATCGTACAATTCTACGGGACCTTCGTGCAAGAAGCTCCTGCCGTCAGAATATGATGTTTTTTTGACCCAGGTGTAGACATTGCCGAAAAGATCATATGTGAAGGATCGCTTCACCAAGTCTTGCCCTCGGCCTCCAAAATTTCCAAATACAGTGCGCGCAAGCACAAGCGATCTTGGGCCATGCTCAATATCAGTCCTTTCCAAGACCAAGGGTCCCTCAACATCACTCGATTCATCCTTTGGGCGCTGCCTTAAGGCCTTGCTGATGGCTCTTCGGTTTCCGTCGTACGTCGTGTTCTCGACAATGCAGTAAGTAGCGGAATTATTTCCCGAGTCTGGAAGCTTTACGGTCTGGATCGCATCGGACCGCCCGTTGAGCTGAGTGATGGTGCGGACGTCGTTATTCAAGAACTCGGTGACCCTCAAGCTCGCGTCATCATATTCATGAGTGGCGATATTCCCCTTGGGGTCGATGATTGACAGTGGTCTATTCAGAGCATCGTAGCTATACGTGGTGATTAACCCTAGCTTGTTGGTTGACTGTTGTAGTCGAGAGAGGAAATCATAGCTCGTACGGCTCAGCAGCCGTGATGGTTCGGAGGTATGACCGTGTGCTGTCGGATCTCCATTATCGAATACCTCCACTTCACGACCGAGAACATCGGAAATTGTGAGTTTGACGTATCCTAATGGAGAAGTAATTCTTCGAGAGCTACCGTTTGGCCCGATTGTGTAATCTGTAGTAATCAACTGACCCATGGCGTTGGTATGTTTGATTGGCCGGCCAAGAGCATCAAATTCAAAGGTCTCGGTCTGCCCAAGTGGCAAGGTTTTGCGGATCATTGGGCTTCCGAGTTTACTCACGTCATGTTGGAATACCGTTGCATTGTTGGCCGCATCAAAGTCAGTCCGAGTCAGGA
Organism: Seiridium unicorne; assembly: GCA_039778275.1. Taxonomy (NCBI): domain Eukaryota; kingdom Fungi; phylum Ascomycota; class Sordariomycetes; order Amphisphaeriales; family Sporocadaceae; genus Seiridium; species Seiridium unicorne. The sequence goes on from JARVKF010000279.1 coordinate 232,240, forward strand.
CGCCGTTTCCGAAAGAGAATGAGGTTCGTGTCGTAACTGATTGCATGCTTTGCTTTGGTACCTGGGCTCCAGGAGCCCACGAAAGCGTCTCACTGATCACTCGACCTTGAGTGTCATAGGAGTATGAGCTTTGGGTCCACGGTTTGAGCTGTGCAGATGCCAAGCTGCCACCGGACCTGAAGTAGTTTGTTGTAATAGCTACGCCTTTGCCATCTTCAGTCGGAGTGTTCTCTGTGTAATCCTCCGTGCCAACCACTTCATCCTTGCGAGATGATTTGACAACGAATTGGATGTTTCGGGCCGTCTGGGCAGGCCCAATCTGGCTGGTGGCATACTCATTCGCAACCGTAATTTGGCGAACGTATCCCAGTCCAGGTACTTGCAGGTCTTCGCTTGACGATACTTGATTACCAAACTTGTTGTAGTCTGCCTTGGAAATAGTTAGAGGCTGGTAGTTTGGACTGTTCCCAGATGACGTGGTATTGTGGAACACCTCCGTCGATTTTGGATGAGTATAGTTCGTCGCACGGGCACGCTCATCAAGGTCGATCTCGTACTCATTGACCGTCATATAGGCTTCAACGAACTCGTTCTGGCTATCGAGAGTGTACCGAATATCCTTAATGGGCAGGTGGTAGTTGTTGAACCATGTGGTAGTCCTGGACGTCTTCTTGTCCTCCTCGTCGAAACTTGTTCGTGTCACATCATATCTATATCTCGGTGAGCAGCCGACATAGGGATGGAGCACCGAAGAAATAAATAACACAGGGGCTTGCAGCTTACGTGTAAGTCAGGGCCTTTCCATCCGAGTCCATCAACGTATCTGTGGCCCCAGCCATATTCAGGCCAATAGCGGCACCGGTATAGGTATGAGTTGAAAAGCCCCCAAAGTCATATTCTTCATGTCGATAGAATTTCCCATTCTGGTCCTTTTGATAGTGATTTCGAACTGCTGGCATATCGTAGCTTTCTCCGCGTGCCAAGTATTGGATTGCTTGATATTCATACAAGGATGTAAGACCTGTCGGATGGGTAATGGAACTCAGAAGCAGCATTCCTTCATCCCCAACGAATGGTTCATAGTTGAGTTCGGTACGGAGACCCTCCGGGAGTTCGACAGTGAGGATTCCAACGTCGCTGAATTGAATTCTCACGGCGTCATCGCTAGGGAGGATGATCTGGACTTCTGAGGCGTCCTGGTAGCCAAAATGAATCTTCTGACCCCATGAGTCTATTATATAATCCAGTCGTGCATCCTCATGGTCTACTCCTGCTTCGGGACCCACCAAATAGGCATAGAGGATATAGTTGTTGAAGAGATCGCGGTGCATCAGTGGCTTCCCGTGTACATCGAAGTAGTCTGAAGACCCGTCAACATGATCAAGTTGATATCCGTAGTACCCTGGCTGTCCAGACGGCAATTCCTGTGGAGGCTCAATCTTTTGAAACTTGATGCCATGGTTATTCAAGTATTTCAAGCCAGACTGATGGTCCGAGGTATCGACCCAGTCTAGGTCAACTGCATAAGTCCGCCCATTAGCAGTGACACTCTTGCCTTCAAAGACGTAAGGGAGATCAAAGCTCCAGTTGGTCGGCAATCCGAAGGTTCCAGTAGTGCCAGCGCCATAGAGCAGGTTGACCTTGAGATCGACACTGGGTCTCACTCCTTGAAGGTTGATCAAAGGCGTCCGGTAGTTCAGCGAACCTGTGTTGGGGTTGACAGATTCGGTCTCGGAAGGCTGAATATGACTAAACGCCTGCGATCCCTGATACTGGCCTGCCCGGTCACTCATGTCTGTGGTCGATGCCGATGGTACACCTTGAAAGAGCAAATTCGGCGATCAACGAAAGTGTAAGCTGGTCGGTTGATCATGGGTCAGACACCAGGGTTGTTGAACGGAGAACCTTATATGTCTCCGGATGTTGAGTCTTTCCCTGACCACCACTAGTTAAGTATAACAGCCCCTCATAAGGTTCAGGAATGGCGCACCCACAAATGCCGTCGATTTGGAATCTTCAGGTTATCACACGAACTACAAGATCAATATACTGGAATTCCAGACTGGCTCGGTTACTGTTCAACGCTCTTGAGGGCTAGGCCCCTCACAATTGTGCGACATGATGAACTAGACTCTGCGGTGATACCCTTTGAGCGATACTGTTTCCTTGTCAACATCATCTATTGGCGTTTACTTGCCATCAAGAGCCGCTAAGACAATTAGCTCATCACAACATGTGCTGAATTGCTAACTACCTAGTAGGTATGGCAGCTGAATGCAGACCCTTGTTCCGGAGCTGAATGCGAACCCCTGCTCCGGGGTTGGGCGCTACCGAACGCCAAGCTAGGAATCGTTGACGGACGAGTTTCCAGATCGTGAATTTTCGTGCTCTCCAGATGGCTTTGGAGGTAGTAGCGAGCGGACCTGAAAGCAGCTGAATGAGCGTCAATCTAGCCCCTTTCGACCAAAAAGGCCAGTCTAGTCCCAGCGTGCGTTGCCGCTATCGGGCTTCTCTATTGACCCCACAAATGAGCGCAAGTTCTAACTAGAGCCTCAGGTGAGCATGGGTTTCTCCGCTAGATACACCCAGGGTGGTAGCAATGAATTATACACAATCGCTTGGTTTCTGATATAAAAGCCTCTGCTTCATGGTATGTAATACTGAAACAAAGTAAATTATCATCATTCAACAGCGGCACCTCATATTGCACCCTTTTGAACGGATTGAACAGTCGATTAGCCCTCTTCTCAATCACCATGCGTTTCGGAATTGAGTCTGCTACTATTGCGGCCCTGACGCTTGCGGGTCCCGCGTCAGCTAGCAAAGGATGTAAGTAGAACAATGCGTAGCTGCAGCCTGAGTGTACTACTTGCCACAATGTTTACTGAATATACTTTGCACCAGCGGCCAACGTAAATGCTTGCGTCTGGCATCCATCCCCCCCTATCAAGTCTTATACTGTGAGCTGGAGGACTGGCAGTGCCGACGATCGCTGCATGCGGTTGGTCGGGTCGAGTCCTTCTATGGTAGTAAAGGACCAGGGGCTCACTTGCACCAGCCTGGGAGAGGTAGCTGTAGATTCTAGCTGGAGCGGGTGGACTGGGGGCTGCTACACTCGCAACAGTATCTGGGGCTTGTCGTATACGACCACTGGCGCCCCTTACTCGGGCTCCACCTCCAGTGACTGGAACACTGGCCCATTCAACACGGATATGAAACTTATCAGCCAAAGCCCTGGCACATCGGTGTGTGGTGGTGCCGCGCACTGTTCTGGATCCCAAGTGGAGTGGGATAATGACAAGACTCCCCAAGTCTATGTAAGTTTTGTCACAATTTTGACACCCGTGGTTCCGCGGTATAGCTAACCCCTCCACTCTAGGTTGTCTTCCAGCCCGGAAAGGTTGGGAATGGCGGAAAGAGCGAACTCTAGTCTGGATGTTTTATATGTGTGTAGTTAGTCGCCTTGATAAAAACACTATTGCACTACTTCCCAAATTTGCCTCGATCTTTATTTTCATGTGCACATAAGAGACCACAACGAGACAAAGATGCAAGCTGTGCTCTGATTTTGAACGCGAGAATCAGGCATATCCTAGATTATGAACACACGCCAAACTTTCCTAGATGCACCACAAAGAGCAACGCCTACGTAACAGAAAGTGAGGATTTCCCGTCCAGTGAACTTTGTCTTTTCGCGAAGACTCACCTGTTTTCATCTTCATTCGGATAGGAGCTTAACGAGACTGATTTACTCGCGCTGCAGCGTACGTATACCCAAGCGCTAAGGGCAATGAACACCCGGACCAGCGTGCCAGGATACGACTTCAATCGAGGCTCCACCTGGCTTCGACTAATGGCCTACCGAGGTTCGGCAGATTAAATTCAGATTTCAGTGCTTTTCGTTTGATGTTATCGACACCCCTGCAGCCTGCCATCTTGACGGCTAAGAAAGTGATGAGCTGAAAAGCGAGCTACTGATCTGAATTATTTGCCGCGTATGTAGCTGAGCTGAGAACGTCGGGAGGGGCGGGCCTTGCCGATCTGCCGGCTATTGCCCCGTGAATAGTTAGTATATGATCCCACGTGTCCACAGTGGTGACATCTTAGAGGAACCGATTTGAAAACTGGTATGTCCGGATTAGAAGTGGCTGGCTGATCATAGGCGTGATAGCGATGAATGGTTCTGCTCAAATGACACTAAGACACTCACTCACTCAGCTCTTACCACAAGACAAGGGACTCCCGCGCGAACACTGCTGAAACGGTGACGAGCTAGTGATCAGACCCGGGGTCTAGATCTCTTGAACCCTGCTAGTCCACGCTGCGAAATCGTACCCGCGGCGGCGTGTGCGCGGGGCTGCGGCACGCCTAGACTGATTGAGACCCCTTGCCGTCCATTTTGGGGGGAAGTCTTCCACATTCGGCTGGAGCACATATGCCGCGTTGAGTGGCTTGCATGATCTCAGAGGTAGTCCGCTGAGCTGAGCAAGGTTACTTTCACCACGAAAGGGGGCAAGACTCCATCTTCAGCTGGCCATGTCGAGACGATGTCAGCGTTTGTGTAGAGTCTGGATCTCTGCTTACCCATGTCACGGGCGCTTGTTGTGTTGCCGGTGAAGCCGGCGACTCGTTGACCTGAAATGACACGACGTACTCGTTGTGGGGTTATCTACTGTTATATCTCCCCCGTTCTACCGGCATTCGGCCCATCTTCCAAGAGTTTTCCCATACGTAATCGCTCTAGACTTAGCGAGTTATATCATCGGTTACTATTCAGAAGTGCATCATTCCTGCTCGCTGCGGTGTCACAGTGAATCTCTTGACATCATGAGTTCTCTAGAGAAACTCGGGGAGGGCGATATCAATGACTTTTCGTCCTACGTAACGATTAGGAATCTCTCCGACTATGACTTTGGCCTTATTGATTACGATTGCAAGTATGGCCTCTGGCCACGAGACCAACCGCTCAACACAATTGAAGCCCGGACAACTCAAAGAATACACCTCAAAGACCGTCCAGGTAAATCTGCCATTGTTGAAGGGGTTATATTCTATATATTTACTGTGTCATAGGTCTTAATGGCTCATCTGGCTGGGTCCAGTTTGAAGTGCGCTTAGAACGCGGGACTGAGACGTTCAGACTGGACTTTGCCGACCCTCTGTCGTTTTTCTCCGGTAATTCATTGCAAGCTAGTTCTAGCAATAGCAGTGTCCTTTCAGTTTCAGTCACTGGTTTCAATGGGAAAAGACATCCTCTCTATGGTAAAGCACTGTCTGCTATGGGGTCTCAACATTATTTGTGTGCTTACCAAATGAATAGGATATGTTGATGTGCAGGTGCTGAGCCCTAGGGCTCTCAAGTCATCTGCTGTGGTAGACTGGCCGCAGGGGTCTGACGACACCGTAAAGAGGACGACTCAGTTCGATAATCCGCTCCGGGCCAACTATGAGATCGGATTCGACCTTCCAGGTGGTACCCTATTCGACAAAGAGCCTATCCACGAGTCGATTGTTATTGCAGCTTTGATCCAGTCTCAAATCTACGTACCCCGTGGAACCACCTATAACAACTTGAATTCCAAACAATGGGAATACATCCGAGGTCTGGTATGGAACGATGACCCCTCCTGCTTTCTTTTCCAGGACAGGTCGGACTCCAACCACCAGTATAGTGACGGCAGTGCATGGGCCTTGGACTTCCTGCGAGGTAGCAAGGGCTGCATGATCCAGCGGTCACATTTCGGTGATCTCCAATTCCTTCATGCCATGGGAGCCTATGAAGGAGAAAAGCCACAAGATACAAAAGCGAAACTCATGAAGTGGTTGGAACTCATGTATAAGTTGGCATGCGGTGACCAGGGTGTTTCCGATCAAGATCAACTAAAGGAGCATTTCAAAGAGCCAGAGTATTTCAACAATCTGACTAGCCCATCTCATGACAACACACTACGACAGCTGTTATTGGCCAACACACCCAACTTCCCTCAAACTGACGTGCGAAAGAGGGCGCTGGGCACGATCATGCACATCATCTCAGATTCATACGCCATAGGGCACACCCAGAGGGTGCTCAAGAATGGAGGCGACTATGCGGGTCGCGATGGAAATGGCTATTATCGTTTCAGACCTGGCACTTATGGTACCTGGGGCCCGATTGTTACTTTCCACAACTACTCAAGCAGCAGCACTAGGCATTCGCATTACGATGGCCTAGAAGACCAAGGGCTGCCCATACCCAAGGATCTAAACTCGTTCAACTCAATCATCGGAGCCAGGGATGCGATCACTACATGCACTCGCCTTATCAACTACTGGGCGCAAAAGAAGAATTGGGATGGCGAGGTTCAAGAGTTCCTAGACACCGAAGTCTTTGCTTTGCATGAAAATGCACAACCGTCCAACGGCCTCGTCGACCAGACCGAACCTATCTTCGCTTCTACTACCTACACACTGCAAGTCACACGCCAGCATAATGTAGATTGTGACCTGCAGTTTAAGCCTGGGTTGCAGCAGAAGCTTGCAAGTCTGGAAGAGGGTATCTATCCCGCTGTAACTCGAGGCCGTCGGTCTCTTCGAGGACCCCTCACCCCACGCTCGAGCCTTTTTGTTCTTTGCATCATTCTCGCTGCTATTGTCCTATCCTTGGGAGGTATGCACGTGTACAAATACGTCTTTTAGTTCCAGCAGTATAATCATATACGATTTTCTTTCATCTACTTACTCGATAAAGCGTGTTCGCTAAACCCCAGAGTCCACAGATAATATGATTAAGGGATTGTTATATATTCAAACGGCTGAAGGTACCTTCCTCTAGTCAAGCTGCCACCAATCTTGACACTGACCGGAGTGATACGCCTCGCGACTTAACGGTCGACAAGCGCCATATAATTGTTGTCCTACTACGGTATAATATACTGCAATACCGCGGTGTCTTCCTCATCATTTGTATGCATTCTACTCAACCAGTCTGTCTGAAATCTTCAGAGCCATTGGCCGACGCCGCCACGAGGCTATCCATGTGATACAACCAGCATGGAACGCACCAGGTCGTGTCCTCAAGATCGACAATCTAGCAGTGCAGAATAAGAATTCCGCCTACACTCGAAGCTGGCTGGGTAAGTTGGCCGGGCTCGGTATATTTTTTATATGCATGACTTTTGGGCTGTTGGACGACCTGGCCATTTGTCCAGCAGGTCCGGTAATCACTTTGCCTGAGTCATTGGTATTCTTTTTAGGTTGGCAAAGTCTGAAGTGGAAATTCTCTGTCTCTTTACGCATGAGTCCATTGTGTCAGTGATATCTAGTCTGTGAACCGGACTACGTCCATACCTATGGTCTTTACATGTGTCGCAGTAATAGTGAGAGCGGCACTCGTGTTACTACCACCATACACGCGCATCCAGAGCTCGGACGGATATTTTCACGCCTCCATTAGCATCCTAGCCGCCTTGGATACAGCACTAGTATTTTGTTTATTTTTAATTTTAATACCTAGTTTCTTATAATTATATAAATTAAAAAATATATATTTTGGTCACTTTGGCTGGAATGTGGCTCAATCATGCTGCTTGCCAACAAATGCTTCGGATGCAATTCAATTGGGAACCTACATTGGCATGTTGGACGGGGGGTCGCATTAGCAAAAGTCGGAAAAGAAATTAATGATGTTCATTTTGTTCGGTCTCATCTCTTTCTTTTGATGATCAGTCATGAGAGATCACACTGTGGAGACATGCTCAGTTATCTCGACCCAACTACGCTCAACATTCTGGTAATATCCTCGAAGGATCCCAAGTGAGAGACACCAGAGTTCTTTCGATGGCCTGGGATCATTGTCAGGCTGGTACATAACTATAGCGAAGGTCCATCGAAGCTCGACGTGGTTCAATAATACGTCATCCCTTCCTGGCCAAAATCAATTAGTTGGCACTTTCTGGTATTTAAGACAGCAGTAGCTACGGTCATCTAAGACGCTCCAAGCCTTATACCTGGTCTTTGCAATCTTTTCAACTTGATTCTTTCGTTAGCATGACTACCACTGACATAATACCTTGACATATACGGTAACAATAAACTGAGGGTCTCCCTCGTAGCAATCCAATTCATCCACTGTTTGCTCCTTGCATTGAATATCCTTCGTCAGATCTGGGCAGCTCATGACTCCAGGTGCATCGGAGGTCCCAGTATAGGAACAGCCCGAAGTTCCCATAACGTCAAAGTCGAAATCGATTGTGCCGTCAGGGAACGGAACGTCGTTGAGGTCATAGTCGCCTGCCTCCGCAGAGCCTATGCTGTCATCGCAGACGTCGACGGATTCACTAATGCTAGGTGAGTAGAACGACCAGGAGCCTGGTGAGAAATCAAGAGTATTGCCGCTCCACTCGTAGGCAATGATCAATTGAGCTGTAGGCTCTGCCGGAGGTGTTCCTCCCACCAACGTGGTAGTTGGAGAGGTGGTAGTGGTGGTAGAAGGCTTTGTGGTGGTTGATGTTGCTGGAACTGGCGTCTCGAAAGGGACAGTGGTAGAGCTGGGCTCATCATATCCCAGGGAATCCCAGTTGTTGTATCCCGGTATCGTCTTTGTGGCTGGTGGGTAGAGGGTACCGACGGTGCCGCCCACTGTTATAACAGTCGTAACGGTTACACTGATCAGACTTACGGTCGATCCGCCTATCACAACTGTCCCGGATGTTGCGGTGTAACGGGATGAGCCAATCGCCACAGACTCCGGGTAGGTTGAAGTCGCGTACGTAATGGTTATTCCGGATGGCAAGCCTTCCCCAACTTCTTGAAGACCGGCATCATAGGTGGGCCTAGAGAGGTCATGATCAGTCAACAATCCAAATCGAATCAATATACTCAGGTGCCAAGGCACTTGCTTCTGGGTGCCTGAGTAATGATACACGACTTACAATGGACAATACGCGCCAGTAGTCGTCGCCGTCGGAGTTACGAAACAACCAGTAATAACATCGGAACTCGTGGCTGTCAAGCAGATTAGTTTATGTCCACACAAAGTCGAAAACAATCTGCAAACTTACTACTGCATGAGTCCTCGGCCGAACACGTAACCCAATAGTCCGTTACTGTGGAAGTGACACAATCGCATCCTACATAAGTGTTACATGTCTCTACTCCGGTTGTAGTTCGACACACACTATTCGTCTCGGTGGCGCAAGTGCTTGTAGAACTTTCATCATCATCAGGATCATCACGTGTACCGCAGTTTGCGGTACAAGTAGGCTCCGGGCGGCCGCTTGTGAAATGCGTGGTTGGGTTCTGATGATTTGGGGGACAGTCGATAGAGAAAATACCAAGGAACTTGAAACATGGAGGACTAGGGATAGGCGGAGGCGAGGGCAGTTGTGGAATCGGAAACTTGGGGCCGGTAGGGAATGGGACAGGTGACCAGTAGAATCCACCAGGTCCAATGATGATAGGCACAACTGTTGTCGAAGAGGAGCTGGAAGACCCGTCCGTCCACGTCGTTGTGCTAGTCGTAGTTGCGGTGTAATCACTCATCGTGGTGATTTGGTCTTCGGAGAATGTTTGAGTGACGCCACCGGATGTGTAAACTGTTGTTGGGAGAGAATAGTAAACGGGATCTGTAGTGGTTCCTGCTAGAGCCGTCGATACCGCCGAGAAAGTGATGGTGCTGGTAACACCGTTCACAGTTATTACAGTAGGATTTGGTTTCAGACTTGATGTCAGTGCAAATGTAGACGTAGTATCGCCCGAAGGGATTGGCATATTGTGGAAAGAGATGACGTTGGTAGTAACTTGATGAGTTAGTATATTCCAACCTGCACAGTAGTTCATTACACGTACCTGGTGAGGGCGTCAACACGGTAGTTATCACCTGTGCACCAATTGTCAGAGTCGTCGTAACCGGCGCGAATGACAATGTGGTTGTCGATGCCATAGTGGACGGAGGGAAAATGAAGGTGCAGGGTGCATAACATTGCACGGTAGGGCTCGGAGTAACGTAGATGGTGTTTCCAATGTAGATAGGACCAGACCCATTGCCATCGGGATCCTCCAAGCATGGTCCACTTTGACAGCCGGCGCCGCAATGGGCATCGGTATCGCCACAGTAGCCCGAGGAGGAGCAGCAACCTCCCTGGGGCCAAAGACCGCAGATGGCATTGTTATAGCCAGCGCCACACGTCCCATCTGTTGTATCGATCCCCGTCAAGCAACTGCCACTTTGGCATCCAGATCCACAGTGTGCTTCCGTACTTCCACACCACCCACCCGAAGAACAGCAGTCTCCGAATCCGCTCCCTTCGCAAACTGTGCCGCCATTGGAGGAACCACACTGTCCATCAGTCGATACGGGCGGACTGTCGGAGTCTCCGGTGCCAGAATAGAAGTCGACGCTCCAAGCCATGGTCCCACCGAAACACAGATTATTGGCAAACTTGCGCTTCAGCGCATGCGTTTCGTCATCATCGTAGCCGATCCATTGGTCTCCCCAGACCAACTCTTTCATCATAGACTCTGTATTCAGGTATGGCGTAAGCCCCTTTGAAGCTATAATCTCCTCTATCTCTACCAATGAGAGCACTCCAGCACTGTTTGTGCATTTCCCGGGCTTGCTGGGCCCTGAAAATGGACAAAGAAGGTCGGTACAGCTTGTATCTGTTAGTAGATCGGATTAGTTTACTTTAACACACTTCGTTATAGCGTTTGATTGTGGTTTGGTAGTGGCAGCATTTTAACAAACTGGAGAGGTAGAATTTGCGCACAGAGGAAAGGCGTAACCACAAGATGGGAACGAGTTGCACTTACCGGCAAGAGTGTAGCCGCGGCCATACCAGGCCAGACCAAAGTTGATCTTAGACGGATCTAAGCCGTCATAGAACAATGGCAGCGTGTCATTGTAGATCTCCCGCACATCAGCCTGACCACGGACCAGCGAACCTAGAGTTTTCGTATCTGCGTCCCAAGAACCATGAAGATCGTAAGCCATGAAGCCGAAGAAATCAACGTATGGCTCCATTGCCTTGGCGTCGAAATACCGAAGATACCAGTAATCAGGCGCGAGAGTCAGACTGATTCCGTAGTCGGTGCCATATGATTCTCTCATCTCCTTCACGAGGATCACAAAGTTTGCAGTGTCTTCAGGCTGGCCGCCCCGATCAGAAGCCACCGGATATTCCCAATCCAAGTCGATACCTTGGAAACCATATGCTTTCATGAAACTCTTTGTCGAGCTGATGAAGCTGGCACGATGTCCCGCATCAGCACATAGATCACTCCATGTAGTATGCGTCGCCGTAGTGTTATCGCTAAAGTCGAAGCCGCCCACAGCAACCCACGTCTCCAGACTTGACGATTTCAATGCTGTGAACTCGTCCATAATTGATGTGTCCGACGCGCTCCCTGCTGTGATCTCGTATGAGTTGGGATCAATGGAAGCGAACGCATAGTAGAGATGGGTATAGCCGTCTGTGTGTATCTGATCTGGAGCGATGCGATTGCAGATACGGTTATTGACGTTGTCAGCCTGATAATACCCAACTGTACGGCCACTTGTTGTGCCCGAATCTTCGCCACATGGTGTGGGACGAATGATCTCGCAAGCGCCATAGCCCTCTTGGCACTTTGTGAAGTCATTGACTCCTATACAGTGATCCGTAGATGTACCGCACCAGCCGACTGAACCATGGAGTTAGTAGGAGTTCGAAAAGCCGAGAGCTATCAAGCATATTTACCCCAGCTACAGCACAGATTCATCCCGCACGCGATTGTTCCGTTGTTAGCAGAGTACTGGCCGCACATAGCGGTGGCATCGCATTGGCTTGTGCATCCATCACCACAGAAATCTGGTCCATAACCACATTTGCTGTCTGGACCACAGCAACTATTGGAATGATCGTCAGCTATATTAAATGGGAATTGCCCTGTGATAGGCCACCATAGGGAGATCTCACCTGCCGTCCACACAAGGTGCGTCGGTGCAAAGCAATGCACCATTTGCATCTACCTCTCTTTGTCTCTTGGCCAGTCCGATATTTTCTGCCGAAAAACTCGGACTAGTGAGGACGCCAAGATTGCGATTGAGGTTGAGCTCATCATAGTCCTCACCTAGAGCTGGTATTACCCGCTCGGGACTCTGGTGTGTGACTGAGGCATGAATGAGACATACGCTCAAATGAAATACCAACAGAGATGAGAGCAAATTCCTGGTCGCCATGGTGATGGACAGGCACAGAGATGCTACCCGGAACGTCGCAACTGATGGCCGACACGGATTATGGCTATTCCTCCTGGCCTTTATGACTCCTAATACCTATTCGCCGCCATCTCCAACAGCCAACTGGAGCCTTGCTCCATTATATGTGAGAGCCACCGAAGGGGCAACATTACATTGAGTATCGGATCCTTAGTCTAACAGGGTTAAGGAGAAGCGCTGGGCCACCAGCAGCAATCAAAACTAGCCGAGCCATGTGCGCGGACCAACTGAACATTGTGGATACTACCTGCATGCTACAATAGTAAAAATTGTATTGAGTGGCGTGAGATCCTTCATTCAGCAGACAGTCCGATCTCTGGGTCATCGGCTACAACGTGGAAGCGAACGAAAGCGAAGGTAGACTCCACTCTATACCTTGTAGTTGTCAAGATTGGCACTAACAGTATGCTCAAGGATAGCCGGACCGCGCCCGACTTCCATGTAATCCTAGCATAGACGCTGTCTGCCGGTACAGTCAGCTGATTATTGCTAGTGTAGGATCTCATCATCATCACATGTGTGGCCCACTGATCGAGAATATCGAGCTTTCTCTATTCAAGCTTGTCAATCGGAAGCGGCCGCTAATTAGTGAAACCGGGGTGGAAAACCTGGACTCTATCGACCGTTGTGGCGGGACGGTCTAGCGTTCAGAGTTTCCCCGTGGGTCCGATCCGAGATCAACCATCAATTTCATGCGTTACCCCCGGTTCATATCAGGTTTTTATTTAGTCTACATACCTAGGTCTGAAAGTGCCCTGTGGGGTAAATGAGACCCGTTAAATCCTACGGCTTAGTATGGGTCTTAAGGTTGGGCTATTGATCGTCGTCCACCAATGAAAGTCAAGGGTGCTAAGACTGCAGGCACGAATGTACCAATACCTGTGTGAACATACCTACGTTCAATTTCTAGAACTCCGCAAAGAACCGAATGGTTTCCAGAGATATGGACCAACCGTACGGGTGTCGGCTTTGACGGAATGTGAGATTTTCCTGCTCTGGCTCGGATTAGCACCCTGCGATATTGATTTTCACTCGATCACCTGGCAGAGCCTGGTTTCGCCTCTGAAGTGCTGGTGCGGGGCTGACCACTTGGGGCACTAGCCACTGAAGAACCTGTCAAATTTCGCAATGCAGATGAGGCAGCACAGCTCAACTCATCCAATCCATAGCAACTCTGTATTGATGGGTCTAATCGGATAACCTAGGATTCGAGTCTCTAAGATTCGCCTTGCCACTCTACAGTTTGGCCCTGAACGGCTACAGCAACTCATGGCTCCCTCGAGTAATGCTGGTCGCAGGCCGGATTCATTACATCAGCTGCCTAACGAGATACTCCTTGACATCATTAAATTATCACCCGACTTCTCCTCCCTCTGGAGTATTATCAACACATCGCCTCGACTAGCTGCTCTTTTTGGTAGTCACGCTCTAGAGATCACAGAGACAGTTTTGGTCCGTACCGTGCCTATCCCCACCCAAACCCTCCTTCGGGCGGTCCTCCATTTGCGGTTTTCAACCTTCAACGTCAGCCTCACCCACGCGATAAGCCTGCCCACAACCTTGGCTTTTTCTTCACCAGTATCGGTAGATGAGGCAAAGGTTTTCAATTTTGTCCGGTCAGCCCACAAGATACACGTGCTGGCGCACAAGTGCATCGACTTCTACATCCAGAGGTGCATGACGATGAATTTCGCTCGTCTTGCAAACTCCACTTTCTCCTATCACAGCACCGACCCTCCTTTACAGCCTCGGCTGAAACGTCCAGAGGGAATTCCATACCAACCAGATAATACCGGACCACCACTGTGGGTTGAGGAGCAAAGAGTTATCTTGAACCTATGGCGGTTGGAGTATCATGCCGAACTGAAAAACACGCTGAGCTCCGGTCTAATGGAGTGGCCCGCAGAAGATCTTAAAGCATTAGAGGATTCAAGACCCCCGGATTTCTTCAATCTTAAATCTTGGCATCGGGAAGAGGTCTTGACCGTGTCTGAATATATCGAGACCCTGAGTGGGCAGAAAAATGACCATCCACACCCATCTCATCTTGAAACCCCGACGATTGTCGACAGGTTCGACTTCACCTGCGCCGGCAAGCCGTCTGGTGGGCAGGGAATCTGGGGGTCATCCAGCTTGACCACACCGCCGGTTGGTTGGAAGTTCGTGAAACTCATGTCTCGCGATTATAAGGTGTCGCCCCTACCAGGGATTACCTTTGAAAGATACCGGAAATTCGGGTTCGCAGTTTGGGATCAGCGACGTTTGGTGGACTTGGGCCTATGGCCATCTGAGAAGATGCTGCCAGCAAACTCCGAGTATTATTTTAGGTGGCGCAGCATTTTGAACGAGGAAGAAAGTGCCCAGACAGGAAGCTGATAGGTACTTGAATTTAATTCACATGAATTCAATGCTGTATTTGCAGTTGTATAAGTAAAAGTGGCATCGACCGCTATGATTCAAGATGACTGTATCTCCCATCAATATTTCATTCCATACCCGCCAGCCTTGTATATCCCAATACAGGTGAAGAAACTTAGTGCAGAAGGCCCGCACTAAGCGTCCTGGGCAGGGGCATCCTCCACATATAGCAACATGTTTGGAAGCATTTCTTCGAGATCAGCCTGCGCAGAAGAAACCGGCCAATCTGTGTCCTCACTCCATATCCTGATATGATTGATTGTTTTCTGACCAAAGATCCCCTTGTGCTGAGCTAGCATGTATGCGGGAGCGGCGGCATGATATGAACCGAGCAGTCCCCAGAATGCGGCAGCATTGGGGTCATCAGCACCGGTGATTGTGATATCAGCGCCTGGCCAGGCAGGGAGCGTAGTGTGGCCTGTGGCGACTAGGGCCTCGTACATGATCTTCCGGGTGTTGATGTTCGCAATATAGGCTCTTACGACATAATTCAGTATGGCGCCGGCATGCTTGTTCTGCCAGACAAGCGGGACAGCATCAGACCACTTTGCTAGATTGGGCACGGTTCCCCCTCCTGCGTCGTTGACCCTCTCTTGAGGCGAGTAACTATTGCATGCTACGATGTACCCCTCAGCTCCGTTGGAAATGACCTGATACTGTCCCATAGTTGGCTGTCAAGCATAATTAGCCATTGCTGTAGCAGCGTACGGAGAAGACGATAACCCAATTACCTCGTGTTGATTGTCGTCGCCTGCGCCTTCGGGCCAGTCGTTCATGTGTACGGCGCCCCATCCATCATCGTTAGCTCGGTTGAAACCGAATCCGGTGTAAAGATCATTTATATGGTTACGATATTCATCTTTCGCAGCCTCATTACCCATGTCTAAAATTTCCCACCCATAACTCGCAAGGTCATCGAAGATAAACTGGCTTTGAGCAGCATTAACTCCGTTCATGAGACACCAGAGCACTTTGGATGTAATGTGTTAGCCAACCAAATCCCTGAAGAGCTTGAATTATGGAACATAACATTCTTACTATCGACTAGTCAGCATGATCTTTTTGGCGCTGTTGCGCCGTTGTATTAATCTGCAAATAGTTTCAGTCTGAGCTTACCTTCTTCCGGTTTGCTGTCTTTGAGCCCATGTGGGATTGTTCATATTACCGCCGAGAGCTCGTGCATGGAGTGCCGCATGGATCTCAGAACGATTCTGAATATCATGGACTGCCAACTTTACCGAGTCCAATTTCAGCGCGCCCGCGATGATGAAACCCAGATCCTCATCGGAATTCAGAGGGAAACAGTGCCCATAGCCAAGTAGAAAGACGAGAATGAACGTCGCGAAGAATGAAACAGCACGGCAGGCCGTGAGCCCTTGCTGGCCGTCTGTGGAGTTCCACATCGTTGCGGGAAAGTTGGAAAAAGGTCAGAGACACGTTGAAGGCACCAACGGGGTGGTGGAATCATGTCTTCCTACTTTCGAGTTACCATATATCACATTCCTGCATTCAATCTTCAGTATGACAATTGAGCAAAACTAGACCAGGATATGGCAGGTTCATCGGTTCTTGTACCGGTACTTACTCGAATTAGAAACTACCTTGCAGGATCAGAGAGGACTGCGACTGTTTTGGGCAAGGGTACGCTACTGAGTGGAGCTGTTCAGGGGTTACACCCAGCGAGACTTATGCAGGACGCTATCTGCTTCCACGCTACCGGATATTCACGATCGTGAGGCAAGTTTTCCCTGGGACGTTGGCACAAAGTTTGCTCCAAACTTTGGTCCCTTCCTTTCTATGAGGAGGCGGAAGCCACAGTTTAATTCAGCATGGATAAATCGCGCTGTTTCGATTGCGCAGCTTTGCGGCACAATACACAGGCTTCTCCGCTATGAACTTCGTCATAGGCGTGTGCTTTGACGCCGATTCGAGGGACAGTAGAATCGCAGACCCGGAATAAGCGGAGTGGCTTTTGCGTTCCAGGCGGTCGGATTCACGAACCCGACAAGCGAAGTTCGGTGGTAATTAAGCTTATTTCGTTTAAGCACAACTCGTAAATACCTGGTGGAACTAGGTCAATTGCGGGCCGACAAGCGGCCAAATTACAGCGGCAAAGAGCCACGAAGGATTTTACCCATGTCTCACGGAACTCTCGCCCCCATTGAATTCAGACTACTGTAGAACATGTGAAAATCTTAAGATCGGGATCCCTACTTGGCAGCATCGTCGCATGCCGCCCTTGCATAATTTGGACCTCTTGTTGCGCTATTTCTCTCCCATTGGCATGTTGCAGAATCCTCATGTCTTGGCGCTCCGCGTCCAATCAAGACAGAAGTCTCGACCACCAATACTGTCATCAACGCGACTGGAGTCATGGATCATTCCACTTGTGTATTTCGGCAATCTTCCGCCGACCATCGGTGCCATGGTCATGCAGCGGCTCCAAGACAGGGCGCAGTCGGTCACTACGAGTCCATATTTAATCCAACCCCTTGTTGGCCGGATGGCCGCCTTGCCTGTTGTAGTAACTTTGCCCATGGTTCTTTGTAAATCCAGGCATTGTCGAGCTATTGAAACCATAGAACCCGGGGCCATAAGCACTACAAACATGACCGGACCTTACTTCCCGAATAAAGAATATCATAACTCTCTCATAGCGGCCGAAAGAACACTTTACGTAACTATTGTTTTCTCATTCTTACTAGCCATGCCTCGGTCAATAAGCCGGAGACCTGGATCACAGCCAAATCCCGCTGTCCTCCATCGACAAGATTGGTAGCGAGCAACCAAGCTTCGCCAATGAAGTTGGGGATTTGTTCTTTTGCTTTTCAATCTTGGTCTCGATGACACCTCTAAAATGCGCGATATCATTTCAAAGTACTATGATGTTCATCAAAGGTTCATTCGTCCCAAGGCTGTATATCTTCATCTTGATGACGATGTTAGTGATGACTTCATCCCATATCACATGTCATATCGTTGAAATGGATAGCATATTGAAACGAATCATACTAACAACCGTCATGGAACCAGCTTAATGGCAAAATAAGCTTTCAGTCTCAGTAACGTCCCACCTCGTAGCATAAAGCAAAAGTATCTCATCCAAGTCTCATCAATTCATGCTAAGTAATGTTTAGCGTCCCTCGAATGTTAAACTCTATGCAATATTGGGCTAGAATATGTTATACCCTCGCCGTTAATTTATATCAGACCCTTTCGATCAGCTGATAGTGGCTCCTGAGCTTTCTCGAAGGATTCAAACCCCATTGGATAGGTATAAATTTAATTTGTTTCGGCTCTTCTTTTAGTCTGAATGGTGGATGGCGAACCGGCGTGGCCTGCTCAGTCATCTTGCTTATTGGGCGCCATTTCCTCAGCACAACAGTCTACGTGTTGGAACTGTACCTCACCGCTAGCTACGGGAACGAAATGTCCCCTGTGTCAGGTTTATATTCTGTCCCGGGCAGGAGATCACGCCATGGCATGCTGCCAGGCTCTGGACAGAGCGGGCCATTTCAAGCCACAGTAGGTCAGCTGTAAGCTTACCTCACGGTACGTAAAGAATTATACCGCTATAGAGAACACTTGACCTGACCTGGGGAGTCAGGCCGAGGAAAAAGCATCTTCAAGCTCAAAACAAGTAAAGCAAAGCAAGACGAATAGATTACTTCCGATCCACTTTGGAACAAAGTTTGGGCCTTTGTTGATAGAAAACGGAATTCCACGGTGAGATATAAGTCATTCTAAATATTACTTATGGTATCGAAATAGCCGCGTTTAGGTCGTCCGGCGGGGCTGTAATATCAAGACGGCCACTTCCAAGCTTATGTTTGGAGCCTCGAGAGGGATGACTATCCGTTGCTGATTCTCGACGCGGCGAAAAGACGTACCCCGAAGTACATATGTTTGACGAAAAGATTTCGGGCGAGGGAAAGATGAAGGAAGTCTTCGCAGGCCTCAGAGAGAGACATGTTCTTGGAAGTGTCAAAAAAGTCTACGGCGGCGCCTTCTCTGGTCATGCTGAAGCATACCGCGAGGCCGAAGAAGCGATCATCAATTGCTTCGTTGGAATGGCATCATCATTTCGGTATTTGCCAGGCAAGACTCTTGCTGCCAATCGACGAAGTCTCTCGAGAAAATCGACCGCGGTCGTAAGCAAGATCAAAGAGTTGTTTGAAGACGAGATCGACACCCATTTACAGCAGTTTGCCAACATGATATCAAACGTTCGTACCCCATTGCGTTGGGATCTGAATACGAACAACTGCCAACACTTCTCACAAAACCTTCTGAAGCAATCGGATATTCCAAACCTATTCCATAGGCTTCCAGGAAACTATTTCAAGGATGAAGCGCTACGAAAGAAGAGACAGTGGCCTTATCCAAGGTATCTACTAAGTTTTGGTTTTGATATCGACACCCCTCTGGCCCTTCTCCGCCCCCAAGACAGGAGTCTGATATGGAGTTTCTATCACCAGAAGAGAGACGAGTGCGACATGATTGAGTTTGCAGAGCAATTCAGAACCAAATCCTGCCCAGCACCAACAGATGCATGGGAGATCCTTTGCGACGAAGATTTTGGATCGGAATCTGATAATCACGCGAGAACACGAAGTATGTCCTTGGTTGATGCACTCTGGATCCTACCCCGTGACTCTATCTCAATACTTCATACAGCCCTGATGCGAAGTTGGGCAAGGCACTCAACCAATGAAGGATACAGCCTAACTCAAAGGCAATGGGTCTTAAATCGACTTCGAATTCTGCATCAAATCGATGTTTTCGCCTCTCTAAGCCGTGGGTTGGCGACTGCGATACGTTTAGAAATGGGCAATAAGATTGAGTTCCTTCATCGTCATTATTTTCCGACAGCCGAACTGTATGGAAATCTGCATATCAATGAGAAGGTGGCTGGATCACATGGTGTTTTCTTTATTACTGGAAGAGAGCGGGACAGATGGAAGCGGGAGCTTCGACACGAATTCGGCGCCTTGATGAAGAGAAAACCTTGAGAACACCCAGTCTAGGTACCGAACTCGCTCGTGTTGTCAGGGAGGAATTGAAAATTCCGGGCATTGCCTATTTCATTCGCAATAGCATTAGCAGGTGTTGACACGTTCGCAAGATAGTCTAGTAAGTCGGCTGCTAAGCATTATTCCACTGCCACGGGCCACAGTTACACGCACATGCAAGTTTCTATACAGCTTGAAATGACACATCCATCATGATTACTCTTGGTTCAAGCGCCACTGGTACGTACTACCTGTGAACCGCTATTTCGGAGAGATCACCTCAGGTCTCTCCCGCAGTCTGGCTTTGTTGCCAACGCCAGGAAGATTATCTTCCATCGGCCACTGCTTATTGCCAGAGAAGTCACATGGCGCTATCGTACGCAGGCTGGAGCATATTGGAACCCTGGTAGGCTGTTCGCCGATAGCCAACCACATGCCAGCGTCCCTTGGCGGGGATGAACTCGAATTCCCTTTTTTTATCGTTAGAATGAATACATCGTGAACGGTGGGAGCCATAGGGCTCCCTCCGCAATAGCTGTGTGAGTGAAGTTACGTAGGATATTCCAACCTTTCACAAATGTAGGTCTGCAATAGCAGCTGTGTCGATTTCGACAAATTGGTGTGGAATTTAGTGGTTCGAGGTCAGCAGTGGTAGAATCAACGATTTCAATCAATTATTTCCGACCGAAATCAGAGCGTGGTGATGCGGGCTGCAATATCAGTGGCCTCGATGGACTTTTAGTGGTGATTGAAGCTGATTTTTGGTGTTTTGACTAGCTTGCAAGCTGATCTATCAGCTCCGTAAAAGGTGTGCATAGTCATAAAAAGAAAAGAGGGCTCATAGTCTGATGAATTACGAGTCAATAGACATTATAGGTGGAAGGCAGTGTATTGGTGTGACGGTGAAGGTCACCAGCTACTTATTACTGCCAGCAGTCCATCACCTATACCCATCCCATCATCCATATCCAACCCATCATCCATATCCAACCCATCATCCATATCCAACCCATCATCAATATCCAACCCATCATCAATATCCAACCCATCATCCATATCCAACCCATCATCAATATCCAACCCATCATCCATATCCAACCCATCACCTATGCCCATCCCAGCCGAAGAAGATGGTATAGCGGAGACTGGCACAGTATAGTCGTTGCAGCCAGTCGTATCCTCCCACCCACTTCAAGCCAGTCTGTTGCGAAGAGAGACTGTCTGGCCCTCTCGAAGGGTTCAGGCTCCACTGGTACCGGATCTCATGCTCTGCGGCGTCGAGGAGGTACATCATTTCCAGCAAGCCGCTTCCAGCAGAGGTATCCATCGCACGGTTGGCGAGGATACCGTCGCACACGCTGCTGCTCGTGGAGAAAGAAAGAATGTCATCCGCAACGTGCGCAACGAAGGCCGCGGCATCCCGGTCGTGGACTTTGAGGCCGCCGTCGAGTCGGCAGTACCAGAGCCGGATGCTCAGCATTACGGCTGTCATGAAAATCCGAATGTCCGGCCGGGGTCTGCTGGGAGTCTGAAAGAGCTGGGCTACTCGCTTTGCGTTGGCCAAGTCGTCCGCCGTGAGGAGGGGGTCGTACACGTTCTCGCACCAGGAGTCGTTGATGTCGCTGAAACCTGCCTCGTAGATCAAAGGGACGGCGACGCTGTGGTATCCCGGCCCGTTCACGGGCCCGTAAATGAGATACTCGTCGAAGTACGAGATATCTATCAGGCCGGCTGTCTTCAGGTCGGGCGAGTGGTATACCGCGACGTTCTCGGGAAGCTGATCCGTGTCGAGGATTGCGACTCTTCCCTCGTCGCCAGCGAAGCCAAGAGCGACTTCGAAGTTGGCGCTCCATGAGCTGAACTCGGTCTCGAGGTGCCCCATGGACAGGTGCTCCTCGATCATGAACTGAAGGTTGGGGATGTCGAACATGGTCGTCGGTCGCTTTCCTGCAAGGAAAGCATGTGGCACGATGCCGAGTTCTCCATTAAGTCGTGGATCAGAGCCACCCCCAGAATCTGGGCGAAAACCTCGGAAGAGGAACTTTGGCGTCTTCGCCTGGCTGTCCAGTATAGCTTTGGCTTTCTGGTACTGCAAGGGTATGGTTTTCGAGTGAGCCTGGGGGCTGGACATCTGGCTCTGAGTATATGCCATCTTGTAAGTGGTGTTCAGAGAGTATCAGGTAGTGTTAGAAGAGTATGGTGTGTTTAGCAAGAGCAAATGCCAAATTGTAACACGTGTCTGAAGCTTCTCTGAAATGAAGAATGTTGCATGGAAGAAGAAGAGCAGAAGCGCAGAAGAGAAAATCATTAAACAGTGTAGAGTTTATATACCAATAAATGTGCCTAATAAAATTTATGACCGTCACGGGAGGGTTCCATTCTTAGGGCTCTTCGCAGGACACGGGCGCCATCAATATGACTCAATAGCAAGGCGATGCGTATGCGTACAAGATTCTGTCCGCAAAGTCTGTTGGCCCGGTGCCATCGTTCCCTAGCGGGCGTGAACTCAAAAAAGAGTTTGGGATCTGAGAGAGGGAATATATCCTGAATAGTGGCAGCCCGACACTCCGTATCGCTATCCGTATAGGTACAAGTAAATCAAATCAAACCGAGCACCTGGTTTGATGCGATACGAAAGAGGAAATAGAAGAAAGAAATAAAAGGGGAGGGAGAAGATCGACGACGAATCTGTCATGGAGACCAGGAGCCGCCACGAGCCTTCGAGAACATGTTGCGGTTATTATTATTATTATTATTATTGTTAACACTCAATGCATGCATTATAAATCTCAAGTAGGAAACTCAACGAGCGAAATGATACTATCAGCATATCCATAACATAAACAATCGCAGTGTGGTGAAGAGCACCGAATTTGGACAGCATCTACGGGCTATCTCCTATGTGGAGAAGGGCCCGAAATTTGTGTTCTGCGCGAGTGGCAGACATAGGATAAAGTGTACTACTAATAGAAGGCATCTTTCATGCTCCAATGATCTGTCATGCGCTTGATGGTTGTCCTCGATTTTGTGCGGCTGTTTTGGTTGCGAATTGGTTGTGATATCTGCGCTGCAGCTGCCGCACGCTCAGGCGACGAGCGAGAGCGTCACAGAGCCCGTCGTCGGCCGGTAATGAGAACCCTTAGCACTAATATCATAACCGGAGCACTGGTTCTTCTTCTCCCGTTTCTTCCGTGATATAAGGAAACTTTATATACACGCTCAAACTCCGTAGTGGGGAGTCATATTCTCAAGTCTTGTGGCCATGTAATCTGGGGTACAGGCGTCTAGGCCCCACACTACTCGCTCGGGCAGTGGCGCTAACAAATGCGGGGGTTGAGCATATTTGTATGTACAATATGTACGTGGTGCTAGGGCACGCAACTTTAAACCTGCACAGGGGTAATAATTGTCTGGGAACCCCCCAAGTTCCGACGGACAGAACACCAGGCATTAGGAAGATCTTACTACTTGAGTATGCATTTGCAATCATGCAACTCCTCCACGACCGGATCCTGGAGCGAATCGAGGCCCGCGAATACCCCAAGACAACTTGTCCCAGCGAAGTGGCAAGAGGACTGAGCAGTGATGAGCTGCCCTCTCTAGGATGTACAGACTGGCGCGCCGCGATGGACTTGGTTAGGCAAGAGACCTGGTCAATGAGGCAACGAGGCTTCTCGATGTCACCCAGAAAGATGAAGCAATCACAGTCTACCGGCTTGAGGAAATCCGAGGTCTTATCCGCTTGCGCAAGAAAGCCGCGGCGGCAGAAGCGGATTGAATGGTGAGTGTCTACCTATGCCCCTTACGATGTATGCATACATATGCAGACTTATTCAGAATGCTGTTGAAAATAGCACTGCTCGTGGCGAATAAATGCATGGACTGACTTCTGTGATTGAGTATGATGTAGGCCGTCGTCGCCAATAGTGGTTTACTGCAGAAGAGGTCGGACAGAAGAGGATTGCGATGGCTTTGCTTTGTTTATGGCGCAATTATGGTATACTGCCATGTTGTCACCCATACTCCACGTTTGTTGGACCTTTCTGAATACGCGGGCTGGCATGGCAAACAGGGACCCTCTATAACAGTGTGCGGGTGCCATCAACTCTTCACTTGTTTTATTCTGAATGGGGTTCTACAACTTGTTAAGGGTCGACTTTGATCCTTTCCGCCGTGTCGATCCACCACATGTCGCAATGACTCTCACGACCGCTGATTGTGCGCAACTTACCAAGCAGGAACTCATCAACATACTGATGCTGATCCAGCCACGCCAGTACCACATGCCGACCCATCGAACTATCGAGAATCTCTGGAACGCCATTCCTCGACTATGTGCAAACTGCGGCAAAAAGTACACACTCGGTAATAACCCAGACGACGTTTGCAGATATCATCGCGGTAGGTTACACCAACCCCAAGCAGCCGTTGGGAACTCTTTCCCGCCGGCCTGGCCAATGCCTGCCGGGTCTTCTTATCTTGAAGCGATGGGGATGGCTAACCGATATACGAAGAGCCTGCGACGCCGGATCCAAATGCTCTGGCTTGGTACAATGACGCAATGCGATCCTAGGATATCAGCGACGAGCTTCCTGCTCGCGTTGTTTGTCTCACTTACAGATGCTGCGGAGCAGTTCCCGTGATGGAATTAGCTGAGCTTCCAGTTTTCCGAAGTGAGCACAACAGCAGATTGGGCTGTGTGACTTCGGCGTGTGTACTCCACTCGCCGGATAATTAGCCCCCGGAAGGACGCATCAATCAAGGATCCCTTGGAACTGTTGGGCAACAATATTGGCAAAAGCTGGTCGTAACACGACGGAGACATGCAGGGCTCTGTCGCTTCGGAAGACATCCATATCACGTTGCGCCGGGCGAAAGAAGAAAAAAAAAAAAAGAAAAAGAAAAAAAAAAACATACAACACCGGGGATTCCCCAGTCGTCACCGACCTGAGTACTAATCCAGCGGTTCAAGGACATGCCTGCCTGGTGAGAGGGCGTCGGTTTTTCTATAACTTGTGACACGGTAACGTGTCGCATGCTCACCACGCTAAACCCCAGCTCCTGTCTTCTATTTAATATGTTACACAACTGGTGACAATTACGGATAAATTCCGTAATGCATCGGTTTCTTTCATTGAAAACCTGAATTACCGAGCTGCCGCATTCAGCGAATAAGCATCTATAATATAGTACTAGCAGATTTCCCTTACAGTTTTCTAATTAATCGTAACAATAAGCAGACTCAAAATCAGGAATAACTTGGGTTTAAGAGGAACGCATCAAGGTTTTTACTAAATGTTTTGCATTTTACTTTGGTTGCGTCTATTACCGAGATGAATCGAAACCGAAGCTCTCGAGATGCCAGACTGCGCTAAGTCAGCCTGTCCTATGGCTACAGCGTAAGCGCCGACGCTCCAAATCATTCAAGAATATTTAAGGCAACCCTGTTCTACCATCCAGTTATAGCGTGTTATGGCCTCGAATACGGCCTACAGGCCTCGGAGGCGGCCACTTCCGGCCAAACAAATTATCAAAGCCTTTTATGTAGACAAAAGGGCGAAGTGGTCGTGCCTTGCGCTTCGGCGCTTTGTAAGAAAATCGTTGACCATCCTCGTTCAGTCAGGCAGTTGTCATGATCTCTCAGCAGGGAACTCAATTTACACTTGGAACCCGACACATGTTCAACTCAGCTCAATGGAAGTGATGCAGACGACTCCTCTCATAAAATTAGTAGCTTTCCTCGTCCGCCTTTTCCTCAGACGGTTGCAAGTGAAGTTAGGGCGCTGACTAGTGTAAGAAGTGGCTTGCCTGGGCTATAGAGAGTCTTCGCAAATCAGAAAACGCTACATCCCTGGCCTGATGGCCTTTGATCCGATTTTTCAGCGTTGATCGTGGTATACCCCGTTCGAGTGCAGCTGTTTTGACATTGGTACCACGGGCGACGGCCTCAAGTGCCTGGACAATGTTATCTCCTGCATATTGAGGCATATAAACTTGAAGAGTATTACTGCAAAAGATGGAAGTAATTAATGTACAATTGGTGGAACCCTGAAAGTTCAAAGTTAATGGTCATCATAACGATGAGGCATTTTTAGGGTGGCCAAATGTGGGTGACGGATGTTACTCCTCAAATATGGTGTCGAACCCAAAGACGTCATCAGCCACAGCGGCTCCTATAGAGATCAAGTGTCTCTCGACATGAGAGTGTCCTGCAAGAATCAAGATCTGCAATGCATCTGACCTTTAACTGTCGGCTACATCCCACGAACAGACACGGTCGAGCAGTGTCTGGAGAGCCTCCAGGTGTCCGTTCTGGGCTTCCAGATGAACACAGGTCGCTCCTTGCAGATCTGGAATCGAAATGTCCGCTCACTTTCGAACAAGAAGCTCGATGACATCCGTGTCCAATCGGCACCAGCCTACAAAATTAGTTTGACCACTTCTTCGTGTCCATGCATGCAAGCACTGTTTAAGGGAGTACATCCGTCATTGCCAACGTCATCTGTTGTAGCCTTTGCCTGAAGAAGGAGGTTAACGATTTCGATAATGCTGTTTAGATGAAGCAGCCTGCAGTGCATTGCCATAGGGTCCGCCCCGAGCATGCGCCAAACTGGCTAGGAAAGATTGATCCTTCCATGAACACGGACAGGTAACCATTCTTTAGTGTTCACATTTCCATACTCAGACATATTGGATTTGGGTAGAGGCAAGCCAGCTAGGACGACTTCGACCTTCTCCATTAGATTGCAGCGGCATGTAGGAACACCCCAGACAAAACGCCCGATGATGCATTTGTTCTTTACAATGAATCCCACTCCTCCTTCGAGGCTGAAGGTGTATTTCAAGCCAGGAATACGATACGCTCTGGCGTTCAAAAGTTCTGATTCCCTCTTCAGTAGCGCGACTCGGATCAGAAACCGCTGGCCACACATGGGACAATCGACGCCAACTACAGCGCTTGCATCGCTCAAATGTACTGATCCACCATGGCCGCTGAGAAATCCCATTGGAGAGAGATGTGTCATAGGGTTTTTGAGCTTATAATTAGATAATGCTAAAACATCAGCTATCCAGCCAACAACAGTGTCTGTGAGCTGGGTATCAGAAGATGTTATCTTGTTGAGTTGCTCCTGCAGTTGACCACTCAATCCCAAAGATTCGAGATGTTGAAATATCAGCTCACTGCGAAGGCCGTAAAGTCGTGCGATTGTCTTGACAAATGCTCCGAGATCGCATCCACACGTGCTCAAGATTAGCTGGAACAGAGCGGGAAGAGTGCTTGCTTCACCTTGGTCCCCATATAGTCGCTCAATAAATCCGATGCTTCCAAGGTACTCGAGCATCATGATGGGGTTTTCTGATTCAAAGACGACATTCTTGAATGTAGGGGGCTTTTCTTCACCACCCAGTGCGAAAGGAACTAGGTCCTGGTATCCGTAACTTCGTGTATCAGCATCGTCAGGATCTGACAACGATGATTCAGGAACCATTAAGAGGGAGCTAAAATCTCCGCGAAGAATACACTGCCGAGAGACTTGCGACATGGCTGTACTTGTATCTTGGCTCAGATCCGATTCTGTCAAATCAACCTTCAGTACACCGAGTCATCCATGGAAGAAATCGCGAGGAATGGTGACACATCTGCGAGCGAGTAATTCATGTGCTGTGCCAAAGGTCATTGGAGCTCCTCGGGAATTTCGTTGCCGAACCATTTCGAGAGGTCCTAACTGCCATGGGACCAAGTTGTAGCCCATTCCGATCATTTCTTCTGTGTGCACGCTGTTGCCTGTTTTCATGTTCTGATCCTGTCATGTTTCCATAAGCTCGGGGAACAGTGGTCTCTGCGTAACGCCTTGCTCAACTAATGAGAAGTCTTTCAACATAGTCCGTAAGTTGCCACTTTGTGTATATTCCATTGCGGTCCATACTCGGCTAAACCATTTTGCATTGCACAGATTGCTCACAGCACGGCATGTTTCATAAATCGATCTGCCGTGACGCATGGAGTGGATATCCATGGGTTCACCATCAGAAAGATAGGCGACTGTCAATGTCGCTCGACCATAAATTTGAGGGATGTTCCGGATAATCAGACTCTTCATCTGATGTTGCCATTGCGGTACGCTTATGTAGTCGTGCCAAATCTCGTAAGGTTGTCCCAATCCTTTTGCTAAGCCAAGACATACCTGAACAGGGATCTCTTGTACAACTTTTGCAACAGAATCGACTGAGGTTGTGGCCTCATGCCTCCGATACTGCAACTCTGCAACTCCTGGATGCCATACATGCGATATGGCTACATATTTGACCGATTCAAATAAGCAATTCAAATGGCGATGGTAAATCAGGATGGTTTGAGAGAGGCTTGGAATGTCAAGGCGCTGTGTGCATGGCTTTTCACTCGGCATTAGGCTAGCAAGAGAAAATGTCCGAGCCAGACCAGAGTTGGGAAGGATTTGATACCCACAGTGCGAGCAGAATAGTTTGTCTAAATCCAATCCAGCCCACAGCGATTCAAGAAGGGCTAACGATCGAGACATGGCTGCTGTTTACACCAGATGGTTTCAATAGGTGTTCTGTGTTGGTAAGTGATATAGAAAAGCACATAGCCGTCCAAAGTTTCGAACCCAAAGGGGGCGCTTCCATCAACCATAAAAAGGGAGCCTCGCCAATCTCAGGCAGCCTTGGTTGTCCGCGTGACATATGCAAGTTTATGCAGTCAGACCTCCTTGTGGTTTAGTGGATGGCATGTGATTGAGCTACCTTCCTATAGTGACGACATACGATTGATCCGGAACCCTCTCTGCCAGTAACGAAGATAAAATCACCTACCCGTGCGCACCCCCTTTTGCATCGCACCCTTCCGCATCACTAAGATCGGCGAACGCGTCTGAACCTAACCTTCTTTACAACAACACCAAATCTTATCTAAACGCGACAATTTTTTCAAGATGCCTAAGCAAGTGAACGCGATATTAGTGAAGTAATTGAATTAGTTGAAAACGGTGAAATACAGCGCCGATCAGCGGCCGGTTTTGGTATCTGGCAGTCAACACTCTCTAAACGACTCAACGGAGCGCAACCACATTCGGAAACACACTGTCCAGTCTGGGTTTACCCCAGGACGTCTGGCCAGAAAAGACAGATGAGGAAGAGGGGCGTGATTGATTGAAGCTACGGGATCTGCAGAGGGGTTTGTGTCCGTGGTCCACGTGACCACCCCATAGCCACCATGTTACCGGGGTTGTTGTCCAATAGAACCATTGTGACAGGGAGTGGTTACCGCATGCTTCATTCTCCACATAAGACAAGGTTCCTGGCCTTCGTTTGTAACATCACGTAGCCATCATTGAAGCCTTATCGCCGGAAAGAAGTGTCCAAGGAGTCACTCTATTGAAACTACATTTAAACTACGAACCCCCGTCTTTACTTGCGATGTATAGTTTTTCTACATACGGAAAGTGCATATTTTCTTTATGCGCTTGGCTGTGTTCAAATTGATTCATGCCAGCCTTACATGCCGCTTTTAACCGACTACGAAAGTGGGGTCTCACTAAATTCGGTGAGATGGGAACAACTTTGCTAAAAGAAGCATAGTTGTTGGTGTCAAACAGTTGGGTAGCAGTAGATCAGCATGTGTATTGTATTGCCTGTCCTTCTCTTGGTCTGTGATCGCGACCGGTGAAAATCTTGTACCAAAGCTTGGCTAAGCTGCCAGCCAGCTGCCACGTAGCTGGCCGCCGGCGACCCACGGGTGAAGTAGGTGCTACTCTTCAACAGTTGGTGAGGGCAAGGCCGATCACGCCATCACACTTTGTTGCGGAAAGACTCATATCAGCGTTATCCTTGTAAAGAACCTGCACCCCAATGAACAAAACGAGCGAGGCGGCCGTGATCAAAGACCGGAGCTCTCCTTTAATGCGAGCCACGGCGAACAAGGCAAATTGTGTAAAGAAGGCGACGAAGAGGTACATGCGGGAGAGTAATCTCGGTAGCACGCCAGGCATGCACACTTACACTAGCCGGGCACTGATACCCTTTGGATTAGAGGAGGCAAAGCACCCCGCTGCAGAGATAGCGAAGTTCAGCTAGTAGGCAGATAACATGAGGCGTTCGGATTATGCTAACAGTCATGTCAGGAATTTCACTAGCCGCTGTCTGCATTAAACCTGAGATCGTATCAAGCTGAATAGCCGGTGCCAAGCTATTAGCCATATTCCTGGGCAACCCGGCAGCCTAAGTTTGAACCTGATTGATGCCTTATCACTATTGACTTTCCGACTGGAGTCTGGCAAAGTGGAAATACTCAGCCGCAAATTCGTAGGAATAGAGGCTTACTGGGTCGCAATACATTTTATATACTTATAAAGATGCATTAGGAAAGAAAAGTGTCGAATAACAATAATGATGGGTGAAGGAAGTATTTAAATTGTAGTTTTCTTCCTCTGTCCATAGGTTTGTTTACCGCTGTGCTCGATAAATCTTCAATATCCATACCACGATGGGGAGCATCGCAAAGTATGCGCGTCGAACCTCTGACGACCTTCAATTTGAAGTTGTCGTTGCTCGTTACAACGAAGACTTGCAATGGCTTGAGGCGGTCTTGCCAGATGCGACTGTCTACAATAAAGGTCCTCATCGCCGTTTGTCTTATTAATTACGCTATGACTAATATCAGAATCATAGGTGACAAAATGCCCTCAATACACAATATTGCACGAATAATCGATCTACCTAACATCGGCCGCGAGAGTCACACGTACCTACATCACATCGTATCATGTTATGACACACTTGCCGATATTACACTGTTCACCCAAGGTTCACGAAATGGCGTATCTTGTTTTAGGACGTATACGAAGTTGACGAGTTCACAAATGGAAGAAATCGCTCTTAAGATGGACTTTGGCGAAATGAAGACCTTTGGATCCATAGAGTCTGGAACGCTGAGGCCAATCGACCAGTGGGATGGTTTTGATTGGGAGAAAGACGTCGACAACATATTGTGGCTTAGTCAACAACGTGGAGACTTCCTTTGTGCAGACTGCACTCCAGCTCAGTACTGGCTGGAAACCTTTGGATTTGAACATCCTTCATCCATTATCTTTACCGAGGGCGCCTTCTTCGCCGTTAGAAGGAAGACAGTGCGTTTGAGACCTAGAGTATTCTATGAGAAATTATTGGCAAAGTTCACACAGTTGAATCATGTCAATCCAGAAATTGGACACTTCCAGGAGAAATTTTGGGGAGAGATATTTTGCGGTAGTACCTGAATTAGCGGAGAGGCTCGGATTTTCTTGTTTCCCGATTGACGTTTCTGAACACGATTAGACATGATGGTCATACATCACGAAAACATGAAGAAGAAGGGAGACTTACCAACACCAGCAAAAGGCCATGAAGGCCTACTTATGTGACCAAATTTCAAAGGGCTAAGAATATTTAAAAAGGAGGCCTGATGTTACGAACGAAGGCCAGGAACACGCCTTGTGTGCAAACAAGAGCTTGTAGCGGCCAATCACTGCCACAAAGATCTTATTGGACAAGAGGGACATACGTACTCAGCAAGTCCCGTGAATGACCGGTGTTGATCAGCGTACCTTCATCGATTAAAGAACATGATACTCACTGTCGATCAAGAGACCTCGGCTAGTCGTTACTGAGTATCATGTATCAGTGGAGGAATGAATGGATATAATAAGGATGGATTTCCTAGCTATATATAGACCTTGAACTTCAGTGATCAATCTAAGCATCTATCTTACCCATAGGCGAAGTCTGTCAAGCTTTGACGACTATCACTTGTGAATCGTCTTTGCTCAGTATCCTTCCAGGTCTATCTCTATAGTCTTGTCTTCTTGGTTAACACACCCTGTTAGCATAAACACAGCACCGTTGTATCATCTGCAGTTTATACACTACCATTGGTATAATCGTCACAATTGCCTACACATCCACACCATTCAGCGATACCCTTAGGAAAAACGCTGCCCGGATCTCCTCAGCCCGAGCCTTGAGCTCCTCCACATCCCAATTCGCCCAGACAAACTTATTTCTCAGAAAAGCAGCTTCACCCGACGCCAGCCACACAACAAAGTGCCCAGGCAACTCCACTACAAGCCTTGTCAGCATCCTGTCTACCCCATCGGTCCGTCAAAAAAGAGAAAAGAACATACCAGTGTCTGGACCAACTGGGATTTTCGGGTTGATCTCCGTTCTGACGATGCCTGGATGGAAGCTAGTAACGTGAATGTGCGGGTTTTCGGAGGCATAGTAATCAACCATCTTCTGCGCCGCTCCCTTTGTGGCCGCGTAACTCCACACTCCCGGCACCTCTGGGAGAGGGGCCCAGTGAGCGATGCTAGTTCCCGTGTGCAGCAGCTTTGCGCCGGGAGCCGCCAACGGAGCGAAGGCCTGCAGGGTGTTGAAGGGGCCGAGAAAAGTCGACCTCGAAACTTCGCCGGATCTCCGCCTCCGGATAGCCCACCACGGGGCCCGCTTCGGGGAGCATGCCGGCGTTACTGAGGAGTATGTCAATCTTACCACCGACCTTCGCGACAATCACACCCAGTGCCGCCTCGATGGACGCGCGGTTAGTGACGTCGCCCGCCTGCAGGATGGCCTGGGTCGACGGGTTAGCTTTCTGGATGGCCTGTCCAGCAGTCTGGAGGCGGTCGATACGGCGCCCGATAATTGACACCGACTTGGCATTGGCCTGGGCAAAGGCAATAGCGGCCGCTTTGCCAATGCCCGTGCCTCCGCCCGTGATGACAACGTGCTTTCCGGACGCCGAAAGCTCTGGCCTCGTAGGTGAGATGGCCGGGTAAGGCTCGTTGTGCCACGTCTTCGTGAACGAGATAATGCTCTCGAAAGGAGGAGACGCCATGATGAAGCAATACAGGCGCAGTGGGACAGTGATACACAACTTTTACTTGATTAATATCACACGAGTTTACGTGCGGAGCGTTGGCCCCTTATATATCTGTGCAACAAGTCTATTTTTGTATGATCTATGTGGATTGCTAAGCCAATAGTCGAATCTGGACTTCATGTCCTTCCGCGGAAGCTGAGAGGGGTATAGCACATGTCCATCAATTGGTAGATTCACCTCTGGCCCCACTCTGCTTACAATTCAAGCTGCGTCATCCATTTGCTTTACCATATATCTTAGTCGACCTACATTTATATACAATCAAGGCAAGCAAAATACCCGACCGTCTACAGGTACCTGTTTTAGTTTCAGTAGTCACGCGACAAGCCTATTTATTATCACGGCACTCATAAGCGGCTGCGATCTTGCCGCTCTCGGGCTCAGCCGGTCTTTTGGGCTCATTCCAAGAAACAATTATTTGGACGGTGGACAAGTACTATCACGCAGCAGTATATGATTAATTCGGCATATTCTTGGCTACTCCATGGGCGATACGGACCATTTGCGCAATTGGCTGGCCGTGTTGCCACGATCGGAGCACTACAATCTTATCGAAGGTCAACGTTCATCCTACACTAACAGATCAGCGCCACAGTTAGCCTAAAGCGCTTCCATCATGCAATCCAGACGTGCCTTTCACCTTGGGTAGTACCATTATCGGAGGATCCGCTGTCGATGGTGTGCCTAGTCCAGTGTATTCAATCGCAGAAAGCCACAAACACGTGCTTGAAGTTCATGGTGAGGCTATGATCAGCATCCTAATGGACTATGCTGTGCCCTCTGTGTGTCATGTATGATATCATTAATGGTAGGAATTCTGGCTAGATATTTGAAGGCGGACTACGCGAGCCTGCAGCAACAACTTCTCGTATGACTCTTGGGTCTTCTTCAGTGGCTCGTAGGGCACCTGTTGAATCATTTCGTTCAGGAAAGAAAATGAAATATCTGCCAAGCGCTCATCGTATTCTACGTTCTCATGGTGCGGGTCGAACATGTTATTAGCAATCAAACAAACCCCTACTGATATATATGTGCAAGCAGTCATCCTGAGGAAGACCTAGTTAGCTTGAGCCTTGTGATGAGACTAGCAGCTTGGATGAAGTGCCGAGTTCCTTACCATACGAATGCGGAATCTTTCTGTTCTATACTGGCGAACAGCCTCATGTATTCACGAGACTCGCTGACAAGCTCCTGCCAGCCTAACGGCGAGGGTACCGCAGCTGCGAGGACCTCGCCCCTCACGGCTTCTCTGCCAAAATTTTGCAACGTCTGAAGCCATCGTGTCTCCATTATGTGAGTTTGGCATACGGCGATGCGGCAAGCAAGATGACTAGCGAAGAGAACGCCAAAACTTCTGCACGAAAGTGGTTCATCAGCACGCAGTATGGTGTCGGGCTGGAATTGTCGGGGCACGCGAGACATCCACTCGTTCAGCCTATGGCGCAGACCAACAGCTTGATCGATCTGCTGGTGACTGCTCAAGCTCTGAGCAAGCGCTGAATGTATGGCGTCGTATATTCTCCCTTGAATTTGAGCCAACTGTACCCGGAATAGGAAAAAGTTGAAACTAGACTTGCCGTCGGCGGCAATAATAAAGCCCGCTCCATCCTCGGGCTCAGTCAAGGGCAGTTCCAAGTCGATGTCGATCTCACGCTGGACGGGTGGCTGTTTGGTCCGCATGCTGATATCCCGGTCGAGCGTGTAGGCCAGCCAAAACACGCGGCACCTTTCTAGTACGAGAGTACTGTCGAGGTGCACTGAGCTTTGTCGCGTGTGCAGCCCCAGCTCATGCGCCAGGCGCAAGGCGCAAGGCGATGGCGATCAGCATTGCTGCAGGCTTGAGGTCCTGGACGCCCTGGAAGATCATGGTCATGCCGACGAGAACTTGCACGGTCAATAGTTTCGCATCCCCCATGACGACGTCTGCTAGTACCGACTGTGCATTTCTGATGTACTTCGCAGCGTTCTTGCTGGACGTCGCTTCTCCAGAAGGTACCTCACGATGTGCCAGCGCGAGCACCGTGTTTATTGCCGCCCAAGTGGTGTAGTCGCCTTGATTCTCTGATGCATACCACTGGTTGACGGTGCGCAGCAACTTGTCGGGGTTGAACAGCGGGATGACGGAGTTGAAAGTTGCAAGATAATTTTGCGTCGCAGACAGGACCTCATGCAGCGGCGGCAGTTCCAAGAACCCGTTGTGGCTTTGCGTCTTCTCTAGGTTCGAAAGATCTGCTTGAATCCCAGATGATGAGGATGGCCCAAAAGTAGCGGCAATAGCCTCATCTTTGCTTTCAAGCTCGTGAATCTTCTGCAGAGCTTGGTTTAGGCTGGCCTCGAGAATCTCCACCCGCGCTTGTAGATCGTGGGCGGCGTTGCTTGGTTTCTGCCTCCTACCAGGGGCCTTTCGGTGGGGTGCATCGAATGTGCACGCAGCGTGGTAAAGTACACAATGGGAGCAGACGGGTTTCTGGCCGTCACATTTGATCCTCTTGCGATAGCAGACGTCACAGGCCTACATATAGCGAGCGCAACAATCAGCCATGGCACAAACACACGGGACGAGACAACCAGATCCTGGAAGACCAACTTTTCTTTGGGAGCTGTGCTGCATCATTCCCGATTGCAACGACGGGTTGCAGGGATTTAAGGAATGGTATGTGTCTGGCAGATGGTATGTAGGTAGTCGATTGAAACCCCTATGCATGGGGGTGCTTCCGCGGAAGCTTCGCTCATAAAGCAACCAGTAAGTGCCGAACACCAGGCAACCAGGAGTGACTGGCCACTAGATCACAGCTGTCCGACAGCTGATAGGTTTAGTGGAGATTCCAAATACCGGATTCTTATCAGTTGACTACCGCTGAAAGGAAGAAATACTTAGATAGCAGTGAAATACCAGTTTTTATATCAGTCTGGCCACCGCTTTCAATAGTGGCTAATTAATAAGAATTTTGTATCTGGAATCTCTACTAAACTCCCTAGCTGTCGGGCAGTTGTGACTTAATCGACCAGTCACTCCTGGTATTCAACGCGTAATCTGTGCGCCCCCACGGTCCATCCGTGACAGCAGACGGATCTCATGTATTGTCATGGATGGAACGTGAGGGTGGTCTGTGGTGCAGCCACAGACTGTGACTTGTGCCTGAGGAAGCTCCAGACTATGTTTGTGTATAATAAGCTGCTAGCTCCCAGAAGCTTAACTTCCTTTTTACTTGATTTAATCAGATGAGCAATTCCCTACATGAACTTTGACCCTTTGAGGGAGCGTTCTGTGACGTGTGTTGGACTGCTTCCACTCCTGGAACAACATCCTCATCTCATCGCTTATGAAGTCGATATCGGGTGTTTCGTTATCGCTATTCGTGTCGTCCTCGATCTTCTCCCCTTCGACCTCAAAGACTTCGGCTAGTTCACCGCCGTATTTCAGACAGATCTTGGCAGCTTCAATGTCATCTGACTCTACTGCTTGGATCAAGGTGCCCGACGGATCAGCCCCTGCCTTGAACAGCGGCTCAAGAGCTTCTACCCACGGCCGGCGGTTGTTCGGCATGATAGCCGTATTAGCAGGAGCTTCATAAGACTGTCTGCCATTTGGTCCGCTATTTGGATTAGCGCCTTGCTTCAGCAGCGTGGTTAGAGCCGCCATGTTCCGGTGGACAACAGCGCAGTTAAGTGGCGTCCCAGTATCTAGAACGCGGTTGTACGTAAATGTGATGTTTCGAAGGCCTTCGTCTTTCACTTCATCCACATCCAAGCCATAGTTATTAATAAGATGAAGAATCATGGCCTCCGTCTTGGTTGGGTCCCTACATCTCGAAGCGTGGTGGAGGGCGCGGCTTCGAGAGAGGTCTGCCCCGCGTGATATAAGGTAGTCGAACATGGCTATGTCACCACGAGCGGCGGCATTGTTGAGCACACCAAGTGAATGGTCAAATTCACCCTTGTAGCACTCCACTCCCCTCGTCGTGCGGCTGCTGTCAGGGCAATTGATGTCGACACCGTGGTCAATCAGCCAGCCCAGTGTTTCTCGCGAGTCAACAACATCTCTATGAGTGAGTGGTAAGCACAACTATTCAGGCAGTTTCCAGGTTTTATCTTTCTTCTCTCTAGGAGAAGCTTACTCTAGAACCAAGTGACCTTGTCCCTTGATATCAAATCCGTGTTCAAACAGGAGTTTGAGCTTGTCAAGTGATGGTACCCTGCGGATGTCAATCGCATTCGGATTTCCACCCTTCTCGAGCATACATTTCAGAACATTGGTCGAGCCTTCGCGCTGGCTAAAACGCTGGCCCCAACCAAAATGCTTGAGTTCCTTCGTTGCGTCGCTTGAGTTGAGTTGTTTCGTTGCAAAAAGGGCCTCAATAGAAGCTATGTCATTAGTGTTGACGGCTTCTGAAAGCCCCTTCAGTGCTGCTTTGCGGCTTTCCGCGTCCATCGCAACCGCTTTTTCGTCAATAATTGAAGACATTGATGCTTAGCCGGACGCTGACAGTTTCAAAGGATAAGAGCGCTGAGGCAGGAGAATGAGGTGATATCCGTTGGCGAGGAGCATTCTGGTGTTGAAACCTGATTTGTCGCACCTAAATTTGCTGCCTTAGGCTGCAGTTGTACTACTTCGGCAAAGGCTGATGTCAATATCGGTAATCCTGTCTGGTTGGTAGTGCATTCGGCCCGGTCAGCTTGGTTGATCTTCCCGTTTTGAGCCGACTTTTATGCGGGGTTCGACCGCAAACAGCCATTTCCCGACCTAAGGATAAGGATTCGGGATTCACTGTTGGCAAAGCTTGTCTGCGGCATGTTTTCATTTCTTTCACCAACAGCAACTTTGCAGTTTCGATCCTCTGAGTGGCCACCGATATTATGTATGTGGAGTTATGAGGACACCGTATCTGGATCTTGGGCTGGTCGGCAGATGATCTGATAAGACTACGGGGCCAAATACAAGCCGGGCGTGAAGTGCGGCGCAGTTCTGTGGCTCGTGTTGCATCTACCAACAGTCCATCCACCACCCCCCAACCACATGGTCCGTTACACCGCGGAATCATAACGATCGCTCCAACACGTAGTTTATTTGTATATTGAATGAAGTATGTGGCTATTTATAGAACAAGATCAGCGCGTTGCAAGTGCCCTTCAGACGATCGCGTACCGTTTTTGTCGACGCACCAGGCACAACAGGGATGTGAATGGCTGCCGACAACTCTAGCCCGAGAATGCAATTGAGAACTGTTATAACTTTTTCAACTTTTTCAGAAAGATAATAATGACGTCAAAGGAATGATCTGACATTTATAGGGTACATTGAACAAGTACGGTCTGAACCACGTGAAGTCAATGCTCTCGAACAGACTTGTTGGCAGATTTAGATTATTGTACCAGTTTCATTCCTGGAGGAATGAATTTGACGTCAACGCAAAGGAGTGTTGCTTAAGCAGTGAGGTATAAACATTAAATGCCATGTGGAACAGAGGTCTCTGTTTCTTATAAGATGCGAGATTCTGACGCTCCAAAATCTCAAGAAGCCATCAGAAAATCCCAAGAGTTGTATTGAATATTCATACTTGAGTCCCTACTTCCTACAAGCCCCTTTATATTCACATACCTTCTTGTTTCAAACATCTTTAACATGCGCATCTTGGTTCTATGTTTTTTAGTGTCTTCGATACACAGTTACCGCCTTTCTACACATGATGATCCGAAAGACACTGAGTC
The DNA here is from genome assembly GCA_039778275.1 of Seiridium unicorne. NCBI lineage: Eukaryota > Fungi > Ascomycota > Sordariomycetes > Amphisphaeriales > Sporocadaceae > Seiridium > Seiridium unicorne. The sequence continues at coordinate 270,548 of JARVKF010000279.1, forward strand.
TGTATCGACTATCAACAGCGGCCCAGTCATCCGCGAGGATGACCCAACGAACTACTATGGTGATCCCATAGACGGTGACCCAATTGCAGATGCAGATGTCACGTGTGTCTACAGTGAAGACAACAACGAAGGTAAGTGATTGGCATTATAAGCATAAGAAGATCACCCTGACCGAACCGCCAGGACCTCAAAATGGGAACCCAGCACCAAAGCAACGACGGTCCCCGAGACCAGCTCTGTCGCCTCGTGTATCCGGAAAGCAGCCTCTCAGAGATGCGAAAGATGGTACCCAGGATTCCTTTAACGAGCTGATGGGGAATATTCTTAAGAATGCACAGAACGATCAAGGCGACCTTGCACTCGGAATTATGCCAAGTGAGACTCAGAAGGAGAAGTGGAAAATCAACTACAATCACGTCGATATTCCTATTGGTGCAACAGGCGAATGGAGGCCATTCGGCAATGAACCACAAGAATATGCTACCTGGGGTCTCCACGGTTGCACAGCCGCTGTAATCGCCGTAAGTATAAAAGAATCTTCAAATACAGGACTGTGAATTTCTCCTCAGAACTGATACATTGAATAGGGACCTGGAGGTGTGTGGCTTGGTCATTGGTGGGAGGCTTCAAAGGCTATAAATGGTCCTAGCTCGCATGTAAAAACGTATGTAGGTAGGGGAGCAACAAACCTTGGGGTGCAAAAGCGAGGGACCCGCACGACTATGGAATTCCAAGCCGTAGCGGTTGATATACTCGGGCAGGTTACGCCCGAAGAAGAACGACAGAACCGTGATACATGGATCAGCATGGCCGATCTGAAGCAATACTATAATGATCCATTTTCGGACCCTACACAGGTTGATGTATGGTATATGACAAAAGCAAAAAGGTAAGATGGCTAGTGGTCGAGCTTGATGATCATTCAGGACTAACACGACGAGCCCAGTCCTAAGAACAATGACCGAAAGTACGGCGGCCACATTGACCAATTCAAAGCGAAATTTGCGGAGATTTTGCCAGGTTCACACTACTCGGAAAGCACCTACGTTGGCTTGGAGGCGGATGATTATAGAGCAGCCAATCAGCCATTTCCCATGCCTGAAGACATAAGTAAGTAACTATGTATACTAAGCCGCTCTGTCCGAGCCTGGCTTCGGAGTACTCGACTTCCCATCCTCTGGTCGGAATGTCATAGAACAGGCACTAATTAAATGGCAGTTGGAACCATAGCTGTGCAATATACCCCCTATGACCACGATGGCGGCGATGACAATTGTACCCCCATCGCTAGAGTGAGGATATTCTACGAGAACAACAAAGACGCTGTCATTGATCGAAGCTGGCCTGCAACAAAAGAGCAGCTTGGCAGTAAGAGACGTCGGGACGCCTGTAAGTAAATCGACGCAGATTCTCGTATAAATGAGCTCGACTAAACAAGAACTAAGGTGCGATGCCATTTCCAAATTCGACTATGACGACTCAGACAGTCACCAAACCGCCTAGCGTTACAAGTAACGCAATAACAGAAGCGCATACGGTGACCTCCAACTGTCAAGCATGTACCCTAATCGGAGGGAACACCAACTCAACGACTTGTACAAGCGTGGCTAAATGTACCTTTACCTCGGCCATATCGACTTCCACCAATACTACCTCACCGACTCCCACCAAGACTACCTCACCGATTTCCACAAAAATCAGCTCACCAACTTCCACAAAGATTGCGCAACCGACTCCCTCACCTACGTTTGCCGTATTTGTCTCAAACAGTACCGTCAACATAGGAGACGCTGAGCATAAGGACAAAGGTAAACAGCTCGGAAAGGACATGTACAAAGGTTTACACGACTTCTGCAAGGATCCCAAGAGCTGCAAGACCGGGAAAGAGAACCGTGCACCGATTTCCAACGACTTGACTATCATCGACGGTGGCGATGAACCTCTGAAGCCATACCTGTACCTCAGTACCGCCAAAGTGTGAGTTGATATATCCGCCCCCAGAACAGACATAACCTGTGCGCTCTAGATACTCCTTGCCCGTTCAATTTTATGACTAACAATATTCATGTAACATAGTGCCGATCTGAAAACATTCGAGCGGATGCTGACGGCCGGCCTCGCCACCTGGATTTCCGCCACGGCCAATGCATGTCAGGATGTCGAGTACGAAGAACTCGCAGACGCGACAGGGTCTGGGTGCGGGGAAGGGCCGGTGAAGCGCGAGGACGGCGTGACCTTCATGCCCCATACGCGAACACTGCGGCGCTGCTCCGACACTTGTGGCGGCGGGTCAGGTGGAGGCCTCAAGTGCCACTACATGGGAAGGATATGCAAGGCTCCGGAGACGACCAGTGAGTATTTTTTGCGTGAGACGCCTTGCGTTTCTTCCTCCCTTCCGCGTCTTTCGAGATTCGGTGAATCTGATATCGCTTTTAGCTGTAATCATGAGCGATGGAAAGGATCCCTACGCCAACCTCCTCGAGATCCAGGTAGACTTCGATACCGGTGGCAACGACTTCGCCAAAGTCCTGTGTGAAATGTTGGTCCAAGGTCTGACAGATGCTGCCATTGCGTTGGCGCCTGAGTTCGCCCCTGAAGACATTGCGGAGGAGCTCGACTTCGAGACTATGTGCGGAGAGCTTTAGAGGAATTTCGATAAAACATGGTAAACGCCTGGTGGATGATGCTGCAATCTCAACATGCACGAATGAGGACACTATGCGTCAACAGCTAAAATAGGTATTCGGACTTTCTGTCATCGACAATTGTGTTAGATACCAAGCTCCGGGAAAGACCCTCATGTTAAGGTCTTGTACTACAGAGGTCCAACGATATACGATCGAGGTATAGATATACAGCTAAATGCATAAGATGGGACCAGCCACACACCGTTTGAATACTTCACGATCAGTCAGATGGTGCAAGTCGGGAATGCGTAATGATAATGTTTGTAAATCTTCTGGCCCTTAAACGTATTCGTTCAGCATCTTAGAGATGTTGACTGGGAATTGTAAAGGTTACACGGTGACGGAATGCTAGCAAGTAAAGTTGCAAAATATATACCAGGAATTCACGGTACATACATCGTGCGGTAAGTCATGTATGAATTAGTAGAATGCAACAACTACATTAGCGTACGGAATGGAAAAAACTCTTGTCAGACAGAGAGTGGCTTAACAACGCTAAGTGTACCCTTCTTCTCCTTTCCTCAGACTTCTCTGCACTAAGCCTGACTGTCGGCAGCCAGGATGTTGGCACCCGAGTGTGGAATTTGATCAGGACAGATATCGATACCGAATTGGGAATTGCTCGGGCTGGTCACGCGGCATCGAGCCACTACTGTGTTCGTTGTAAGTCTGATGCCTGTGAAGCGAGCGGCGTAGTAATTGTTGTCCCTCAAGAATGCTGTGACTTGACCAATGATGCCATTCCAGTTGCCTTGACCCAGGGAGTTGCTTTGCCCGCATGCCGCCTTGCAAGTCACTTTGATGCCACGCGTGGGGAAAGAGTATCTCCCGCTAGCCAGTGGGACGCTGTTGAGCCCAGTAATCGTACAAGATGCGGACTTGATTGCGCTGTCGACGCACGTAAAACCAGATGAAGCGGTTCCACCTAGATTGCATGTTGCTTGCGAAGCCCACGTCGCAAAATCCTTAGCAGGGTTGTTGCCGAAGCCGATGCCGTCTAGCTGCAGTATATTGTTGTAAGAGAAGTGCATAGAACTGTAAGTGCTATAGTCCTCAACACCGACATAATTTCCCTCATTATAACCTCTCGCGGAGACCGTCATCACACCAGCGGGATCACAAAGACCAGAGTTTGAACAGGGATTAACAACATCTTGTGGAAAAGAATTGAGGTTCGTGCGGACTCTGATTTGGTGCTTGAATTTCAGATGAGTGATTCAGACAAGAGGTAGGTGGGAGGCTTTTCAATAGTGGAAGACTGAGCATTGTGCGTTTTATTAGATGTCTGCTAACTAAGGCTCCCCAACGTTGAGGCCCAATAGGTCCGCGGGTACCCGTGAAGCCGAAAATCCGAGGAAATAGAGTTTGATCTTTGTTCAGTTGAGAGGAATCTTGGACCGATTAGTGATCCTGACTTTTTTTGCATCCCACAGACGCTGCTCCCCACTGGCCTGGATTTCAATGCATTATCTCATTATTATGACCGGTGTGGTGGCACTATTACCCTGCTGATCAGCCTCGCGGGCCCTTTTCTCCGCATGAGGTAAAGATTTTCTTGTATGATGAGGCTCCGGTGGCCATGCGGCCATGCGGAAGCCACTGCGGCCGGTCGGACTAGTTCACTGGCTTCTGGCTGCCCTAGTCATGCAGCTACGACCCACGGGTTAGCAGGGGCTGTATGCTGTAGAGATCCTGGACTACATCGGACTTACAGAACTAACCATTCACATCTCGATAATTATAGTTCCATGGCTGGCATAGCAGACGAAAAAGAAAAATGTCGGAGTTTGATGGACCCGTGAATGTATTAGGAGGCCCCACGTGCCCGCCCTCGTCATTGCGGCCTTCGGTCTTCAGACGGTCCTATTTTTTCTACTTCAGCCTTACAGCAGCAGAGCCTATCGCCACTCAAGTCGCATCCCAAGGCAGGGAAACCGCAACACGCGTAATTGACCAGGCTTCTGCTTTAGTGAGCAGCGCGGTTGCCGCAGGAGAAAGTTTTGTTCACACTGCAATCCCGCAAAATTGCTCTCTGGGCACCAAGATCGCCTGCGTTGGGTACAGTGACAGCATAGACTGTTATACTTTACCTATCAACGAATCCGGATCATTAGCAACACTGCTAATCGACAAATCTGGATCCGAAGCGATTCTCAAAATCCTTCAATTATTGCCCTCCGTCCAATCGTTGATGGTTGTTGGTAATGTCTTCATTTTTGTCTCTTTGCTCGGTATATGGAAACGAATTCCTTTTGCCAGAAGTATCCTCTTAGGCTCAAGCGCAGTGAGCATTTTGTTCTTCTCCACCGCTGCTGCCTTCATATGGTTTGCCAATGAAAGCTTCTCTGAAGTGGTCTCGACTTTATCGGCCAGCTTTGATCGAGGGCCCATGTTTGACACTTTAATTATGGTCTTCGTATGCAGTTTACTCAGCTTGGTATCATGTATTCTATTATGAATATTAAATTGAAATTGAAACCAGAGGGCCCGGTGTGATTAATATCAGACGAGACATCTACAATTCCGTTATAGATTGCAGGATTTGGTGACAGAGAGGGTGCATAGAGCAGGGTCGGTCTGGTCATCGGGACCTATTACCTCGAACGTTTAGAGAATGAGCAATTAGGTATGAAAACCAGAGTATCCCAGAAGCATATATGCTTTCATTTATCTCAATGAATGTTTCCTCTGAATTCGGAGATGTATGGCAAAATCCGGCACTACACAACCTGCCATAAGTTCTGGACCAGCTCGAGAATCCGTGCGGTCGGGAATATGTGAGTTTTGGCACTGAAGCTTTCTGGATCGAAAGTATGTTCCAGAGTTGTAGGTGCAGCTATCGGGATTATGAATGCGTCGACTTAGTAAAAGTATGAAAAGAGTTATGCCGTTAAAAGTTGGGGTGTCACGGACTGATTGCTGCCCTCCAATATGGGTTATATTGGTGAAAAATATCAAGGTGAGGAGGATGCGTTACTGCAGCCCCTCACCCGTGGGTTTTATGTAAGCTAGCTAGTGGCACTAGCCACACGTGACGTGGCGCAGCTGTGGCTTCTGCAGCTACAACTGCAGCTGCTGCTACAATTAATTAAGCTGCCAGCTAAACCGTTACACTAAGTTATATTTATATCTCTTTAAATTTAATTTATAAATTTAATTTTATATTTTAATATTAAATTTAAAATAATTTAATAAATAATAATCGTAAATTTAATATTATTTAAATAAAAGTAAATTAAAAAGTTTTATTACGGATTATATTATATTTAAGATTAAGGTTAAATATAAGGGTGATAATTTAATTAAAAAAGCAGACGAAGAGTAAGGAAGCTTTAAAAGCTTCCTAGCTATTTTATATAAGTGCAGGCCCGTACGGCCTAAGGCCGCGTCGCCCCGCTAAACCCCTCTATTAACCAACGCACAGACCACCTCCTTTTACAGGGCAGCCCGTGTGATATGGTCACAATGAGGGGGTGTGAAGTGTGGTGAAATAAGATGGATTCCCAGCTCCTCCGGAGGAGGAGCTGCTGGATCTATCTAGTGGGGGCCGGTTGTTGCTGGCAGCTGCTAGCAGCTGCAGTGGGCCTAAGCTCTATCTAGCTTACATGACTGGGACCCTACGGGTCCCCCTTGCTTATCGTATTACCGTAACAAGTTTTATAATTTTTAATAAATTTTAAATTTAACAAAAAATTAAATATATATATATATTTTAAAACTTTTTATTATAAAAAATTTAATATATTTTATATATATTATAATTTAAAATTAAATTTAATTAATTTAATTATAATATTAATTACGTTACGTATATAATTTTAAAAAGCCCGCGACGGAAAGGCGATGGTGGCAGCGATAGGAACGGTTATTAGTATTGCGAAACGCAAAAGCGCCAGGACCTAAGGCGACGGAACGCATTCGAAAAGCGGGCCGGGCGCGTAACGCTAGCGTGACGGTAGGCGACAGATGAGTTAGCAAATTGGGGTGCACCGGGCGGCTAAGTGAGATGTTAGCCGTCAGCCGTCACCAGCTTATCTAGGGCAGAGCGGACGGGATGCCGAGCTTTCTAGTGCGTATAGTCGTATGTGGTGGTGTTTGAGCAGAAAAGAACTTATATTCTAGCAACGACAGAACTGAGAGCGGTATTCTGCTTCGTCCTGATTAGCCTTGCCATGAATCACAAGACCTGAGAGAACTCAGCCCGGAACGACCAAAGCAAGGACTTGACCACGCAAAGCTGCGAAAGCAATTGTGGAGAAAAAACGCATCGATGGCGGGCCGAGGCGGGGGCCTCTTATAGTATGAAGCATGCTCACACGCGAGGCCATCGAAACATACCTTGACTTTCACGTCGTCATAGACGAGATGAGTTGCTAATTCAGCGCTAGGATCGATCGAGAGGCGTATCATTCCAGCGCATCAACCAGTCAGGCATGGCATACTACAGTGTAGGAGGCCTGCAGGCTGGGCTTGTCGATGCAGGAGGTCTGTTTGGGGGCTAGAAAACGCGAAACCGACAGTTTGGGCAACTTGCGACCGGAGACTGGCGCACACATAACAAGGTCTAAATACGATCAAATTCGGACTTTACAAAACAAGCAAACAAGCCAAGGCTTACAACTACCGAAAAGAATGAGAAGGTCACAATATGGATTGTTGCGCTCACTATTACCGACGACTGCCAGTGGCCCTGAATCACCAGCGGTTGGTTCGCGTACTAGGGTCACGTGATCGTCACACTTCCACGCCGAACATAAGACATGAGCCAGACGTGGAGCACAGCACTCTTCGGCCCTTATATATAGCCTAAGCCAGTAAGACATCAATATTGTGTCTAGCACAACCACACTTCATCCAAGGAGATAGGCTGATCACGCGTTGCACCAATATCGCGACGGAACAGATTGCAATGCGCATTGGAGGCGGGAGACTTGACATGATCTGCGTTTACATGTGGTAATCTGAGTACCACGAATCGAAATCTTGGAATCCGGAAACTGCAAGTATACTTGATCAGCAAATATGCGAATCATATTCACGTGCTGCCAGACCATAGGGAAGATAGTTGCAAGAGTTGACATCTGACCGAAGTGTGACGGGCAGACAGGGAGATGACTGCAGTTGGTGTACCAACGTCCTTGCTGGTGCGTTCGCAGGCGAGTTTCCAACCAACGAAGTGCAGGACAGATAACCACAACGAAATTATACCAATTACTTTTTGCCTTTTGGGTCGAATTTTTTATTTTATTATGTTTTGTGTGTACTGGCAGAGGGCCCAGCGATGAGCCAGGCTGAAACTGAAGCACAGGGCCGTCTCGGTCACAGCATTCCTTGCTCTGCTCTGCTGTATATTTGTTTTACTATGTAGGTGCCTTGCTTCCCATCCTTAACGCAAAGGTATCGTCCTACGCCTTGGCTTGCAAGCCAAACCCCATCATGCCTGTCGTAAAAGTATAACTGGAAGTGACCAACTGTCGGGTCGTGAACAATAATAAAAGGACAAAACCACAGGCATTAACGCAGTAACACAGCGCAAAAAACCATAACCCCTTTTTCTACTGCATGCATACAGCGAGAGCAATTGTTCCACCACATCAGATTGAGAGGTACGATCGAATCGCAACGTGTCTTCGCATAGACGAGCAGCGGGAGCTCAAGTCTATGATGATGCCCACGACAGAAGAAGAAGAAAAAAAAAAAAAAAAAAACCAAACATCAAACCACGCAACCATTATGGGGATATAAGAAGTGCAGGGTACTGAAAACCAAAGGTGCCGATTTTGATCCATTTCCGTATGCGTGCCGAATGCGATGCTTTGCGACGAATTCGCTTTTGTACCAATCTGATGAAACCAATAACCAAAAGTGAGCACCCAAACGTGGATGGGTATGTGCTGATTCGTCATCGTCGAGAAGAAAGACCAACGGACTGGTCTTACGGCTAGGCGACATCCAAGATAGAAACCTAAGCCCGTGACAAGTCCGTCGTAAAGTCGTGTTTAAATCGTAAGAGTCGAAATGAAAATAGTTGACGTTGGCCAATACAACCAGGAGCCAGGCAAGAACCGCACCGGCCATCCGCCACATGTCGACGCTCTCAACGGAGCTACAGTCTTGTCCACTGAAGCAGACTGACTTCGACGACTGCGAGTCTTGTATGAATAGACCACCTCTTTTTGAACGCCTGTGTAATCCGCAGTTTTCCACCCATCCGTATAAAAATGCGAACCGAAACCACGGTCTATTGAAATGAGAAAAGAACAACTCCAGGGCCACTTGAGACAATTACCAAGCCGGAACAACGCCAATTAGAATGATTAACATGAGGGGGAAAGGTCATAAAATAACAAAGAAGAGTGCTTCGCAAGGCGGCCCACGAACCACGCGAGATGACTGGACATTCGTTGCACTCGAAGAGTTCGGTCCGCTGCGAGAGTTGGGCATGTTGTCTCAATGCCTACCACCATCTCGTCATGATCTCGGTTTGTGGTTACTCTCAACCAAACTCCAAGGGTATCTCAAACCAAAGGTATATCCATTGAGAAGCCGTAGTGACACGTAACGAACATGGTAACCGAATCGAAGGTTTGGTGACCATGTCAGGTTTAAGCGCGTCGTAATCATGTTCCACACAGCCTCGCAATACTTGCACACACAGCAGGGTATCAGCCCATGACGGTCTGCCCGTACGCGTGGTGTTGGAAATAGTGAGCTGGCTTGTGTAGAGTGGCCATGCATTGCGAGCAGTTGCACTCAGCCACGCTTGCATCCCAAATGCCTTGGGTTCCGTAGTGGCCATAGTGTGGCTGGTGCTGGTAATGGGAGCCATGCCTGTTGTAGTTGGAATGGACCACAGGTGCTGCAGCAGATTGATAGCCCCGATACCCGGTATTGGGAATGGCTGAATTGAACCAGTCGTTATACCGCGTGTTCAGCGAAGCGGCAGAGTTGAGGTACTCGGGAGTGCCATATCCAGAGTCCGGAGGCGTCAACGGCGCGGCAGACCAACCATTCTGGTACTGCGTGTTGGCCCAAGAGTTCTCGCGAGGACGGAACGACTTCCCAGTAGCACGCGAGAGACCGGCACGCTCGTAGTCGGAGATTTCCTCCGGGGTCCAAGCTTCGTATACCCGAGGGTGGTGTTGAGTGTTGGTACGGATGTCCGTGCGAAGGGAGGTGACTAAAGGAGCGAGTCTCTCGCGCGCAGCGGCAGCTTGTTGTTGCTTGTGCGCGATTTGCTCTCGCTTCTTGTTTGACTCCCAATCTTTCCAGTTTTGCAGCCAAGCGTTGTAGTCGCCACTCTTGTCAAGGTTGACGTAGAGAGACCAATCGATGTAACGTAACCATTCATTCTCCATCGTGTTGAGCTCTTGAACAGCAATACCGCTTACTTCCGACCAGGATCGGTTTTGGAAGGTGTTGTCGTCGAGGAACTTGCTGCCGAGCAGTAGTGATACAGTGAGCATGCGCCAGACCTGTCCCTCATTGGTCTTGAAACCACCTGCAGCATTGAGGCTGTTGACTCGCTTTGCTAGGTAGTTGAGTCCTAGGAGAATGGTGGTGCTGGGCAGGCGTGTCGATGTGAGGACCTGTGAAACGAATTTTCGGAAAGCACCAGTGACTGACGCGTTGGGCATCACGACGCGCATGGACATATCAGCCACGTATTCCGCCATCATCTCCACCTCGTAATCGAGGACCGCACATACACCGCCTGGCATCTTGACGGATGTGAACGGGGTCTCCGTCAAAGATCGCAGCAAGACCTTTGTCGGAGGAAGAAAGGGCGGACGCGTACTACTTCGAGCACTTGGAGAATGTACAGAGTTGGGTGGGAAAACCACTGAACGCTGACAGGTAATCCCAAGGCTGAAGAGCAGAGGAAAGCAGTTGAAAGGGAAAGAAAGGTCTGAGTAACCTCAGTGCGAGACTCCAGCCATATGATTGTTCAGTCTGTCAAAGAGTCTAAACGGGACAGATGACCGGTTCGGAGAGGCAGGGGACACCGCTTAAGTCGGTGGACTGCTGATGTTCGCGGGTTCGAGACCGATTCGAAGGATCGATAATCGAATCGAAGGGAGTGCTGGTGAAGGACGAGATGTCTAATCCGAGCACTGCTAGTGATTCAAGTGCAGTTAAGCCTTGAATATATAGGATGGGGTAATTTTTCGAAGGTGACAATGAAGTCTTTCGAGACGGTGTTCTGAATAACCTGATGTAGGCTACCAATGTGAGGGCGAAGAATGGTATTCAGAAGTAGGGTATAACGTAGAGGAAAACTCTAAAGCACTAAGATGGTTGTCCTCGAGTCAGTGACACATTGTTCAAGAGGTGGTTGATACAATGAAACAAAGGCGAAAGCCGAACAAAAGTCTGTGTCCTGGTCTGATACACGGAGCTTTGTGGGAACGAGATGTCGATGGACCGGAACATGAACCAAGCGGCCGCGCTGAGCAGAATTACTGAGTGGACGTAATAGTGTTGTCAAGTTACCAAGAGCTTGTTGCGGAATAATTGTGACTCTGGAGCGGGAGTGTCGCGGTTGTTGGTTCTCGTTGATTGCAGCACTTGAGAACTTCAAATGCGCTAAATGACTAGAGCCGGCGGGTTGGGTGGGTGATAAATTGATGATCTTTGAGCCAACTGTATGTCGTGCACGTAATCTTGGTGGTTGTAGAAGTTCGCGTCGTCGATGTGGTGAGGGTGTTCGTGTTGTGGAGGGATGAAGACACAAAGAGCCAGACACGGCGGATGGAATAAAAGAATGCTTGGGTTAATGCACTCACCTCAAAAAAGAAGCCGGACAAAGCAGGAAGAGTGAGGGCCAGCTGAATGCAGAAGTGCAGTGCACCAGCGAGTCTAAATGAGTCGCCGGACTGGTGAAGGCAGACTGAGGAAAGCCTGAGCTACCAAATGACTGATGGCAGAGGGAGCTCTGGGTGTTGGCCTCGGGGTGCCAGACACTGCGATCGGTGGTCGGTCGGGCGTCAGCACAGACTGCACAGCAACCGGCTTGGTCGCAGCTGAACCTTGATCGCCTCTGCTCCTGTCCCAGCACGCAAGTGAGAAAAATCGAGTTGAGTGGAGAGGAACCTGAATCCTGACGTCGACGGCCTCGTGAAATTGGCAGATCTCCAATAAAACCGAGGTCGTTTTCGAGCTGAGGGCGAGTCGCGGATGTCGAGGTGGAAGGGTGATAGAGATGGGTGAGATGGGGGAGAGAGACGGCGGGCGGAAGGGGGACGGGGGTGGAAAAGGGAAAAACGAGGTTCGTGTTGATGGTGATGTCGGCTGGGGGTCGAGAAAAACGGTAAGACCAGGGGATGGACCCAGCGGGGAGGTCCAGAAAGTCGATTCTTGGGGAGGAGCTGCTAGTCCGCCAATCTGCAGGCCTGAAGCCTGAAGCCTGAAGCCAGGGCCACTGCAAGTGGAGGAATGGGGACCCAAGCAGAAAGCCCGCCCGCACCCAGGGCAGGCTCGGCTGGGTACGTACATGTTCAATGCTGTCACTACAGTACGTGACTGCGTACGGCGCAGTACGTACCGGCAATAGCTGCCCGGATGGTGGTGCAGGGAAACAAAGAAACCGTCAGAGGCGAAACCGTCAGAGGCCGGGAACGGGCTTGACGGGCTGGCGGCCAAAACGGAACATGGAACAAGGGAGGCCGATCGACTGACTGGTCACTTCCTTGGGCCGCTTCACCAACAGCACAGTTTTCTGTGCCTGGACTTCCTCTCCGACTTTTTATTTTTATTTTTATTTCCCTTCATAAATCACTCACTCACTCACAGTAGTGTAGACCCCAGTTTGTCAGTGGGCTCGCTAGGCCGCCTTCCAATCGCTCCAGGCCACACCCAGGTGTCCACCCTCAACGGCCCAGTCTCTCCAGGGCTAATACCGTATTTTCATCCACCAACTAACCCAGTGCTGAAATAATCGGCAAATACGGGCGTCCAGGCAACGTTGTACGGAGCACAGAGCTCTTGTGGTTACGGACATTGATCGTGTATGTATTTGACGCACCACCCACAATCACCCTGAAAAGGTGGACGAACCTGCAGCTGCGCCATCCCCTCAATCAGAACAAGTTTTTGGCGACTCAGATTTACTCCCAGCTCCGTAATGAGAATTTGAGTTTGGTCATCGCACATGGGTTTCGACACGCTGTAGGGCCCTTGCCGAACCCACGATGGTGTTCTAGAGCCTTCACCCAAAGACACTGCGTCTACCTGTAATCGGGCGCATCCTCCCAGCTGATCTCATCACAAATGCCCAGCGCCTTGGTCACGAGTCATCCCCCTGATGCAGTACTCCGAATACAATGTACACACAATGGTGTGTGTGGCCAGGCCGCACAAATCAGCAACACAGGTGTGGTGACCGTCGTAATGATGGCAATCAACGTACGGGTGAATGGAGCCGGTGATTCAATAGTCTCATCCCCCTTCCAAGAGGCTGTGACGCGGTCACATTGCTCCTCTGTTCGCCCTTCGAGATGGGCGCTAACACCTGGCGAGTGAAGGATACTACCGCATTCAAAACAGCTCGGCTGGCATGGCATCTCTTGCCCTCTACTACGTAGTAGATGCCTTTTCTCTACCGGTACTGATTCCTGCGCATCCCTTCCTAGTCCTTTTCGCTGCAGAAGTGAGCCCCTTCGCACCGCCCTAACTGCTGAGCTCATTCGTCTTCCGGAGTGATGTACTACGTGGAATGCGCGAAACTCTTGGGGTTACGCTTCGCCCAAACAGGCAATGGCCAAGCCTGAAAGGGGTACGCCATTGGTGTGCGAACGGTGTTGGATGTTATGGAAATAGCTGTTCACCCGCAGTCTGATTCGCCTGGATATGCCCAAAACAGTTCATTTGTTAAGATATTACCTTTTGAGCAGCCTTGCGAAGTGTTGCAGCTCCATATCCCACTTCAATTTCCGGAAGTCAAAGGGATTGCTCTAGTACCTCCGACACTTTGAATCTCGAAATAACCGCTCACCTGCTACATGAAGAAGTCTGCCAGTCATTCGTGGAATGCCACACGTTAGTCAGTCATTTCGGAAGTCAAGTGGCACTTGCTGTCTTTAGCGTGTCGGACTGTGGCACCGTACGTTGTGCTGCTATGGTGGTGGTAGACCATCTCACCGCTGAAGGTTACGTTGAACCTACCACACGTAGATAAATCTTCCTCGGCTGTCTGGGCGACTTCGTGTCTTCCGGTTCTCACTAGATTGAAAGCCGATGGTTGCCACGGGCCCAGATCGAGGCAGATGGTATTACTCAAAGTCGCTCAAATTGGCTGGCGTTGCCCGGTGTCATGTGCATCTGCCTTTGTTTCTGTCATTCGTGGCAGTGAACTCTGCAAAGTGCTCTACAATTACAGTGCATGCGCTCCGGTGAGATGCGCGTCGAGCTACGCGTCATTACACATCCGAGATGCTTGCTTTACCGTGGTGCCTATTTGAGGGACATTAGCCATCCTGAAGCGAGATAGGTTTGGCACTCAGGAGAGCACTGCTGTGAGAGATTAGGTTGGTTGATTCGCATGCCTGGCGGAGGAGTGGTCCGAACGAATGGTTCAGGGTGGCTAAGATGAAGATCCCTAAAAAAATGTTCCAAATTCAGGGGTCCTGGAATTGTCGGCACGCCGGGGTCGTGGGCGAGGCCGAGCACGGTTGTGTGAGCTCCAAGTTGACTGGGATTGCCACGTGAAAGTGGTCAACGTGTAGGTTGCGCAGGTCGCCGTCGTCGATGACAATCCTGTATGACAGCCTTCGGTCGTCCAGGTTGATGCCTAGAGGATTGTACTGCCGCATTAACCTTGAGCAGGAAAATGACCGATGGTGGTGTCGTGTCTTCCATTCGTGCTCTGTGCCGTGACATAGCACAGTCATGGTTGACTCGACTTGCGACGTAAGTGGTAACGAATCGTCGGTTGCCGTGTGCAGTGCTTTGCGATGCTTGTCCGCTGAGTGTCGATCATTTCCCCTGCGACTCCTTTAGCGCGCGTATTGGACGGTGTCGTTTGGACCGTGTGTAATCCGTAATTCTTTACAGAGCACAGCTGGAGGTACCGTAGCCATTTACAGACAGTCACAAAACAAGCACAGAAAGCAATATCTAAAACTCTACCAAAGCGCGTCAAGTCTTTGTTACGGCTGACCGGTCTCAACATGATGTGTCGCTTCGTTTAGTCAAACAGAAGCTTCCCGTGATGCATGCATAGGTAGTCTTCTGATTCCATGAATCAATGCCTGCCCAACTGTCACTGAGCAGACATAGTTCCGCAGATGCATTGATTGTACATGTACACGATGCGCGTCCCAGGACGCTGCCAGAGCGAGCGCAGGTGCTGCTCGAAATTGCTTCATTGGTTTCACCTCATCTCAATCCCGCTGGAGTCGTAAATTACTTACCTGCTACTCGGATCACTTGCTGGAATTAATAGGGCTATCATTGCAATATGCCGGTCCACATTGTTGCGAACAACGCACGATCGACTACCATAACAAGCAGGGGCATCAGACGAAGTCGAGATTGCTAATTATTCAGGGTCGTCATTTCGCACAAATAGGGCAGGAACAGTCGTCCAATCGGAAGCGCGGAATTTCTGAAACCCAAATGCTAGAGTCTCGACCCCATGCCGTTACCGGCTCAGCGCCGGGACCGTCACCGTTCTAACACATTCTCAGAAGACACCCAGATCCCAGGGAAATTCCGTCACTCCAGTCAAATTGCCCTGGGTTACGTTGTCTCCATCGAGTCTAGCCTTCTGCCCTGGCAACTCGGATGCCCGCCCACGCTCTTCCTCGTACTTGGCGCCTGGCTATGCCCGTCGGCGCTGCGGGCCAATCCTGGATCCTGAACTGACAAGATTCAGTGCCTTTGGACCACCCCGAGCCACAGTGGGAAGGCTGGTAGGCATCGATTGACACACTCACTGTGCCTCTCCTTTTCCGCAAAGCTTCACGGGTTCGCTGCCCGAGTCACTGAGCAACACGAAGCGGCTGCCCTGGACAGCTGATTCGGCAGTGCTCATCGTCAGCGTCATCATCATTATTTGAAGTTGTGAGTGGCAATCCAATCCTAACCAAGCAACCAGAAATCCCCGGCTGGGCCATCTGATGAGCCCACAGCCAATCATCGTCGACACCTGTCTGTTACTATGAATATCCGCCTGGACCCTTACTTGTATGGCTAGCTCCATTGAGCTGCTTTCCCAACGAGGCTACCGACCGACATAGCAGCTCAATTTCGTCCAGTCTGTCCTTGTCCCTCAAGTTCCACGACATGACGGAGTCAGCAACAAGCTTGCCCTGGTCTTTTGAATTCGTGCTCCAATACTTCTGAACAGCCTGCTGGCTCGTGTGCATTTGCATTACCCAGATGAAGGTCTGGGTATCTGTTGGTCGACATGGTCCCTCATCCCAAGATTCCATGCGAGCCCCCCACCAATTCTGCAGCATCGGCTCTCGCATCCTACTTGAACGCGTGCAACTTTCTGTGCATTGGTCCGCAGGAAAACCGTCGAACCCCACATGCTTGACAGATCCTTCCCAGCCTAGGGTTTAAGCTGCGGGAGATGTCTCTGTCCAAATTTGCACCGGTGCCGCGGGCGGTATGGAATCAAGCCGACAGCTGCATACTGTTGAGGGGTAACTACACCGCAAATGGGAGGACCCGATTTCCTCCAGCAATGCAACTCTAGTCATAACGAGTTTTCCTTGCCGGGTCATCGAATGTGATTCGACGTGACCTTCAAATTCTAGGGAGCCGCCAAAATTTGTACAATACATTATTCATGGCATGGCTGGATCTCTTCAACCTCTTCCAAATTGGACATGGGGTAATAGCAAGCCTGATGCTGTGCGTGAAGGCGTGATTTGATACTGGAAAAGAGCAAATCTATAGTCTAAACACCTTGATAAAAGTTTATTAAGCACAACCTTCGAGTGTTCAGAAATGGCGCATCACCCCTACTTTCGAGTTTTACAGGGTCTAAAGACGATTTACACACACTCCTGCAGCTGTAGCATCTCTTGTCACGCCAACCGCGGTCATTCTCGGCCCCAATTCGATAGCTGTGCGGGGAAAGGCTAGAAGGCCCTGAGGCCTGCAGACTCCATCACCTCTCCAGTCGTACTTTGTGTATTCAGTCATTACACACCGCTGTCACTTTCTGTGTCCAGAAATCACGAGACTCGCCATGACCGACGAAGGTCATGGTCGTCGACGCCCCTCATGCAAGGTCTCCATCATTCTGCATCGATGACTAGGCACCTTCACTGCTCACGCGCCATACCGTATGCCAGCCCAAACTTGCATCTGATCCGGACACCTGCTTTTTCGGTCGCAACCGCACGAACGCCTAGAGCTGCACCAAATCGTGGAGCAGGATGCAGGCTTCCACCGGTCTCCTCGACGAACCACCCTCCTGGATCGCTTCGCGGTTGTGACGAGTCGTTCGCTGTCCATAGTCGGCGGCAGTACGTAAAATATTGACAGGCTAACCATTAGCGACGTCCTAGCAAAGCTGCTACAAACGTCGAGCCACTGCAGAGCCAAAGCGCACAATTGTCAGCAGCGCATGCACTTTGAGGGCGTCTAACCCTTTAGTTGACTCAGTTTAGGTGTAAAGGGTGTACGCCGCACAGCAATGACATCGCCACACTTAAACCTAACAGGTTCCGTCACAATGGGGTCTACTCAGTTTCTGCGGATATACAATGACCTAATGCGACCACGGATACATTCATAAAACCTACTTCTAGTACGAATCCGGCACAATTCTCAGCACTAACGGCTCCAGAGGACGGCTCAGTCATCGCTCAGCGGTCTATTCGTTAGCTTTTTTTTTTTTTTTTTTTTGCGTTTCGGCCTCCCTCGGGCATCATCGCCTTCATGAATCAACTTCACCTCGAGCTAGACTTGGACCCCCCCCTTGGTATGTCCCAAGTGCTGTAGCCATATCTTGGTCGGGTCAAAACGGTATCGTTCTTATTCCCGTCACAATGCAGACGAGACGGCCGTTCAAAAAGTGCATCCATAATCAAGGGCATCAGAGTGTGGAACGACTCCTTCCAGAAGGCTGCTGCCAAACGCGGTTTCGGCATGATGGGGAGCGCGAGTCTAAAGTGCTTGCAGTAGCGTTCATCTGGTGCATCCGCGTGGGATGGCTGGGATCTGATCATCCGATGATGCTCCCTTCCAGACCCGACTTTTGATATTTCATCCGAGGCAAATGCCAGCCGGTGACGCCCTTCTAACGCTCTCTTCACGCTTGACACAATCAGGCAGTCAAGGGTATTGGATTACAAACACTTCCACCTCCTCAGCGGCTTCAAGCGATGTCGATCTCACCTATCCACGGGGGCTGGACCTAGCCATCCAGACAGCGCTCCACACTCGCGCATTTCTGACCTCCACTAATCGCTGCGATGAAGAAGGTCCTGCTCACGCACACCATCGGGTCCATCGGACGGAGTCAATGATTGTTTGCTGTACGCACGGCGAAAAGCCACACGCTGATCACCTATCTTCAGGGTCGTGGGTATTCCTGCTTTGGAACGGCGATCTGTCTGCTCGACCCCCGCGTGCACTCGGAATGCCCGTGCTTCGCCCGGTGCTTCTGACCTTGGATGATCAAAGCCCCAAGGGCTCTCATCCAATGATGTAATGGTGCCCATACGCAGTTTTTCCAAGCGAATATGAGCCGGACTAGTTGATCCTGACAAGCTGCAGTCGAGCTTTTCTTTTCTCACCAGAGCATCATGCAGCAGCACCAACTTCGCTTCCCGTGGGGTGTCCCGAGGCAGTGATCCGGTGGTGCAGGTTGCCAGAGGATTCGGCATGCGTCACTGCTTGGTCATTGTGTCCCGACAGCGCGCGCATGCATGCAAGCCACCGCAAGTCGCGTCGCATCGGAGATAGCATTCTTTCAAGTCCTGATTATGCAAGCGATGAGCACCAGGCTCTGGGATATATCATCACTGAAGCTATTCACAGCCTTGTCCCCTTGCCAAACGCCTGGTCTGCAAGCTTACATGAGATGGATAAAAATATTACCCTGCAATTGGGACTGGGAGTATCGTATTGTCGCAACGTTTGGTGGGGTTGTTAGCAGGAATGGTCTTAATTGATCTCACAGCCAGTGCTATCATCAACGCATCCATACTCTTAATGTACACTCGACCTTGATTTACTGAATTTCTTCGCTAACAATATAGTTACATGGCTTTTCCCCCTGCCAATATATTGCATTTATGAACCTTCCTCATGTGGCGTAACAGGTTATCCCGTCTTGTGAACCCTTCTACAGCGAATTTGCAATCACCGATCGTACAGCGAAAGAGCTCATCCGATTCTTTCGGAGACATATCTCGATGCTTCCTGCATTTGATGGCGGCGCAGGTCCCGCTGGCAATCCATGGCATAGTTGCAGTGGCGGTGTTGGCACTTGAAGCGCTGTGGACATTCTCCACCGGGAATATGATCGATTGTACTGTGTTCGGCACTCCCCGCCGCGGCCAGGATTGAATCATCAAGGCTCACAGACTCGTGCACAGGGACAGAATCTACTGGATGGCGAGACGAGTCGATGTCTATTCTTACCATTAACATCTCTTCAAGAGCCACATCTGGAAGCCTTGTATCTGGCAACATGGATTCCACAGATGGGTCATAAGCAGAGGCACTTGCTAAGCCCAGATTTCCGAATCGGTGATGCCCCACCAGTTGCGTCTGGCAGTGAGTACTTGGTGATGGGTGTTGGAAGAATTAGCTTGCAGAGCACCGGTGGCCCAGGTACACGACTTACTGAAAAGATCTCCCTTGTATAGATATACGAACAATAGTCTGGACAATCGACAGGGGCGAGATCGAAAGTCTCCCGAACTTGGCATGATATGAACTGCGAAGTGGGTGGCGCGTGGATGAAATGGTGATCGATATTTGGAGACCAATGATGTGTGAGCTGTGGCTGTGCATTCTCCCCGAACGTAATATGCACGGGGAACAACAACCCACGAAGGATAGAGCACGTAACAGGCCCTGAAAGATGTCACTACTAAAAGTATCTGTACTTAGGGCCTGGTGAGCATGAGGACTCCGATTAAACATGGAATCTGCTGCACAAGTGTGAATATGACCCGGCAAAACTGACGAGTGGTTGGACGATACGGGAGGCCTAGGGAGGCCATGGGCTGAACTATTTGTCGTTGAGTGATGGCACATGCAAGGCTTGTATAGAGTAAAGCAGGGAGGGCAGGTTATATAAACTACCCTTTCTACAAATCCTATCCTCAAATATGCCAACACATTAAATTGACGACATTGTGCTGACGTCTCAAGGCATCAATCACTGGTCGTCGGCCTCTACCACCTCGATGCTACAAGAGACCGGGAGGCTGGAATATGTTAGCTTTGTTGGTGGCAGGCTGCGTTTTCCGACTTTGGTGAGCTTCAGACCCTGATCACGCCACCGCGCGGTTTTGTATTTTGTCACCAACGTCGAGTTCTACCGGCGAGCGATACACAACCATACATAAAGAACCACGCGCTCTTTTTCCTACCAAGAGAATCAACGCGAGAAGTATGAAGACCGAGATTAGTTTGATACTGTGGTGGGAATCTTTTTGTGATAGGCCAATCAAGATAGAACTACTTGAATGGTTTGCTTTTTCTAATTCATCTTATTTCAAATGGTATCCTCTATAAGTTGAATTCTATCTAGACTCAATATTGTTCTTCACTTGATAATATGGAGTTCATATATCCTAACTCAGTCTAGCCAACATGTAGTGATAAATGATGAGTGGATTGGCATATAAGTTATTAGAGGTAAGCCCCGCCTGTACACATTTGTTTTAGTTATGAAGAGTAGTGTTAGTTCAAACGGTTGTCACGGACTGGCGCTAGCGCCAGCTGGTCTTGCCAGCTGTTTACTTAGAGTATTTAGAAGAGAGCTTGGAACTTAGTTCCAGCTTTCCAGCTTTTGCAATTTACACACTTTGTGGGGGACCTAGAAGCAAAGCCTTTATGACCCTCTTAAACCGTGACAATGGTGCTCGGATATTAGTATGACTGTTACACAGCTGGTTAACATCGTCTTCACAAGCTAGCCACGGAAAGATTAACATCACTAATATAAGGCTAATGCAACTGTAATCCCTAGACCAGAAACTTCTAGTAAAACTTTCAAAGACAGCCATTCCTAACCTGTACTTAGGAGTATGCAAGCACCCGACATTACGAGAGGATTGAGACGTGCAACCGCTGATAAATATATGTATACTATGTCTCTATTCGAGTCAACCTGCAGAGTCCAGAGACAAAGCTATGCCGCGCCATTCGCAGCAGAGACAGAGATGCGATTCGCATAAGCAGCCTTTGATGCCTTGTGACCGTGAGGCCCACCTTGATTCTTAAGACATCGAATTAGATAGAGTTCATGATCCAAGGCAGTAAATATCATTAAAGATTGCAAATACGACAGTATTGCCCACATTAGTGTTCTGCACAATATCCATAGACTGCAATAACCAAACAGTGTGGGTTTGTCGTTAATGCTACTACTTGTTATATATTAAATACCCTTTTTGCATCAGGTACCACTCAAAGGACAAGTCTTGTACCAGCCATTCTGATACCGTCCCCGTAATCGACAAGGACTATTATAAAATCGGTACTGACACGAGGGGCTTGGTGTGTATAGCCTTAATCGAATAGTCCAAAATGGATTACCTTGGAATACGGTTAAACCGCTGGTTATAAAGGGGAACGGCCCTTTCAGCTAGGCTATTTCACAACGAACAACGATGTTATCTGGCGAACCAGATGGAATTTACCTTGCTACATGTTGAATAAGTTTACGTAACACAACTCGGCTGGGCGTATAATTGGACCTTCGTATAGAAATACAATTTGGATTCCCGGCATGTACCAGTTATTTCAGTATAGGCGACAGAGGACTTTATCTTGACTTTGTTTTCGAAGAGAGAAGCAGGGGCGTTGTGGAATTCAGGCATATAATACTGCCCTGCTGATGGGCTGTTTATTACAATTATCGCGATGACATTAAATAGTTCTTACTTAGATCTCTGAAGGAAACGACTTTTCATACCTGCTCCTCTATATACATGTTATTACCACGTCTCGCGCTAGCCTACAATTCCAGTTGAGCCAGTGCTGCTTCCACTTTGGCCCAGGCCCCGGCGACTCTGAAGCCGTAAAGCCAATAATTCCTTTGGCTGTCCTGGCCGATAACGCAGAAGCCCTCCGGAAAGTTGAAAGGCAGTTGTGTCGTTTGGATATAGCTTGGGTACTGCGTCTTCCGGACTTCTGGAGACAGGGCAGCTGGGCCAAAATCGTGCCCATAAAGATCAGCCTTGGTCCAATTGGAGATGGTCATCATGTGCATGTTAGAGTCACCCAGTAGTGGGAGCATTTTTCCACCACCCTGACGCTGAAGAGCAAAGTATGCCTCGACCTGCTCTCTTGTCCCTTGTTCGATGATAGAGCGACGAATTTGATGAGCTGTTTGACTGACGGGCTTGTTGATGATATCGCAAGCTGGGAGGAGAGAATACAAGATAGTGAACAAATTACTGACGTACGGATCCTTGGCAGGGTCAGTCGACAGACCTAAAGCCTTACGGGCGCTGGCTGCATATTGGATGCTGACGGTGCGCGTTGACTGCGAATCCAGGATTGTTGCACTGGCAAGGCGCGCCCACCAGGCGGCTAGAACGTCACCATCTGACAAGAAAGGCTTTTCTCCGGGCCCAGCGGCTGCCTGAAGATCCGACAAGGCTTGAGACTTCAACTTATCAATGAACGTTCCTGGAACGCACACGATGCGGTTCTCTTTGGACTTGAACGCAATATCGACGATGTTACGGGCGCCATACCCAACCATTGCCGACATCTTCATATGATGGTCAGCCAACTTATGAGTCTCTGTGGGGTTCGTGCCGAGGTTCTGATACGAATCAAAATCATCCGAGCCCGGATCACCACCAACAGGTGTGGCCACCAAATCCTCGCGGCCGTGTAATACGTGTGTCCATGCTGCCATGAGGGCGCCCCAGCCCATCAAATCGAACGATGTATGGTTGTAGTACATCACCACGAGTGTTGCATCGGTGAATGAGACGATATGGAGACCCAGTTGCCCCCGATCCTGGGTGAGATAGTCGTTTATGCTACTGGGAGTGCCTTCGGGCCGCATTAGGCTCGTGAATTCCTCCGGGTCCCCGGCAACGACTGGTCTTGTATTATTGGAACTGGCTCGTGGCAATCTTGAAGCCAAAGGGTGCTCGCTGATTGGCGTATCGTGCTGTATGTGCGAGAATGATACGCCCGGCCGCTGGGCTGTGAACTCTGCAGGAACATGGTATTCGATCTGGCCGTTATCCTGAAATACTCGTAAGCTTGAAGTATGTCCACTCTGGGTATCTGACATACGTTTTTCCTCAAGCGGGCACCTAGCTTGCGCCACCCTTTCAGCGAAACGAGCCGTTCAAGGCTGTCGTACAACTTCTTCGCATCGAGCGCTGCGTCGTATCTGTACAGAGAATACACCACGAGGGATTTCAGCACTACGGTGTCGTCCCAATAACGTAATGGCACGACCGTGTCGGTCGGCACTCTGGCTGGCGCTTTCTTTCCAAACCAACTAGCCATCTTGTCTGGTTCTTTGGTGGACGTTGAATAACTGTATGGCACAACGTCTGTTCTCTTGGCCTGGGGAAAGGGAGGAAGCGGACAATCGCGACGAAATGGTTATCCAGGGCCCGGGAAACGTAATGCTAAGAACGATGATAAGAAGAAAAAGATCGGTATTAGATATGGCATCCCTAGCTATTGAGACCAAGAAATCGACATGCTTCTAGACAAACATAGCCTCACCTGATAACCTGGAGACCTTTGGACACAAGTGGAAATTCACTCGCAGGAGTTGGGCTCGCTTCGTTAGTGGCCATGCTAGTCGGTGGGCCCCGAAATCACAGCATCTCCACTACACCAGGTCCCCACATTGAGATCTCGTGTCAACCAGGATATGCCTCCTTTCTTTACTAGACTGTTCACGACAATCCAATCTAAGAGACGCCACGACCTAGACCTAGACCTTAGCTTGATCCACCACCAGGAACGATGTTCCTGATGCCCAAGAGCCGCGGTGTAAACGACACCGTCCTGCGGGGAAGATGACAGCGAATTTTAACTTGATTATCATCAACAGCTCGCTCTGGTTCCAGCCTCTGGCATTCAGGTCGGTCATGATATAATCTCATGGGTTGCTACAATAGTGCCACGTACAATGATCCTGCTTCTTTACAGTAGACTTCGGGATCAAGACGTCTTGTTGCAACAGTGATTCAGGCGAGAGATATGTACCTACAGCCTCTACCCAGACCCGACAGCCAGGTCAAATATGAATGTTCCACAAAACCAACCAATGAACTGACGGCCAAGGGGCGATCTGTGGTGTCATATCGAAGGGGTTCATGGGGTTTTGCACGGACCTTATCGAGCGGGACGTTGGAGTCCGCAGCTTGGCGGACCGGCCCATTTTAGCTCACTGGAGACTAGGCCGTGGCCATTCAGAAGGATGGGGATTCAAAATTGGCCTAACGGGAGACAATACATCTTTAAGTGAAAAGTCAAAATCTCTTGTAGGGATTCTTGCAGCTCTTTGCCATGTCTATACAATCGAAATTCACATGTCCTTGGCATGTTAGTGCGTGACAGGGGAACTTTGTGCTGGTTCCATGCATCTGGGCCCAGTCCCTGCTGGTTCACGACCGGGGATGCATGGTAGCGTTCCGAAGGATTGCGTCCCCTAACCGCACACAGCGACTACCGGTGCCCCCTTTCCGACGATACGGCGCCCAGTCGCGTTACACTTGCTTGTCCCTTGGTCCCCGCGCCGCAGGATCATGTAAGTTAATTTAGTCGTGCCTCCCTGGAGTTTTCCACGTCCAACTCTCCGCTGTTGCACTCTATTTGACATGATGACAATGGTCTTGTAGTTATTCCAACCCTCGTTTGCAAGCCGGTAATCCTCTCTGCAATCAACGATATGTCTTCGACCCTTGCCGAGGGCGAGAAGCTGCAGGCTGCCGCTTATGCGACGGCGACCATCCAGCCTTTGGACCTCGGACCAGTAATCAACGGCCTAATCTATTTCTTCTCCGCCCTGGCCACGATCATCATCGGTCTTCGGGTATGGGTGCGTTTCTTCACGGAGCAGAAATGGGGCTGGGACGATTTGCTTGCGGTTGGTGGTTATGTGAGTTCTCTGATTGAGTTGATAGGTTTAATTCGCCTCGCGAATAGGTGGCTATACACCAAGGAACCCTTCGGACACTGTACTAAACCAGTCTATAGTTGGCTTTCATCCCGTCAAATATTATCGGCGTCCTATCGACTTACTATGGTCTCGGAGCATCTGATACGTCGCTTGAGGCGTTGGGCACCTCACTGCAACAACTGCTCGAGATCCGCTCTATTGAGTATTTCAGTAAGCCATTCTAGAGTTACTTCTTGCTTTTCTAACTCACCTTCATCGTTCCTGGTTTCCTCTGACCCGAACTCACACTTGGAACATGGCGCGGAATTCGCGACCACTCGTAGACGTAAGAAGTTATCACTGACTCTGAGCTCTCCAGTGTACTACGAAATCCTATATTTTGCCGCGTCCGCCACGACGAAAGTATCGATCACACTCACCGTCCTGAGGCTTTGTGACAAGCAGCCGATCTATCGCTGGATAGCCATAGGCAATGCTGTCATGATGATAGTGGCTGCCGGAGTCTCTGGTGTCTTTGTCCTCACGAACTGTCGACCGTTTGCCACATACTGGAACCCTGACCTGTGAGTATCCTGCTGATGGAGGCAGCTATGGCGATATCGTTCCGAACGTTGATGCTCATGTTGATACCACAGCGGCGTATGCACTTTTGGCTCTGAAGGCCTGGGCAGTCTCGAAATTGTCAGTCTCGTCGGGTCTACGTTCCAAATGATAAGCGAGTAAGTAGTTTACGCATCAATCCCATAACTTTAAACGGTCGTCTTTTACTGAAAGCAAGAGCTGGTACATCTTCGATGACTATAAGCATACCGTCTGAACATCACAGGAAATCATATATGAAGGCCGCTTACTAATTATAATATGTAGCTGGGTGAGCGCGCTGCTACCTTTTTTCATAATCTACAAACTTCAGATGCCCCGCCGCACAAAGATTGCCCTCATCTTCATCCTGGGAATTGGTATTATGGCTAGCATTGCTGCTCTCGCACGTATGTTGTTCTACAAATATTGGGACAAAACAGCGTATCCCGATGACTACTTATGTAAGTCGGTCAAATAGCACTGGTCTTGGGTGGATAGGGCTGACAGTAGAACACAGATCATACTGGTATTATTGTTGTCACCTCTGAGCTCGAAGTTGGTCTTGGAATTGTCGCATGCTCACTACCTCCGCTTCGCCGGCTGATGAAAAACATGTACTCCGTGTTCCGGTCCCGCACGGGTCAGTCAGACTTGAATTACAACAATTCAAAGGGCACACAGTTGGCAACACTTTCATCCCAGGCTTTGAACGTGCAGAATCCCAAGAAACTAGGCGAGCCGGGTCAGTGGGAACGACTGGATGATGAGCAGAGCTTGGTCAAGAGCGGCACGCCGCAGAGCGGGATTGTCCGATCGACGGTAGTGAACATCGAGACCAGCAGTGCGGAAACAGGCAACGGACTTAAACAGGGATATAGTAGATATCAAATCGTCTAAGGTTTTACTGATAAAAGCGGTAGTATATAGTGCAGATGCGCCGTACATCTGAGCAATCAAGGACCCATGGCCCCAATCTAACGTAATATCGGCACAATAGCCTAAAATCTAGTTTCCGACAGTGTTCGCATACTTTGAGTATTGCTCATTACAAATCCTATAAATGGCGAGATACCTCATGGAACAGCCATAGTGGATATTCGAGTGGCTCAGGGAGGTTCATCAAATTCGGTGAACTGAACACTGTTAACAGCCAAGCTGAGAGCCGCAGTGGGATCCATTCTCTCCTGAGCGCGGATACCGGCAAAGCAAGCGGGGTAGATTAACCAGAGCGCACGTGTTAATACAATGTACATAAGCAGCATGGAATACTGGACTGGTCTATGCGCGAGAGCCTCATGCTAGACTCATGTTACATGTGTACATCACGCATAGATATCTGACGAGACACGCCAGTGCGGATAACGTGACTCAGTAACTAGCATAGGCTAAGAAACAAGAGTCGCACTGGGTTTTCCAACGGAACTAGGCTTGATCGTGTTTCTGATATATAAGCCATTGGTCTGCATTAGCATTTCTACCCGCGTTCTTGGTCCCTCCGGTGTTCTCTACTGTGCCTTCAATACCACGAAATAGGTCAGAGAAACGTTGGGGTGTTTGTATATCGGTTCCTTATACCAGTAGCAATTTTCTTTTTCGCGGCCTTAGCCGGCTGTCGCATCACCTGTATGTGAGGAGCTCGAGTTAAGTCATGCCAAACCACCATGTAAGTTGGCAAGCTCGACAACGACCCTGTTCATGATCGGACGTACATTCTCGTTGTATATTGTTCCCTTCCCGAGACAATATGAGATTACATGTTGATAAGCCAATGGAACACCAATTTCGGGATCCTCGGACTTGAAACTATGCCTTAACTGCGTGCAGAACTTGCGTCTCTTTCGCTCGTCTGCATAGGAATGATACTTCTTGAGGGCGGAGAGTGGCATCCAGAGTCCAATCACAATAAGCACCATTCCGAGAGAAAATATGTCGTGTTCAAATTGCTGGCGCTGCTTCTCAGGACCAGGTTCGAGCCGATCCTCATGCAGGTAGACTCTCCAATCTGGGTCCTCGACATCGAGCAGGTCGGACATCATACCGTTTATGGATGGTCGAGCTACATCGAAGCCAGCTAGCTTTGGGAATGTTCCCTCCAGACTGTGTAGCTTTGCAGTTGAGGAACCGACGCTCCCTTTAGCTTCCGGAAGCTGAAGGTACAGGTTATATGGATTGATCAAGCCGTGGCAGATCTCCCTGGTATGCAAGGCTTCCACCGCTTCCGCGTACTTCAGAGCAAGCCATATCCGCTCCTTGATAGTTGGTATGCTGAGCAATCCAAACGCCTCATCTAATGCGACCAGTCGATCTGCACGATAGATTAGGAGAAAACACGGCGTCGAAGAGTCACTCATATTGGAAACACCTCGAAGAGGAACTACCGAGCGCTGGCGCGACCTTCCGAGGACCAATTGCGCCAGGCTGTAAAACCTTTCTTGACGCTCGAGATATTCTGACAACCGCGCATCTTCTGGATAGGGACGAAACTCTACCATGACCTTCTCCAGTTGGCCATCATGCTCTAGAATCCCGAATCTCCTTGGCTTAAGGGCAAGATCTCGCCGATTGACGAAGAAATGAAGGACTCGATCAAGCCAATGGGGGGTTTCTCGATCTTGCTCCAATTCTGTGTTGTTGGGAAAATATAGAGCATCGTAGGGAAAGCGTCTCGGTTCTGCTTCTCCCAGCGCTGAATCAGTTTGAGTGATTAGCCGCTGGACTTCTTGAGCAGCGAGCAGTCCTTGAGCTTTAGGCGACCACCCCTCCCGGCTCGCATGAAGCGCCGCACAGAGCCTATCAAGATCTCGAAGAATCAAATGATAGGTGAGGTTTCTTGTGTCGAATTTCGTGAGGTTAGAGTGGTCTGCGTCGTATGGAATGCGCTTTTCCATTGAATACGGAAGTCCCAAAAGGTCAGAACGATTATCCAGTGGAGCATATGGTTCACCATCACGTTTCCAGGAGTTGGCGTGGGCCGACGCTGTCTTAACATCGTTGTGGGAGCCAGGTGGATCTTTCCCTACCAATCTCCGGCTGGGATTGCGTTCGTACACCGATATTATCTGAGGTTTCACTTCGTCGCCCAAGAGGTCCTTAAAGTCCTGGAGCTCCCTCTCCGCAGCGTCGTTGCCAGGTCGGAGTTCGGCCACTAAGCTCTTACGGGCGCCACTGACTTTGGAGTCCGGTAAGGTCGCGTTTAGATACTCCTCGATGTCATCCGTGAATATTCCACGGTGAGGTGCGCCAAAGAAGATGATTATCTTCAGCGACGCTAGAAGACTCCTGTGGAATGTGCTTCTATCGAGCACCTTGCACTTCACCAGAGCCTGCGAATGAGGTCAGACAGCATATTGGATTGGAACAACAGGTCTCCAACCTTCGTGATTAGCCTTGCACCATAACTGTGACCGACCAATACAAGAGGCCGATTGATGCTCTACACAGCTTCTTAGTGCAATTCCTTCGCAGCAGTCCGCGATACACCCACTTCGTTAGAGTCGCGATCAAGTTCGATGCAGGACAGGAAATCCGTAACAAAGTCGTCGAAAGTATGTAGCATGGCGTTCGATAGTTTCGTGTTGTAACCGTAAGTCATGACTCTGGCTTGAGGGAGGTCGACCCTTAAAAAATCGCGCGGCCACGTCACCCCTGACTGGCGCGCGGTCCATGAGCCGTACGCATGGCCATCTAAGCCTGTGATGAACACGATACTGGCTTCTTGTGAGCATTGCACAACGAGGCGAGGTCTAATAAAATACACACTCCAATTCTGTCTCTTCTCGGGGTTTATCCGATATTTGCGTGAGGCCGAAGAAGCCCGAATCCAAACTGATGATCCAATCGTCGATGTGGCTATGAAACTCTGCCATGCCAGTCTTATCATTCACAAGATGCGAAAGGTAGGCGGGTGGCTTCGGACGGAATTGTACGAGTGCAACTCTGGTGATTTGCGCTGGATGGCAAGCAGGGACCAGGAATGTATCGCACCGAAAGTCTTGCCGCTCCTCGGGCGGAATGAAACCTTTGAGATGACTAGCAAGCTTCTCAGTACTTACATACAGCGGGAGCCCTTGTACCCGAAACGTCCATGCGCGCTGCATTGCCACGATGTGTAAGATGTTTCCTGAACCCAAGTTAGTATCAAGCCTGAAGTGCTGTGTAGTAAATTAGTTGGGAGGGAATGGAGGCTGGGTTTGAAATTAACATCCCCGCGGATGAGGGGCTGAAGCGGACGACTCGTATTGGTCTGCACATATGTGTCACATATTCAGCCGCAGTCAGAGCGCTGACAGCTTCAGCTTCAGAGGCAGACCCAACCAAAACCCAACAGCTTCTTGACTACCAACCTCCAGTTCGATTGTCACAGGAAGCAGATATCGATTTTAGCAGTGAAATATTACCGCGAACCGGTTATTTGACTCCATAAAAACAACAGCACCGTTAAAAGACCCTGTTACGATAGTGTCTCACCGGACCTCATGGGTAGCACAGGCAGCTCCCATGAATTTCGGCTCTCTGACCTTGAGGTGACGGTTAACAGTCTTCAAACGCAGCATCAACTCGTTGGCTACCGGAACCTCCTTTCATACGTCAGTGCCCTTGCGGTCCGGGTGTTCCCCGAGGACGCATTCGATGTCGGCTCCTGGGAGCATCTAGGGTCTGGTTCTTATTCAGCTACCTACCGAGCTGATTTCCTCACGAGCCCAGGAAAAGTTCTCGCGGTTAAGCAACCGAATGCATCCTTCACCAGAGAGAACAAGGCTGTGGAGGGCAGCCTCCAGCACAGCAGTCTCACCAGTATCATTCAAGAACTACGAATCCTGGCGAACGCAAAGCTAAGGGATCACCCAAACTTGCCTCGGGTACTCGGCGTGTTCTTTCGCGAAGAGCAGCAGCCAGCAGGGATTCGACCCTGCGTGGTCTTCGAGCTCGCCTTATCCGATCTACAACAGTATATGGTGGCGAAAGAGACAGACGCTCTCCGATCGGCTGAGTTGACGAAGTTCGCGTTCGATATTGCACATGGCCTTGCTGCGCTACATGCGTGTGGATTGACACATGGGGATTTGAAACCAGACAATATACTTCTATATCTACGAGACGGCGAAACCACCGCTACGGTTGCCGATCTGGGCACGTGCGGTGTTTCTTCGAATGCTTCACCGATCATTAAAGGATCCCGCTGGTACTGTGCGCCGGAGTATCTCAACGGCAGTGAGTTTGCCTCCGACGTCAATAAGCAACCTCGCGACGTGTACAATTATGGTCTCATACTCTGGTCCATGATGACTCGCTGTCGAGAGAAGCCATTTCCTGGCGAGGACCAGTTCGATATCCAACACAAGGCTGGAGCAGCGAGCTATCTTCTGAAAGGGGTCACGCCCGGAAATAAGATTCCAATGTTCCTAGACGCAATGGAGAAGTGTCTGATGGCTGATCCGAAACAACGACCGTTAATACTGGAAGTGTTGTTCAGTGCCAATCCGGAGGCTGAGACGAGGTATTACCGCTGAACAAATCCTGGAACGCAAATGCTGACGCTCTCAGTGACCTCCGAGCACTAGTAAATATGGTTGAGGAAGACTTGTTGGATGATCCTGCCAACCCTAGAGTAAGTCGAATTTCGTTAATCGTATGTTTACTGCTGCTGACTAAAGAGCTAGGTTAAGGCGTTGAGCCAGCTCCCACTACCCACACATCTGATCGCTAAGTTACGCCTTGAATACGCGAACCCCTCAGATGCACGCCAGGCCATCCGTAGTGCCATTACGCTGGCCGGTCTCTACTCCGGTGCAGTTGGAGCACCGATCGAAGGTCCTTGGAAGACAGTCGCTAAGATTCAATGGCTTCTAAAAGCTATAGAACTTGGATCCCATCCCGCCGTCACGGCGATCATGCTTGACAGCGATGCTGTCGGTGTCTTGGAGGAGTTCGGCACGTGCATCCTGAGATTATCTCATCGTTCCTTCGAGTCTCCTACCGTGGGCCAAGCTACCCTCTTCCATGTGTTACAAGATTTCGCCTTGATGCCCGACGAGGACAGTGCTAACATTCTGGTGTGGCTTGGCGGCCCACTTGATTTCCACCGTTTTGAGAGACGAAGACAGAAAAAGGACACGCCACCAGACTATGCCAGTGATGGTGTTAGCGATGGTGCCAGCGATGATGCTAGCGAGGCGGATGGGTTACGGCAATTCCATCGATTTACAGCTAACCGGAAAGCCGATCTTGACATGGTTGATTCTGATGCATATGACTTGTCGATGGTGGGAAAGTCGTCTCCGATCGAACGCAGCGTCTTGGATAATTCCCTAGAAGAGTTCATGGTTCTGGCCTGCGATGAAACGTTGCAGTTTAAAGAAACTACTCGCCTTATGGCTGCTGCGATCTTCCACGGTAGCATGGATATCGTGCGATATCTCTGCAGTGAGTACAAAGTGCTACCAAATGACACCTGGGAAGACATGAGCCATCTAGACCATGCCATTCTGTTTCGGCGACCCCTCATAGTCGAGTACTTCCTAGCACAAGGTGGGCAGATTGTCGAGGCCAAGGGCAGTTTACTCTCAGGCTTGCATCTAGCCAATCGCCATGACGATCCAAGTCTCGTCGGATCTCTCTGTGATCACCTGAAGAAGGAAGGCAGGCTTACCTCGGTGCTCGAGTCTTTCCCCGTCGAGGGGAAATGTGAGGGCTGGACTGTTGCTTTCACAGCAATGGCGTGCGGCTCCTGGAAAACACTCGAGGTGCTTCTGAACCAAGGAGCTGATCCAAATTGTCCCACTCCAGACGGGTTAAGCCTGATCACGCTTGCTGCCATACCCTCAAGTCCCGCGACGCCAATTTCCATTCTGGACTTGCTTCTTCAAAATGGTGCCAGTCTTGGAGACGAAGACGTATACGATGGTTCGGCCTTCAAGTACGCAGTTGGCTCCAGCAATGTACGTGCTGTTTACCAATTTCTCCGGCACGGCGCGCTAGTGTCAGATGCCGCCGTCCGAGACGCCCAAGAGAATATCGAGGAAGCTCCTGCCACAATTGATGCACCTATCTACGATGAGGACCACAACGTTGTTCCAAATGCCTGGGAAGATCTGTACAACGCGAGCACCGTAGTCTGCGAGCTTCTCTCCATAGGCAGGCATAAAAATGGAGCATGGCAACAAGAACTTGACGCGGCTCTGTCGAAAATGGATCCGGGAGGGCTGGGGAAGTTGTGGATTGTAAACTTTAAACCGGAGTTGCACTTCATCCAAGTTGAGGTTCCCCAATAGTCACCTGGCTTCTTTGCGGTAATCCCTTCTATATAGTCGCTACAAAAGCCAAGTACTTTAACAAGGTAGATACTGCAGTAGGTTAGTTGAAATGTCGGCGCCGTTACGCCATTGCGTACTCGAATTAGGTGGCTAATGATGTTATTCTTCAGACAGTCAATCAACTCAAATAACCCCGCCACAGTGTCCTAAAAATCAACTTTTCTCCACCCGGGAAAGCCCGAACACGCCAATATGCCCTCCGAACTCGGTTAGATTAGGCTGGCTTTCAGCCCCTTGACATGGGATGAGAACTTTTGGAGGAGAGACGATACTACGGAAATCTGGACAGAAATAGAGACTTAAAAACTAAGAAAAAAAGAAAAAAGAAACGAAGTCCCCCGCATGCTTTGATGCGACAGAGAATGTAGCAGAGGTCACCCCTGGTTGATTAGTAGGTCCTCGACACAACGTACGTACAACGACTTCACCAAGGGGACCTCACCTGCTGATGGTGCAGTGCAGGCTGGGTTTCAGCTCGAGGGCGAAGCACAGCGCCACCCCCGCTCTAGATAATCTGTCTCCTACAGCTCAACTCAATACATGGCATACATATAGTCTTGTAAATCTATCGATTTAAATTGCAGAAATTGTAACCATCCTCCGACCCTGCCTTGGTGACGATATGTCGAACCAGTTACCGAGTCTCTGGGGACAAGGACCATATAATGGTTTCCGCCCCGTAGCCAACACGCCGGCAGGTGGCCAATCCCTATGCCTAACATGTTCGAAACTAGATCTCGACCGCGTTCTCTCCATGCCACAAAGCACGTCGATTCGTTACAGTCAATATACGCAATTCAAATTCTTCGCCTGGGAGAACTCCACCCATTGGTCCCGCTCATGCCCTCTCTGCGCGATATTTCGCCAGGCATCCGGGAACCATGATCATGATATTCGTACACCGTACGCGTTGCGAATGGTAGCTCGGAGTCTCATGAATGCTCATGATTGGGGCACGCCTGAAATAGACCACGTGGTCGTGAAGCGTGCTGGCCCTCCGGTGGAGTTGGATCGCGAAACGCTGCGCAACAGAGAGCTGGGACTATTGTATTTGGCGGTCACGAAGGACCACGAGCAAGACGAATGCTCAACGGCCGAGCTGACAGCGGATGTAAGGCTGAATGGAATGATTTCCTGGTGCTATACAGATGGCCGAGGGAATGAAGGGAGGGGCCGAGTACTCGATCACCAGCAGGCGGACGTCGCATTGATACGGAACTGGCTGGAATACTGCGAGAAACACCACAGACAGTGTCGCACTCACGGGACGCGAGGGACAGTCGACCACTTCCAGCTCATTGACTGCACAACCGATTCCATTGTCGTTGCGCCAATAGAGTCCGAATATGTCGCTCTGAGCTATGTCTGGGGTCGAGGTCAACCTTCGGGAACCGATGTGTTGGGGAGAAAGTTGCTTGTCGACCGCTTGCCGAAGACGGTCTCGGATGCTATTCTCGCAACGAGACAGTTGGGTATCCAATATCTGTGGGTGGACCGTTACTGTATCCCGGATGACCCTAGGATAAAGCACGCTCAGATCAGCAGGATGGATATCATCTACCAGAATGCTTGTGCTACCTTGGTCGCTGCTGGCGGTGACGCCTCTCACGGACTTCCTGGCATTGGCAACGTAAGCCGGATCAAGCAGACTTCTGTACAGCTTGGAAACATCACACTGTTTACAACATTGCCACACCCACACACCCTCATCAAAAGGTCTTCATGGATGACGCGCGGTTGGACATACCAAGAAGCGATCTTATCCCGGAGACGTATCTTTTTCACTGATGAGCAGGTATACTTCGAGTGTAACGGCATGCAATGTCTTGAAGCGTTGCCTCCAGCGCTAGACGACTGGCACACTGATGATAAGAGTTCTTTTCTCAACCTAGTAGACCGATCAATTTTTACCATACCCACGTCTTCAGTTGGGCTCACCTCGTTGTGGCTTTTCACATCAGACTACGCGCGACGAAAGCTCTCGTTCGACATGGATTCACTTAATGGCTTTCTTGGGGTTTTAGCTTACTTTGAAACCCTCAACCCCAGCTTTCGATGCTGGTGGGGACTTCCCTTTACAACAGAGTTCGATCTGCACTCACGTCCTTTTGCAGGAGACTATGTGCGTCTCACACGCGCTCGGGCACATCATGGAGATGCTTTTCATGAAGCCCAGCTTCCCGGGCGAGAGGAAGCAGAAACAACCATCGAACCCCAGCCAAGCAACCCACCGGAAGGCAAGTCTTGGAGGCCGGAACATTGCTTCATGAATTCCCTGCTCTGGACACATAGCAGGGACAACAACAAACGACGCTTTGACTTCCCGAGCTGGACTTGGGTTGGATGGGAGGGCCCTGTTTCCAAATTGTCCTCCATTTCAAACTACTATGGGTGTACCTGCGATCCGCACCAGAGAGTTCCTAGGATAATAGGCGCGATAATGCCCCAAGAGAAAAGAATCGCGCCTTGGACAGAAATAGTGTCCTTGTTAAGCTCCCGACGCGTACCTCTCACTCCCCAGCCGCGAGACATCTTTCTCGAAGCAATAACTGTACCAGTCAAGGTTGTGAAAATCAGTAACCCGCGGGACAAGAATCGGCTGATGAGCGATGGGTATTACATAGCAAGAGATCTTGGAAAGGTCACCCTGCGTGATGTCCGTATCGATGACTGCACCGTCTTCGCGCATCTGAACTTGGATAGTGAGAGCGAAGCAATGGAGCAGAAGCCTGAGAACGATGCAATCGGGTGCATGGGCATCGTCCTGGGATGTGGAGGCAACATCGGACTTCTGGTGGTCAAGCCGGCGAAGGGTGGAGGCTGTCAGCGTTTAGGAGTGGTCAATATCAGCCATGGGTCAGAATTTCAAGGGGAGTTGGCGGAGATTACCACCCTTATGGCTGACGGTGAATCATGTCCGTTGATGAAACACTGGTACAGCGGGAGTACCTACTCTTCAGCGAATTGCTGGGTTGGCGACATCGGCCGCACAGTCGCAGTGAGTCCTAAGGATACGACGATTAAAGACTGGAAATTTGATGAGATGGTACTTCAGTCTATCTTACGGTAGGTGACTATCTAGGTTAGGAGGCAACTTTCTTATCATATTCTTAACTCTATTCCATTGTTATTGATATAAACTGTTAGCCTTTACGTTTCCTGAAATAGCGTCGTTAGCAGGATTGGGCGATATGCAGCGCCCAACAGACCGCTAGGACAGTGGACGGCCCAGACTGCGTGGGCTCAGCTTTCCAATCATAGCAGGCCGTCGTTCAGCTTTCAGCTACGGAGCCACCCCGCTCTGTCTAAGTCTCGTCGGGACTCACCTGCTAAAGCTGTTGCTCACTGTTGGACAGCCTGAGCCACAGGTTATTGGAGTGGTAATTTACCTGGCGAGGGGCGTCTAGATAGCGACTTGATGACCAGTAGGTTGATCATCTTATTGACCTTAGGGGCTGATGTTGTTTTCACGTCCTATACACATCAAAATATCACCATCAACAGCAATATGAGCGGGAAATTCCGAGAACAATGTCAATAGCCGTGAAATCGTGCACAATGTTTGACTTACTAGATTGCAAATCGCTCCATATTGATCTTGCCGCTACCTAACGCTACCGCTGCTTTATCTCTCGTGGTGTGCTATATACGGCAGAAGTTGCAGATCCCAAGTAGACTTAGAGCATATTAGGGTGTTGCGCTGGAGTATGTGTCTATTCTGGAGATAGCTAAAAATCCCGCTTCATTCTCGTCATCAAAATTTTGCAAGCCGAGACCGATTCTTCGGGTCTTTGATGATGCCCCAAATGTGTGCTGGCCGAGGCGGACTGTGAGTTCACCAATGGGCCAGAGAAAGCCGCATCTAGTGCTTTGGAGAGAGGTGCGTAAAACCCAACTGCAGGGTGTTTGCCTAACGAAGAGAGCTCACTTCATAGCTGACGTCGTGCCTTATGCCATATCGCGGCTGTCATTGATACGGGTAAACCTCCTGCTTCAAGCACGGATGTGATGACCAGGGCCAGATCAACCCTTTCATCCACAAGTTGGCCGTTTCCTTCGTCCGCCCAATACAGCGTAGCACACTCAACCAGACTTCTATTATGTTTGTCGGTAGCTGAGGGGTTCATGCCATTTTGTATGAGTCACTCGTTCACGTCGAAAACGTATACTGCCACGCCAGCTTCATCTTCCAGAGAGCGGATGACGTTGACTGCGTCGGGCTCATATATCAGCAGCGTAGTAGCTAGTTTATGCGGGCCTAAGCTCAGACGCGCAAAAATGAACTTTGGGGACGAGTCCACAGGTAACAACATAAAGAAGAGATTCTGCGAAAATGCTGAGAGGTCGAATCCAAGATTTGATAAGGAAGCGATTGATCGTGTAAAATGAACATCATCGGGAGTGCGTGCCAGATCACTAGTTGAGACTATAGATGATACTAAATAGTCCAAAGCTAGTTTCTTATGATTATTCGTTGGATACATTCTTGCTGTAATGTCCTGCAGAAGCAAATGGAGTTTGTTGAGGGCTGCGAAGCGGAAGATACCGTAAAACAGGGGATGATGGAATAGATGCAAGGAAATCGAGTTGAATTTTCCCTGTGGTGAGTTCAGCGCATCTTAAGTATTGAGAATCACGAGAAGCGTCTCCTATATCCTTTCTCACGAAATATAGTTTAGCGATGTAAGAATAACCGTTTTCAAGCCGTGAACCAGTGTAGTCAGTGGGTATGAACATGGACGACTCTGATCCTAGAACAAATTCGCGTACAGTAAGGTGCATAAGTTGAACGACAGGAGGTTTACCCACCATTTCGACTAGACCACCACACGTCTCGTTAGTAATCTTTCGTGGTCTGGGCCTCGAAGCTGCACGGCATTTTTACCGTCTCAAATGCGCCAGACTTATCCTCGCCGTCCGGTCAAAGCCGAAAGGGGAAGGGGGAAAGAGGACATCGTGGGCAGCGTGACGGACAGGGAAGACGGGGATACGGCAGTTGAAGTGTGGGAACTGGATATGGGCAGCGCGACATCGATTCAGAGATCCGCGGAGAGGGTGAAGCGAGATCTGGACAGGCTAGATGTCTTGGTCCTGGGCGCCGGGGTCAGCCTCTGGAAGTGGAAGACCGCCGGGGACGTGGATGGTGCCTGGGAGATGACACTGCAGATCAATGCGTTGAACACGTTCCTCCTTGCCCTGAACTTGCTCCCAACGCTGCAGGAGACGAGCAAGAACTTCAGTAGAGGAGGGAATCATGATCCCCATCTGGTAATCATCACGTCAATAGCCCACCGACAATCGACTTTCGACAAGATCGAGAACCTGGATCTCTACAGAGTCCTGAATGACAAGGAAAGGTTCAAACCTAACGACAGGTGAGTCATGCATGTTATATAACGCGATCCACATTCTGACGACGGTGAACCATAGATACGCAGTCACCAAGCTCATGGAGATCCTCCTGGTCCGCAAGCTAGTAGCTCGTTTGGACACGGCTGGAGCAGATGCGCCTCCGGTGACGATGAACCTGCTAGACCCGGGTCTTTGCAAATCAACCATCGCTCGCGAACTCGAAGTATCATTCCTGTTTTGCGTTGCGATCGACCTTGCACGCTTGGTTTTCGAGCGCACAACTGAATCAGGGGGACGGGCGTACGTGCTTGCCGCCAGCGCTGGCCCGGAGTCGCATGGAGGATACCTGAGTAATGGGGAGCTGCACGATGTGGAGTTGTGCATATACACGGATATGGGTAAGAAGGTGCAGGCAAGGGTGTTTGAGCAAACTCTAAGAGTATTGGAGAGACGGCAGCCCGGATTAGGAAAGATGATTGGGCTGTAGAACTAGGTCCCGCGCGACTGGGCCCTAGCGGAGGTTTATAGTTGGCATAATACATAGTATTGACTGTCACACTCAACCTGCCCAACCGAGAAGTGATCAAGTTGCAGTACTCTGGCGCGATCATCTCCCAGCTTAAGTCGAGCTGTATCGGAGACGTTTCTTCCATTTCTCAAGTTTGAAACCTGGCCTTTCCGCCATTACAAACAAACCAATCTGCACTTGACAATCCAATGCCTCCTATAAACGCCTTCTACCAAGCAACCATAACGCCCTAGCCGAAGATGAATCTTCAATCGTCCGCAAAATTACCTCATAGCTCTATCTCGCACCGGAAGCCTCGAACGTAGCCATGTTCTTCCGCATGAAGAACCAAATACGAAAAGATGACGATCGCATAGCTCACACCAATTTCGGCCTCGCAGATATTGTGACCATGCACGTTGAGAACAGAGCGGACTACTGACACGACGAGTTTGATCAAAGCGTGGTGCCAAACCTCTTTCCGCTATAGAACTCTACATCTTACTATATGGCACAATCGCGGCATCGATAACGGGCAGCCGGCGATGCCCCATTTCGGCTTCGGGGCCCCATTTGGCCTTCCATTCGCTCTCCTGAGCGACTGCTTCGTCGAAGGCTTTGCGGCACTCGGGGGGAAGCAGGTCCTTGATCTCGTCGGACATGGCGCCAAGACCTTGGAAAGAAGCTAGAAAATCGGGAACGTTGTAGTTTTGCTGGTAGGCAGAGCTAGGCAGGCTCGCGGGAGGTGTCTCCATGATGGTGTCGATAACCTTAAAATTGCGAGGTATGACTGGATTCAGTGGAGCAAAGACCTTGCTGTCAGTGGGCGCCGAGGAGTCCTGTATTTGCTCGAACCGTGCGTGAGTTGGCTGCATGCTAGCAGGAAACTGTAGAACGTTGGTGTGGATATCATAGACCCCGCCATTGTTGTGGCGGCGAATGGCGCCAATCTCGGCGTTGAATTGACTGGGAAAAGTGTCAGTGATGGGGCCTGGGTATTTTCGATCCGGACAACTTACGCTGCAGCACGCGCGTGTTCAAACTGCCAGTTCGTGTCAGTAAGAGGAACTCGCTTCTTTTTGACCTCGACTTTCCCGTTGGCTACAGGCACCGAAGGACCACCAGTATGGTATACGGCACTCGCACCATGCCATGCAACATATTGATTCTTGTTGTACTCTTCGCCCTCGACGAATCTATCGTTGGGATCGGCAAGCTCGCCCTCGACGGCACCTTCAGCTCTCCGTGCTGCCACCTCATAATCGTCAATGATGCGCCGCCCGCCCACGACAATGAGCGCGCCGAACTCGCGAAAAACTGAACGGGCAGTGACGATACCGATGGAGCGACCCTTGTAAGAATGCGGGATGATGTCTCGCTCGATCATGTCGCGTTTCTCGTCATCGTCCACAATGATCTTGTAGAGACGCTTGTGCTTTGTGAAGAAGAGGTACGAGTCTCGAAAACCCACGCATCGCGCAGGCTCGGTCGACAACATGTAGAGCCTGTCACCACGACCTTGGACGGTGAAGGTACGGCAGCGGTAATCGCGGCCATCTTGGAGATTACCCAGCTTGTCGACCTTGGTCTCGCCCTCGGGATCGTCAGGTAATGCTAATTCGTCGTCCACAATGTCCACCATGGTTCCATCTGCGTCGATGGCTTGTTGTGTGGGTTTGAAG
Organism: Seiridium unicorne; assembly: GCA_039778275.1. Taxonomy (NCBI): domain Eukaryota; kingdom Fungi; phylum Ascomycota; class Sordariomycetes; order Amphisphaeriales; family Sporocadaceae; genus Seiridium; species Seiridium unicorne. The sequence continues at coordinate 310,978 of JARVKF010000279.1, forward strand.
GATTGGCCCTTACGACCACCTCTGCCGCGCCAGCCGCCCCGGCCTCGTCGTCGCGGCGTCTCGTTGGGATCTCGGCTGGGAGGTTCAATTGGAAGTGTGTCCCAATCGGGGGGTCGATTCTTGGGCGGCCGACCTAGACGTCGCCTTCTGATGATGGGTTGTGGTGGGGGCGAGGGGGACTTGGCTGAGCCAGCATCTGAATCTGGATCTTCTTCCTTCTCTTCCTCAGGTTCGGCATCGGAAGCACCGTCCTGATCCTCGGCCTCAGGCTGAACATCACCATCGGAACCGTCAGCATCGATATCGGGCATCGCCTCGTCTTCCAGATCGTCAAAGTTGCGCGGTGTGTTTTCTGCATGTGGAGAGCAGAGTCAGCGCATGCAAGTTGTAATGCGACGCGGTCGCAATTCGCAAAGGAAGGGATGCGCAATGATTGATTGTGCGCAATAAAGGGATCTCTTACCTAGTTTTTCAGCCGCGCGTTTGGCAGCCGCGCGACCGGAGCGACGGCCGGGCATCTTGTGAGTTTTTGTGCGGGCCCTTCCAAAGCGATGCGGGTCAAGATGCGACGTGATGCTGTGAATGGGGATTCGCGATGCCACTTTTTGGTGTCGTCAAAGTCGCTGACCTCTCAATTGGAGCTAACACCGAAGTGCTGCAAGCTCGGACGCGCTTCTGGAAAAATCTCGGCGCGTCGGAAAATCCGGCGCCTAAGGGTGACACCTGCTCGCCAGCTGCAGGCTATGGGTCGGCTGACAGACAGGTCAATTGTTGCTTTGTTAGCCCAATCCCAAATCTGCAGGTTCGACTCAATCGTGACTAGAATGCCTGTGAGTCACCACAACGTGACTGCCATTGCCTCTTCCACATCGCAAGCTTGACAACTTTGAAAAATCCATGAGCGGTTTCTACAGTTTCCCTCAAACTAATGGAGCAGTTTCAACAATTAGGTTGCGGTGCCATTAGTCAAGAGCTGCATTCGTTTGACAAGACAACATCTCAGCACCGTTGGTAACCCTCTCTTGCATTAACTAGATCCCCTAGTTAGGCTAGCGTGGCACATGGAGTGAACCTCTCAACACCAAGCTTCGTGACAGCATGAATCATGCCTAGAGAACGAGTCTTGATCGTTTAGCAACGAGACCGAGAATCACAAAGGGACGGTTTGGGAATCCGCTGGTTGGCTGTTAGGGATTCCTGCAGACATGCTAGTACCCAAGCTTACTCATGTAGGTGATGGTATGGTTCAATCTCGTCGCACTGGGTACAGCCTCCCAGGAGGTAGGAGCCTGTAGCCTTTTGCTCCCAATTGCGGTTCGCATTGCGGCCATTGTGGCCAATCAGGTAGAAGGGGCATTTGAAGAACCAGACCTGCAACTGCTGAGCGTTGCTGTTGCTGCTGCTCTTGCTGCCGCTCCAATTCTGCCATCGAGATTGAGACTTCGTTTTGAACTTGCAGCATTGTATATGGATACTTCTTCTATGCCCAGCTTTAGATATTTGCAAAGCTGTCCCACATCCCCACCCGTTCTACGGGGTAGTCAGCACTAAGTAACGAGGCAATAAGCATGCGTCCTTGTTGATAGGAGGACAAACTATCCTCAGAAATGAAAGAGTTTATGTCAACTCGTGGCTAAACCTCCACTCCAAGTTGGACATCCATGAAGACTTCGGAACATTCGCATAAGTGAGCCAATCTCTGCGCACTATTTCTTCCGGGGCTACGGCAACAAACTGTGTAGGCTAAACATTACTGTGCTCTACGATTTCCACTTGATTGCCTGCTTATTTTCAATTAAGCTTAATTGGCCTGCTTGGCGATCGGCCTACCTTCGAAATGACCCACTTCGGAACCCGGTTCCCCTCACGCTCGGCCCCTGAATATTAGGTGGATTAATCATGGACCTATACATCTTGTGATAAAGGAATCGGCACAACCTGTTTCCTGGTAATGGGACCATCAGCCCCAGTAATATGGCAGAATATGTCCCTAAAAGAGGCGGGACAATCCTGGGAATGTGCTGGTTGTTGGTTGCGCTTTCCGTACTGTTCGTCGGTCTGGGAATTGATGTCAAGGTCGCAAACAAACGTGGCTCGTGGTGGGATGACTAAGGTATATTCTTATCATCTCTTGGGGTCTAGTTATCGTGCTGCTCCACAATAATCTCCACTCACCCCCAAGCAGGTCGCTCGGGTCATATCGATTACCTTAATCAGCATCAATGTCAGCAAAGGCGGGCGGCAGGATATTGGTATATAAGCGTTCGACAGATAACATCATTACTCACGTAATACAACACGCAGTGGCGTAACGGTTACAAACACTTCAACTAAGGCTATGGCAAATGCGCCCGCAGACCTTAACCTCTCGCATGGGGAGAGCGTCGCAATATCTCTTCGAGGGGCCGTGAATGGAACATTTCTTGTCCTTGCCACTACTTGGTCCAAGGTCATATTATTGTGCCTGACAAAAAGCTGGACAAAAGACCTAGTAATTGCAATTATCGCAACTATGTTTCTGGGTAACACGCACTACCACAGAGTGAAACGCTTGAGCAACTGACGTGATGTCAGATTTGATGTCATGGAGACTCGTCTTAGAGCTCCAGGAACATCTCACCTAGATGAGGAGATGCTAATTACGAACACATAGACAACATATGAATGTTTCCATGACGGCAACAGCTATTCTCAACTGCCTCAAATACAACCCGCCTGCCAGGACCTAGGGTCCGACAGTACCTGGCACGTGTCGGGACGACGTGGTGCACCTAGCCATCACTATTGCGTCGCCCGCCTTCGATCCCAGTCTTTCGTACGTCATTCCGAGTGCTTGTCTCGTCCGGCGGCCATTACACCTCTGGGATTTACCACACACTCATGGTGCGAATACATACGGACGGGGCAAGAGCGTGGCCATGTGCGCGGCTGTCAATCGAACCCGACTACGTGTACCTGACGTAGACGACAATGTAAGTGATGTTGGCATATTGAGCAGAGGCGTGGGCACTATCGTGAATACTGAGGTCGTTAAAGTCGACTTTCACGAACTGAGTGAGATGGAGAAAAGAGGGTACGAGTTGGACGAAATACACACAACGAAATAAGAACACCGTTCCATTTGATATTGGGAGTCTCGAAGCTCTAAATTGCGCAATGTTCTCGCCTGGCACACGTGCCACTCGGCTTCCCAGACTATGCCGGTTTATTCAGTCCTCGGTGCCGTTAGACACAAGCTTCGAGCTCCTTTTACACCTCGAGCACCCACTTTGTCGTCCAGCCTTTCAGGGATTGATAGTTGACCTAATCCCATGTTCTCCTTAGCCTGTCCAATTTCATCACGCATAGAATCAAATGATCATTCGTGTGCAAGGCTATTCTCACACGTACCACCCTGGGAAATGAACTCTGGAACATCGCTGGACATTCCAGTGGGGCCCGTCAGTCGGCCAGCAGTAATCCAATTCCGGTCACATTCCACTTGCAAGGTCTCTCGTGCACGTCTGCAACCAACGAGCTCCAACCACCGGACCTGTCATGGATATGTGTTCTGCATGATTTCAAAGCAAGAAGACCATGATCGCATTGTGTTATAGCACTCAACAACCATTGCGGAGGCCGCCAACTGGGATTTTAATTCCACCATTCGTATCGGCCCCTTTTCATGTCGCAGACGATCGAAGGGGCATACCGAGTCATCTGAGACTGGTGGCGCCTGTCATCTGGCTAGCCCAGCCGAGCCGAAATGAATGTCTCAAACCTCCCCCCTAACTGGCATTCCACACAACTGATCCGATATTGCCCCGCGACCTGCCAGGCACGTGGCAGAATCGCCCGAATAGTATAAACACTCTATAAATTCCAAGACTCGGCCAATAAAAGGCGCCACGTGCCCTACGGAAGTAGAGACATTTGGCTGTCGACGGCCGCAACTGTGGCGATGAAGTTTCGTTTCACAAACTTTGCCCCTTCTCCTGAGGTTGGGCAACGGTCCACAGAATTTTACTTAAAGATGGATTATCTAGTCGAGTACCATCCACCAGGTTTAGTATTTCTCCAGACTCTTGATAATGATCACACTCTCGTTTTCGTATTTCGTCGCGAGCATTGCTCTTGCGCCATTGGCGCACGCAGCCTTCAACGTTAACAGCCAGTCCAATATTGCTGTGTACTGGGGTCAGAATTCATATGGACAGTCTAGTTCGCAACAACGATTAAGCGTATACTGCTCTAGTAAGTACAGTCATTTACCCATTGATCATCAGCTTGCTCACACTGCACCAGATACCAAGCTTAACATTATACCATTGGCGTTTATGAATGGTATTCAAACGCCTATAACGAACTTTGCTAATGCCGGGGATAATTGCACTGCGTATGCTGGCACTCAACTTCTGAACTGCCCGCAATTAGAGTATGTCTAGCTCTCCTAACTATCTGCATCCATTCATTTCTACGGTTCCTCAGGGCTGATAACTTTTATTCTACAGAGAAGACATCAAGATCTGTCAAACGACATACTCTAAAACAATCATCCTCTCCCTAGGTGGTGCAACCTATACGGAGGGTGGCTTCTCCTCTCCTTCTGCTGCTCAGGCCGCTGCCACTAATGTTTGGAACCTCTTCGGACCGAACACTGCCTACGCCAACCGTCCATTCCGCACGGCTATCATAGATGGGTTCGACTTTGACTTCGAAGCCGCGACCCAGAATGGTGCTCCCTTTGCCCAGAAATTACGGGATCTCATGGACGCCGCCGGCGGGAAGAAGTACTATCTCTCAGCGGCGCCGCAATGCCCGTACCCAGATGCGGCGCTCAACGAAATCCTCAGCAACGTCGCGATGGATTTCGTCCTAGTGCAGTTCTACAACAACTGGTGCGGCGCGTCTGGGTTCTCCACAGGAACACAGTCTCAGGAGAGGTTCAACATGGACACATGGGACAACTGGGCCAAGACGACGAGCAAGAACCCAAATGTAAAGATCTTCCTGGGTGTGCCTGCGAACAGTGGCGCTGGTGGTGGATATGTGTCCGCGAATGGTTTGGTACCTGTAATCAATTATTGCAAGACCTTCACCAGTTTCGGGGGCGTCATGATGTGGGACATGAGTCAGATGGTGGAGAATACTGGGTTTCTGGATGGAGTTTATTCCGCGCTGATTGCCGCGACCACATCGACGTCCTCTACGACTTCGGCAAGGTCTGCGACGACCCCGATGACAACCTTGGGGAGATCGACTACGTCAGTAACCAGTACAGTGAGATTGACGACCACGTTAACAAACACTTCGACAACGAGTTCGGGAAGATCTTCATCTACAAGCATGATAACTTCGAGGAGCAATGGGACTAACAGCAGTACCTCCACAGCGAGGCTAAGCACGACATCTGGAAGCTGTGTGTGTCCAGTAATAGCGACCGTGACGGTGACGGCAACAGTATTCACCACATCGGGAGGCGTCACCCCGAGATCCACTGTAACACCATCGAGTGCACCAAGCGATACAGCAACAGCATCTCCCCCTGCACGGACCACAACGGTGAGTAATCAGGAAGCAGTCAACCAATGGGGACAATGTGGCGGACAAGGGTACACCGGTCCGACGCAATGCAAGGCTCCATATACTTGTGTTTATGGTAGTGCATGGTGGTCAGACTGCAGGTGAGAACAGTGCGCAGGCGCACTTTGTAGATATCAAGAGGAAACAATAGGTGTAAAGGCAATATAGTAGTGGCTATTGAATTGTTATAAGGAAAAATTGAGACCTTAACTCTAGTATTTCGCCATGACAGAGACAGCTCCCGGACATGAGCTGACGCAAGTTTCCTTCTGACATGATGTCTCGAAGCTAATCTGTCCTACCCACGAATGCCAAGGAAACATTGAACAGAAGAGAGTGGCGATCAAAGGCTCGAAATTGAAGGCATTTATAGCGGGAGTCCCAAACCCTGACCCGAGGAGATAATGAAATTGAGAGGATAAGAGATGAAATAGGTGAAATTCCCAGCTTCTCCAAGTCCTAGCTATAGTACATTGGTAGAGAAGTACTGTGTCCCACATTTGAGCGATTGTTGTTAGGGCTTGCTTGACGGTGACCGCCGACTTGGTGTCGTGGGCGGGGTGTTCATAAAGGCTGTAGGAAGCACTAATTAAGTGGAAGAATTAGTTGTTCGGTTCCCCCATGACTAGCGAACGGTCTTGATTCAACGCACCTGTTCTCTCATGAGGCCGAGACTGTTGACACTTTCTCAAACCCGATCTGAGAATGTTAACCTCGTGCTGAAGCGCCTGCCTCTCCACCTGAACGTCTTCGGACTCGGAGGCGAGTTCTCTCAAGCGTTCCTCGCTCATACGAATAACCATCGATGGTGTCAGGATGGTGTGAAGGTCGGAAATGAGGCAGTTCTCGACGGCTAGACTAACAACGTTTTGAGCAAACGTTCCAAGTGATATCTACGGAGCAGGTGTTAACATCACTCGGGCACATATATGAGAGCAAATAGGGCAAATACTCACCTGGAAATGTGTCATCGTCATGTCAATGACTTTCTCAACACCAAATTCGCTGACTCGAGCAGTTTCCACATTGCTGAAGGCCTGTTCTATTTGTTCGCGAACGAGTCCCCTTCTCGACTCCCCGGTAAAGGCGGCTGGGAACTTTTCCTCCAGCAGGCTTGCAATATGCACTGCCTCTCGCTGTATGGTTCTCGACGTGACGGAAGCGTGGAATTCCGCGTCAAGCGGCGGGCCATATGCAGACTCGTATGGGCGGATAATTTCTTGCAGCTTATCCTTGAGAACTTTCCTCTTGTCCTCGAAGAACCCGTCGACGCAGAATAGCAAGATGGAACTGGTGGTGTGCTTGTCGGCTCCAATGACGTGGATGAACAGCTCTTCCACAAAGGACTTGGCGAAGTCGATGACCCGATCGAGGTAGAAGTCTGCGATGCCGCCCCACGGTCGCACCTGCATCTTGAAGAGTTGGAACCCCAAGTTGCCATTGGGTACGCCGGGGAACTCGGTTCCTTGATTGGCCGCTGCCAGCTGTTCGAGCTCGTCACGAAGATCAGTTTCCAAGACCGTGGTAGGTTCGGGAAATTTGTCGAAGAGGTTGAGAAATGACTCCATATATTCAGGCATCTCTTCTTCATCCCATATCCAGCTTGGGCCACCAGAGCTGAATGGAGTTCCCTCATCCTCATCCCACTGGATCTCGCGATCCACTCCCTTGGTGATGAGTGTCGCGTGAAAAGCACGATTCAGCCTTCTTATTAAAGCCCGCAGCTTCCGTGTCTCGCGGTCATCATATAGGTCGCCGAAAAATTCATCACTATACCGACCGTCAACACCATCACGGGCGAGACGCTGAAACCTCTCTGAGATCTCTAGCAAATATGTCCGCAGCTCTTCGGGCTCTGCGCGGGGCTTTCCAAGCTGCTCCAGAGAAAGTTGGCGATTGGACAAGTTGCCCTCGATCTCCTCGATCAGGCCAGGAAGTGTCTTCTGGATGTGCTCTAAAAGCACTCTGCTGAGCTTCTTTCGCAGAGGCGCGATGCCGCGACTGGCTGGGGAGATGTTGGACCATGGCCCCGAGCGGAAGAACTTCTCCTCCTCGGCGTCTCGGTCATCCGTACTCGTCGATTCCTTGCCTTCGGGTCGATTGCGCAGAACATGCCAGCCTAGTTTCAACTTGTGCATACTCTCTTGACCTCTGGCGAGCTGGAGACACTTCCTCTCGTCCTGTGATCCAGGTGCTACGAGATCTGGCTTGGTGATCACACCGAGAGTCCGCTCCCTGTTGGGGTCATGCTTCCTGGCTTCCTCCACGACAATCTGATTGGCAAGGTTGTGGTTCGCTGAGACAACCGCCAGGATGATGCTTTTTGGTTGCTTCATGTAGCGTTCAGCGAGCTCTCGTACGATCTCCTTACCCTCCTGCGTCTGATCTTCTGTCTCGGAATGGAAGAAACCGGGTAAGTCGACAAGTGTTAGGGGATAAACATTGGGCGCCGAAACTTCAACACGCAGGACGTCGTGGGAGAAACCTTTGGTGCTGCCAGGTCGAATTCCCATCTTCTCGGTGGCCACTTCGATGATTTCCGGTAGGGCATCCTTGTCGAATATAGTCTGATGGAATTTGTGTGATGATCCAGATCCGGCAGAGTCGATCCTGATATCAATCCTAGTCTCATAAGCACGTCGCATCACCACCTCGGTCGCAAAACGGGTGCAAAGATCACCCTTGGTGGGAAAGCGGACGGTAGAAATGGCTTCCAATACGGAACTCTTGCCAGAGGATTGATCACCAACCACGATGATTTGGGGCAAGTTCACAATCTCGCCGACCTGAAGCTCCCTCAGACTATCGATGGTGTCAAGGAGCGCTCTGGATGCCGGGTTGCTGAGTTCATCCAGCGCTGCTGGCCCAAGTGTGATATCGTGATCGGATATGTCCCCCATGGTGAAGGATGGAAACGCAATAATAGATTGGACACAAACAGGAAGTTCAAGCTTAGGTTGACGGAAGGGAGCTTACTTTGGGAAGACGTTGATGATGTACTTCTACGGGTGTTCACTGTAGTCTACGATTTAGAACTCACGGACAATTTATGGACTTAGACAGCTCTCAGAGTCTCGCCTAAAATTCGAAATCTGCCTACCGAGAAGTTGAAACGTTCGAGAACCCTATTGTTCTGGCTGCCTCCCAGCGTCGCGCGTCGTTGTCCCTGAATGTGATGCCACATCCCTGCGGGAAAGTCTGTGCCTCAGCCAACAAGGCTGACGCCGTTTGAGATGAGGTTACATCTCGTCAATTTATTTGGTGTCGAGTGTCATTGATAATACACATGCACGATGGTTGTTGGGTTTTCGCGTTGTTGCAGAGAAAAAGCAATCGCTGTGCCCCTGCTGCGCGTTTATGCGGTCTTGTGGCACAACACGCTGCACAGCCGAGCCAACAAAGTATCACGACTCAGGCCTTTGCGGTCACGATGGGTTTCCGAGAACCGGGCTGCAGCAATGCGGCGGCTAAAACCATAAGGCAATTGCGTCTCCCGACATGAGTAGCCAGCTCTGGTCACCCGCATATCTAGGTCTCCTGAAACGTTGTTGGTCCTAAGCCCCCTCAGCCTGCCCACCATGCCAGGGATTCATGCTACTGTGACCCACACTATGATACAGCACCCTGCATCGTGAGTGGGCACTACAGAAAGGTGCCCCACGTTCTGTTTCCACTGCGGGCCCGGAATGTAACCCATTTCACGGTCCCAGTTCTCCACATTATACATAATGCCGATCTGGAAAAAGGTTCTTGCTATGGTCACCACGAAAGAAACGGGTACTGGAGGGACCCTTCGATTTAGCCCTGTACATGGCAGCACACCATAGGGCAGAAGGGTACTATCAACATTCAAGGAAATTATCAAGTTCAGACTTCGATAATCAGCATATGTGTACCATGGCTCTTCGTATTTCTTGCTTCAATGCAGAAGTAGTTCGCTGAAGATCCATTTTATAATTCCCTAATTACTTGCTTTACACAAGAAGTTCGATGTTACCTCTGCTCGGATTCCTCCATTCGTCGACAAGAGCCACCTATCAAGCCTGATAATCGAGGTCGTCCATCTCAACAAGACTGGCCGAGCCCCACGCCTCCCTGACAACATGGTCCTGGGCTGGAGACACGCAAGTGACTAACGTATTGAGGATTAAATCTTCGACCTCGAAAATCTGGCCCATGCCTCTGCCTCGTTTCTTCATCCGGGTGACAGCATCCCATAAACTTGCTGTCCTGGTTGCGGCGCAACCTTTCCGATCTTTTTTTTTTTTTTTTTTTTTTTTTTTTTTTGTTTCGCATACTGTTAAAACGGTCGAGTATATAAGGAGTTAAACGAGTGAGTAATTGAGTAGCAGTGGAAAGCTAGAGACAGATGTGTAGCTCGTCTATATATACACGATAGTGGAGGCTGGGTAGCCCGGCAGCGTAGGTGGCTAGGCCCCTATTCCAACGAGTAGCCCAGTCAAATCGCAAGGCTGGATTGACGTCGTCAATGCTATCAGCGCAGTTGTTTTTGGGTTCATAAAAGAGAGTCCGCCCATGCCAGTACATTAACTCAATAGAGTTCTTTTAGGTAATCCTGATGGAAGTACCCGCCTCGTTTGAAAAACCCTTCACCACTTGAAGTCCCGTCTAATGATTACCGCCCTTAGGGTTTCCATGAGTTTGGTTACCATGGTTATGGTCACCAAACGTGTGGTTACCGTGGTTGTCATCACCAAACGTATGGTTACCATGGTGGCCATCACCAAAAGTGGGATCGCCGTGATTGTGGTTGCCATTGTTGTGGTTATTGGCCGCGCCATTGGAACCCTTGGAGGGTTTGGAGCCATTTTCTATTGAATATCGGTAAGCTGTCTGGTGCCTGGTGTGAATTGATTTAAGAGGTGGAAATATAGTACTTACGCGCTCCACCTTGGTGGGAGTCCTTAATACTCCGTATATTGCCGATTAGCGATGCAATAGTGTCGCTCAGCGAAGATGTTCTCTTATCCAGACTCGCATTCTCATCCAGTAGAACCGGGTTAGGCAAAGCGAGGGCTACAGTAGCGTAGCTAATGATCTGAAGGAACTTCATGTCGATAATGAGTAGAGTAATAACTATTATTTAGTGGTTCTGATGAGGATTGTGAGTGTGGTAGTGCTGTCCTGTGTGTTATGATTGATATAAGGAATGAGAAAAACGACACACTTATATATCAGTGTACGCATCGGAACAGACGCGAAATTGCGTCATTCTGGAAATAGTCATCTAGAGCGTGGCGGTAAGGTCATCTAGTGAGCGACCTTCAGTGTCGCTGACGCGTAACGATCCAACACACACGGGTCTAGACTGTTGTGATCAAACTCAATCTCTCCGCCGAATATCCAACACTAAACCACAGGGTCTTTCTTCCGGACACGGCCGGGGCTGTAGACTTCAACTATTCTAAATGGTGTATGCTTTGAAAGTCAATGTTTCAGTACCCTTGTGGGTCTATGTCTCATGCTTCAGCCTCCGTCGGCAGCGCTGGGACGCTTAGCGTGAGTCTCCTCAAGATACGCCCATAAAAAGAACCGGATGCAAGCGAGCGATGGCGTTTTGGCGCCAAATGGTCCTGGATCACCGAACGATAACGTCCATCAGACTCGGCCAGAAGGCAGAGGCAAGGAGAGGATCGAGTATACAGGTTCCAGGGAAGGCCGAGTCCAGTAGTGGCATTATGACACATACCTTCGACCGGAAGACGGATTATGTCCACCCAGCTTCTCAATTTGAGTTAAATCGAAAATAGTGTATAACTCCCGATTTCTTACTATCGCGACACAAATCTGTTGGGATGGAACGAAGGTTATAAGATGCATCGAGTGGTTGATTGAGTATCCGGAGGGTGCCAGAGGCAGCAGTTTGGAGGTAGCTAGTGTATATGTAGTGGCTGAGAAACCCGATAATCCAAGTGGCTGGAACCCCTATTCTGGCAAAATTAGTGCACTCTGAAGATTCCGATGCCATTTTTAAGGTTAGTAAATGTGCTAGTGACGTTGATGCTGAGCGAGACGGCTTGAAGGGGTTCCTTGACTGGTGACTTCGTCCACCCTTCGCTAGACACTTGGACATGGCCCCTAGCCTCACGGATGCGACCGCATGCAGCGCAGATATTTCAAGTCGCAGCATGGAGTAAACTTTTGAAGGATGGCCTAGATGCTAGGCATACATGGAATCTAAGTGTCTCACAGTCAATATTGTACCAAAGTGCGTTACATGCGGATTATCACGTGTCGGTGCGCCCTGATCATGCACGGATAAGTACATCCAACGAACAATACAATCAGCCGAAAGTGATATGAATTGGTGTCTTCAAGGCGTAGCGCAGCCCGGCCTATGTAGCACGTGGTCCATCAGACCTTGTCTTGTTGTTCTCAGTGATCAATTCCTCACAATAGGCTTTCTTTCTCTTGTTCATTTCCATTTCTAAGAACTTCCTCCTCTTTCAAGTCGTCCGATTCATCATACTTCTTCTGGCTCTCCCGCGTTCGTCGGCTGCTTGACTGAGAAATCCGTGCACCGGGTCGGAGCTCAGACAGCTTGATGATATAGAGTACCTGTGCTGAGACTATATAGAGACCAACGCACAGGACCGCGACCCATGCAGCCACCATGACTAGTGTGATGGGTAGATAACAAACTAAGCCTACAACGTAGGACTCCATTTGCAGCCATGTTCCCTTCCAGACTGCCACAGTGAATCGGCAAGCTGTCCTGAGTACCCAAGAGCCTTCAAGGAGCTCCACTCCGAGGAGAAGAGTAGACACTACGATGGCATGGATTTGGCGAGGACGCGAGGTGATGTGTGGCTGCAACCAAAAGTTATGGCGCCCGGAAGAACGGGGCATCGCTGTGGCAGAGGTTCGGGGATCGTTCGACTCGTCGCCATTTGACGTGTTGTCTGCAGACTTGGTAGCATGCTCATACTCGTCAAAGAGGTTGATTTGTCGGGTAGTCCAAAAGGTCAAGCCGATGGTGAGAACCCCGAAACTCCAGAAAATACTGGTGGAGAGAAATTCGTACAGACTTGTTTCTTGATACCAATGCATTACCATGTTGGATGTGATGAGCTCAGGTTGTATATGCAGATGAACGTGAATAGAGAGCTTGTCGGTGTTCGGTCTTGACGGAAGGATCAACTTCAATTTGGGGTTGGAGCAAGAATGGGCAAAGTTTTGGCACGGGGATTTGTTCTGCTTTTAGAGCTGACACCACTGTGGGGGACAACTGGGGCTGTGGGGACGTCACAGCCGTGACGTGGAGTCGATCTTTCGATCTAGTAGACCCCCACCTGATATGATCAATGACTGGGATGTTGCGACCACAATCCTACTCTAAAGACGTGTTGTAGGATTGCCTATACTTACAGCAGTGCTTATTGTGATGGGCTAGAATGAAAAGCCAAGCATCCAATAATAGAAACAGTAGGTTACGATGATAGTACCAAGGGCAAAGCAATCGCTTTTCTAACATGTATTTCGAGCCAGTTAGGCGCGCACCGCGACGTTCGGCTAACAGATCAATGTGTTCAGCCGAGAATACTGAGCGAGAACAACTACCCCTGAATCGATATAATATCGAAAGCACCTATCAATGTGTCCCTAGCTAATATATGAACAGCGAGTAAGAGTGGTAAGCGTTTTAAGACATCATGAATGCGATTATAACTCCGCGCATAAGAGCTACGGCGAACATGTGATCATTCAGAATTTCGTGTTTGTTGGCAATCACTGATGATTCTTTAAGGAATCAACTGGAAATGCGCTTGTCACAAAGGACGGTTTCTAATGGACCAGACAGTAAATGAACGAATAAACTTCCTCTAAATCGACTGATAGTGATTGCATCCCACCCACACTCGGCCAAAACAACCCAGAACTCCATCTTAACTCATAAAGACAAACATTCCCGCAGGATCGAGTAAGCTAGTAGATCAGCCTGTGTATACTTTTCACAAGAGACCCGTCTTTCCTCCGACACTAATTCACATACTGTATTTGTTTAGGAATATCTAACAGCTGGTGGAAGGATGGGTGTTCGTCGGACCGGCGGAAATGTTCAAGGTAAATCCAGAAGAGTCTCCAGTGACCTGGATGTTCAAGGTCTGGCCTTCTGGGTTACTTGCGACAGCAGCGGCAATGACAGCACCGAGGGTGTCGTTTGCCGAGGCGGTGGTACTGCAAGACGTTCCGGCGAGCGCAGCGTTGGTCTGACCGGAAACAATTCCCGCAATGGCAACACCACCAGCGTTCGCCCAGAACGGCTGGTTCAGGAAATCCATGACGTTCTTGTAGCCCTTCTTGGCAGCGGCAGCGGTGGCGTACTGCACCCAGAGATTTTGACCGACAGCAACGACGTTGACAGCACCGTTCTTAACACATCTGACGACAGCTTGACACTTCTGGTTAAAGTTTCGATCCTGAAGCTTGTCTAGGGCATCGCGGCTTTCGAACCATTGGATGCCCACATCCTCAGGGTGCAGTGTGCGCTTGAAGTTTGTCATGTCCAGTACTTGGTCATCTCGTTTGTGGACTTGAGTTGTTAGCAAATGGATGACTTGTGGTGGATTGAGCTTGACATACCTGCGTCGTCCCACTTGTCGGCTGGCACTCCGGTGAAAGCCTCTGGGCCTACTTGTTGCCATCTGACCTCAAGACCTGCGTAGTTCCCGTACTCGCCATGCTCAATGGCGACGACGGTAGATGCGCCCCATGCTAGAGCAGTAAAAGCGGAGAGAAATTGCTTGTACATCTTGGTGGCTGGTAATTGTTAAGATAATGGGAAGAATGCGAAGAATGCGAAGATGGTTTGGAATCCGAATCAAGTTCTGGTCAATGAGTATGCAAGTGTTGATAAACAAAAAAGTTTTTCTCGTCCGGTTTTTCACAGTGTTCTTATAATATTTTCGTGCGGACCCAGGTGGGGACTTGTTTTCTTCATCGTTTGGTGTCATATGGACTTTTCCGAGTTTGCCTCGAGGACTTCATCCTCCAAGATCGGTTTTCACCATAGTGAACCAAAAATAACTCTTAGATCCAAACAAGACTAACTGACCATTAGCATATGAGGTAATGAGTTAAAATTAGCAATATCGCATCATGTTGCGATGAGCGATGGTATGGCAAGAGAGAGAAACTTGTGAATAGGTTACCTGTTGATCTCTAGACCCAAGAGGTTAGTACACGGATCGACCGTGTATCGGGGGACTAGATGGCAGCATTGCAAATGAACGACGATCTGCTGCTGAGGGAATACATGATCCGCTAGATCCTATAGCAGATCGTAAGGGGCCAAGTGAGGCTATGTGGTTATATTCATAAGTCATGCGAAGGAATCTCTGATGGGCGTTGCGAGGATCGAAGGTTTCGATGTGTAACACGATCCATCGGCAGTGGAGACGACTTGCACTTGCTTCAACCGAAAACGCGGGGAAGTCTCATGATCGGGCTATTTTGGGTAGCCAGGCACGTGAGGCTGGGGGGTCTTGGTCGTACTAACCAACCGCCAATGAGCACCCGCTGAGCCAGCTCTTACACTAACTATTTTTTTCCCTTTCAGAAGGAAACCTGGACGGGGGATGCCCTGAAACCACGGTACTAGGCGTAGTGCAATCCTTCCCCGAGTGACGAACTAGGTGTGCTGTCAGGGGTATGGATGCTTCTCATGTGGTCAGTACCGGTGCCAAGACCGACACATCATCCAAAATTCTGTCACCGAAGTGCTGATGGTTTTGATGCCGCACGGTTCGCTTGCGCTCACTTGTCCATCAAAATGAAGACCGTCGCACTCCCAAGTATCTAGGCAGGGCACAGCTAAAAGACTTTTCAATAGTCTGGTATCCCTAGTAAATAGCTGTCGCGGCTCACTTGGAAAGGTAAAAGGAGAGAATGAACACCTCCTACTCCCCCTTTAAAAACATATCCTATATCAGAATCAGTGACAGTCGGGAATGAATATGTTGTCAAATAAAGCAATGAGCACTTCTGGGACGCGCACTGACCAAGACGGTCAAAGCCGGTGCTTCCGGCACCATATTCGCTGGACCGCTACAAGCAACAAAAGGAGTTAGCTATAATTTGCATGACGTGGGGATCGACCATACTAACTAATATTAGGGCCGTGGCATTGTGCCACGGACTGGGGTTCCCCAGCGCGCCTCGAAGCCCGTAAGCCCGACCCGAATTCCACGCTATTCCATAGGAAGTATGATGGCGTATAATAGCACTCATTCTATTTTAACTCAGCGTCTTTGGTCCGGAACACTCCGGAAATGTCCTAGTGTCTTCTGCCACATCAATTTCTGCGCGTGCTCACAGCGTGGAGGCACAGCCGCATCCTTACAGCACAGTAACAACAGTGTAAGAGAGTTCAAACCCCTGTATAAGACAGTGTTGCTACAGTTGCCTCACTTTCATGACACCATAACCAAGTCTCTAGCAATCCATACGCTCCGCAATGACGGTATCAGGATTTGAGCCTCGAAGTAGTTCATCGCTTTAGGCATGGAACCGTGATCCAGGAGTAGCAGATCAGTTTCCCAGGAATCGAACCAAGATGACAGAGATGGACTACCGGCTCAGCTTCTGACATGGGTCCACGAGACTGGTGTTGCTTGGTTGATGTGTTAAGTTGGGAGCTGTGAAAAGGTATAAAGGCCATGAGATTCCTGATAGAAGAAGTCAATTCTCAATCGACATTAACAATCAACCCCTATAACTCATTACAAACTTCGTCTAAAAAGCACAAACTTCCCAAGATACTTTCACAACCAAACACTCCTACTACAACATATTACAATCAAAATGCAGTTCCAGGCCACCATCGTATCTCTCGTCGCTCTTGTCTTCGCCAACGGAGCAATGGGCGCTGCTGTTGACACCAGAGCTGCTTTGATCGCTACCGATGCCTGTGAGTATTTGCACCATCGAGATGTCCATTCTGAAGCCGAAATTGACATGTGACTTCTTTGTACAGATTCCGCCTGCAACTGCCCCAACAACTGCAGCCACAAGCAAGGCGACAGCTGCAAGTACAAGGACGGCCCTTCCACCAACTCTGACACCATCAGCGGCCGTAAGTTTCACAGCGAAAACATCCACATGAGGGTTGCAAGCTAATTCTTTTTATAGACTGCTACTACCCCAACAGCAACCCCTACGCCAGTCTCTCGTGCATCCCCAGCTAAGTTAAACGTCGGAGAATTCAAGGGATCTGCGTGGATTTGTAAAAGCTTCTCAACACTGTACACGGAAATGAGAAGCAGGAGTTAGGGTAGCATTGGTGTCGGGCTGTCTTGGATTGGATTCTGTTCATTCATTTTCTACGAATACAACGCTCTTTATCTGCTACAAATTGACTTTCCCATTTTCGTCTTTTATATCTCTATTTAGGCTAGATTGCAATGCGCTCAAAACCTTCTGCGAGTCTCTTGAATTACTGCCCAGAAAATTGTGGGCCACTATCCTACGAACTTGGGAGTATGAGTGAGTAAACGATCCAAAGAGTTTGACCACTAGAACCCATGCGTTTCATGCAAAGTTCTGATGCCCTCAACTATACAAAAGGCCCAGACCTCAAGATAGAAAGGTCCAAGAGCATATACGTACTCATGAACGATCGCGGGAGCTCAGAAATCCCTAGGGACTGTCGAATATCATCTATATACCATTAGCTGCCAAAGGCATTGACTTACACTTACAAGGAGATGTCCACCGTTTGTCTAGAAAACCAATAGACCTTGAGCTTCACCTTGACGATATGTGGTCTCTGCCATCACCCTGAATTTTCCAGTAGAATTACTGAAATAATTTAGTTTTCATGCGATCTGGATTGGCTATCTTCGTTGCTTAGTTCTGCTACTGGACTTAAACAAGTTCTGTTACATTCTATATTAAACATGTTATCGGAGCTAGTGGCTCTATCGGCTGAAACGCCAATAGCTGTCCCAGAGTTAATGACTGGCATCGGCAGTCTATGATCTCTAGCTGACGGCTTTTCATAAATTTGTAGATATTTTCATTGCCTCCAATGGACTTCGCCGTCATTTGATGTTTCGAAGCCGCCAGTTCTCAAGAATATATCGAGATTCAACACAGAGGTCGAGAAAGAGTAAAAGCTAGGAGACTGACCATATCATAGATTTTCAAGAATAAATATATATTTTAAAGTATGCGAGTGTACGAATTATTTCTACGAAGCGGGCCTGGTGTATGGACGGTATTACCAGACGCGTTGCCAGAGGAATGATACACAGAGACCATTTAGTACTCAACGAAGCTAAGACTTATTTGAAGATTAATTAAACAAGCCATAACAAACATGATAATGATAGCATATAGCATGGAGAGTAGTCATAGAACCTGGCTGAACGATGACTTGTTTTTAATGTAGGGAGTAGTGGTAAATGGAGTACAATCATACTTAAATATTGCTGTCATGGTTTTGGGTCATATCTCTCTCACTAGTTCCATGTTACACCATATCTTCCTGATCCTGAGTAATTATAATGGACTATTAAACATGCCCTTTTTGGTAAAATTTGAACATCAGGGGGAGGTTCTGTCCTGTAGAATTCATTATTTCTCTATTGAACAAGTTGTATATTCTGGTGAAACCGTTAACTTCAACGGGGCCTGAAACTAACTATACACACTTGTTAAAGACGATCTTTAGTTGACGATTTACCTTCGTGGTTGGTTTCCACTGTACTGAGTAAGGGTTTGTCTCACGTCTTATACCCCGCTATTGCCATTGACAGAGCTACTCGTGTCACCGGATCTCATCGAACCTGCAGTGCATACGCTTGGCAGGTATGTACAAGTATGTCTTCTCAATGTTTTCCGTTGCAATGGTTTGAATAAAACATTATTTCTGCAGTCAAATGCAAGAACCTTTACCTCATGCTTTAATGGTGGTGAACGACTTTCACGCACTATTGATGTTATTGCCAGTCAAAGTGACGTATTTTGAACGCGACGAGCCGCGACGTAAGGCTTTTAGTAAATCATATCACGTGACGCCGCTCTCCGACTATCATAATGTAAGACTACATCACTATATCAGACAATAAAATTTCTCTGCTGATTATTAACTACTCTGTGACATGTGTAACACAGATGATCCGGGTCCGCTCACTTATCTACGCCACATTCCAACAGTTCATCCTTGTCTCACGTGACAGGTATTAACGCGAGGAGTTGGTATCCAGCCACGTTGAAATATTCTCGCGTGGAGAACAAGCTTCCAATACTATTTTACATCAAGGCAGGACCAAAATCAGAGCTTATTATTTCCCTCCGAGTGGATTACTTTTCTTCTTGGTACCATTGCGGACTTTTCTAGGCTTCTCTCAATCTGGGAAACTGGTGCTTGTCCGCACTTTCAGTGAAGGAGATCACCGGACCACAACATTCGAATCACGATGCACAATGCCCATCCTAGATCGCGTGGATGACTTTTGCCCTGCTGCAGAGGTGGATCATGAGCAATGTCACATTACCAAATGCCCTAACTAAATAATGCTTCGTTGTTTTGAGGAGCTTTTCAATGTTGTGCCGAGCTATAATATGTCACATCAGTGCGCCATCTACCCGTTGGCTTTTACATGCCGCCGATTCCACGATCTGGCACCACCACTTCTTTACTCAAGTCTTGAGCTATCTCCACACGAGGAGAACTGCTTCTCGAAGCATTTCCACAATTTTTGGTTGCAAAATACGCTGCAGCGCAATTCGAATCTACTTGTGCTCTGCGAATCACTGCCAATCAATTTTGGAGAGTGCTCAAAGTTTGCAATTGGGTACACAATAGCGACCATTAAATCCTTACGAACCTGAGACACCTGTATTTGGTTGGACTGGGCAACTCAGGACGCACACGGGACCGTAATGAAATATACCGTTTAATTGAGGTTGAGCCTGACAATGCAGCACGACCCCTTCCCCTAAGCTCACAAATGCCCCCATTCGTGACCCTCCAGTAGTGAGAAGGCTGATCTTGATTACTGTGCTAGGCTAAGAAGGTTCGCTTCAATTCACCGAGCTTCGGCTGAACGACTTCTCAAGGGGCAGTCCACAAGGTCTACAAAATTTCCTGGAATGGCCCGCTGCCCTCGAGGGTTTCAGCTTCGATGCGAATTATATAGAGCACCACCCATGGGAGTGCTTGATCAGCGCCTGCCGTAACCGATGCGTATGGAGCTACGGACTCATCAGCCACGTTCTCTCCAGCCACAAGCGCACGCTGAAACGGCTTTCGATCGAGCAGGTCAGGCCGTAGGATGGGTTCTAAGGCTTTGACTTGCACGACTTCGCGGTCCTGGAGGAGCTTCAACTTTGTCCACTGGTCGGTTACCCGCCTAGTTTGACATGCGAGCTGCTATTGACGGCATCTTTACGGAGACTCCGCTCCCTATTTACGTACAATCATTTGTAACTCGGTGTGATTTGGCATTTCGATCAGCGTCACACTCCGATCAGCGTTACGCAGATTGGCTGAAGGAATTTGTGTTAGCATCCGGTAAAAAAGTTGCCTGTAAATTAGTCATCCATAAGATTCAGCTACTATATGGCATCAATCAATGGTCGTCCAAGGAAGAGAGTGAGCAAGTCGAAGAATGGGTGCAAGAAATCAAATGTCTCGGGTGGGAGGTCGGTTTAAAAATAATGTAGCTTAATTATCAATTATTTTAATTTAATTCAATTATTGATTCCAATGGGTGTGATGTCAGGAACGAGCTGTCTCTAAGATCTATCTATTTCAACTTTCCTCTTGAAAGCTTTTCGAAGCAATGGAATTTGACGGGAAGATGTATTCATTCTGTTCTAGTGTGATAACGAGGTACTACCCACACGAAAGGTTCCTAGCGTCTGATCCTTGATACGCTGTTGCATCTTTCATGTTGAATACTCAGACCTCACGGACTTTAAGACTAAGAAGGGGAAGGCGATAAGGATGTTGGGTTGTGAATTCGAATTAGTGCCATCGAGGGCTTCGGTAGAGTTTGTCCTACATGTCGATGGGATGACACAAGGTAGCGAACGTGCCAAGATTCTTTTCGCGTAATGATGGATTACCACGACTTTCTAGGCTGGTTTTACCACCGTTGTTATCCAATCAAAATCCCTTCGCTTCTTTGCTTTGCCATCCTTCGTGTACTCACTGCTCCTCCAGACTTCCAGACCGGGCCATTTTTGCAAGGTTCTTCCGAGTTGACCAATTATGGCAGCTTTTATGGCAGTCTTTTCTGCCTCGAGCAACTCGGCGGTGTACGTATGCGCCGCACGCCCTGATTGTTAGACTCTCTTGCATGAAGGAGGGGCTGTGCCAGTCAGCCTGCGAGTCAGCCTGTGCGTTGAACAGCGAAGAACTTCCCCTCTTTATTTCTGGTCTCACTACGAGAGTGTTCGACAGGAAAGAAGCACTTACTTCCACTTTCGACGGGGAAGCTTCTGTCTTTTACCACTCAATTCTTCGTACTTCACTGTGGCGTTGTGGACTTGACTGCTGCAAACTCGATCTTAGCCGATCGTGAAGCGTTAACCCCGACCCGTCCTCCCGTTTAGGCGCCTTAGTCCCCGACCCCACAATATGGCCGACCCGCTATCTATCGCCGCGAGCATTGCCGGTGTCATAACACTAGCTGATGTGGTTTTCACACGCTTGATCAAGTACACGAAACAGGCGAAAGAAGCCCAGCAAGAGATCAAAGATTTGGCTGCCGAGATAAACTCAATCGGCGGTTCTTTGAACAGCCTCTCGAGGCTTGCACGCGCCCTTTCCGACGAGTCGTTCGACCCCACCCTCCGCATCGAGCACATTGCTGGTTGTCACAATGTCCTTTCCCGCATGGAAGAAAAGTTGCGCAAGGCTGAAGGGGATCTGGCAAAACCAGACCAGCTCAGTCGTGTACAGCGAAAGCTCAAATGGCCCTTCTCCGCAGCACGCATGGAAGAGCTTCAGTCCGCACTTTCTCGTCACCACCAGAGCATCAATCTTGCCCTCTCTGCCGACTGCCTCAATTCCTTACTTCTACACCTCACGACTAGTCGAGATCTTGTCACTGAAGTCAAAGAGCTCAGAAGGATCACAGCGCGCATTGAGGAGAATGAGGAACGCCGCAGAGTGCTCGACTATTTCATGAAATCAGAACCACAAAGAGGCTACGAAACAAGTTTGAGCCTCCGACATCCGAGAACGGGTCTGTGGCTGCTCAGGCTACCCCAGGTCCAGACGTGGTTGGATTTGCCCGGCTCGAGGATCTGGCTTACCGGTATCCCAGGTGCTGGTAAAACTGTGCTAGCGGCCTCCATAATCGAAGCCGCTCTAGGCCGGAGTAGCGAGAAGATTGCTGTTGGGTTCTTCTTTTGTGACTACAAGGAAGAGACCACCCACGTCACCACGAATGTCCTCGGTGCCCTTGTGTCACAGCTGGCTCTCCAGAATGATGCCGCGTATGCCCTTTTGGCCCAATACTACCAGGATCTGCATCCATTACGCGGGCTTCCACGGGGTCCCACCGTCGACGGGCTGCAGGACCTGCTTACAGACATTGCTCAATTATTTGATCACACTTTCTTGATAGTCGATGGCCTTGATGAGTGCGGCAAACACACAGATGATGTGGTCGACGCACTTAAAGCTTGTGCACAAACCGAAAAGATCTCAACCGCTTTACTCAGCCGTGATGAGAACAACATCCGTAATTGCCTGGAGAATGATTTCGGGAACATCGAGATTAGTGCCCACGACGATGATATCACAGAGTACGTAACTTCGGAAATCGAGGAGCGTATACGAACGAAAAGAATACGCATTCGTGACCCCAGTCTGAAAGGCGAGATTTTGCACAGACTAGTTGATGGGGCTTCCGGGATGTAAGTTTGCAATGCAATCCATTTCATTTCCCCGTTGCTTCTCCTCTGCCGTCATTTGGACTCAATAATACAGTTGATGGCTAAGCTGCACCTGTGATCACCCAATATTAAATGTTCCAAACTGATCATTCTCCATCTTCTTGATACATATAGCAAAATGGGTACCGCTGCTAATCTTTTACTCAGGTTTCGATGGGTTGCATGCCAATTGGACCATCTCAAGCTATGCCTGACCGATAAAGAATGCCGAGAAGCACTGAAGACACTCCCTCCCGATCTAACAGGGACTTACACTCGTATTCTTAAACGTATTCCTGTCCACCATTCGTCTTTGGCTGTGATGATATTGAACTTCATCGCATATGCCAACCCCGCATTGAGTCTCCTTGAACTGAAACAAGCTGTATCTGTTTCTGAGGGAGATGGTTTCTTCAACCCAGCCGATTTGATCTCGGATGACACAATATTCCATATTTGCAGTAGCTTGGTCAGAACGTCGACGGACAGTGCAAAATTTGAGTTTGCTCATTTTTCCGTCCAGGAGTTCCTTGAGAGCAATCACCTATTGGAAGCTGGACTTGGGAATTTTGCAGTGTCCGCGTCCCGCTGTTCGAGGCTTCTCGCGACCCAGTCATTACATTTCATCCAGCTTAGGGACTTCGGCAACGACATGTCCAAAAACGATGATCTCAAAGCACTCCTGAACGAAAGGAAAAGAAAATTTCCGTTTTACACTTATGCATCCACAAGATGGTTCCGCTATGCAAGAGATGAATGGGATAGTGCGCCATTGATGGATATCACTAAAAAGCTATTCGATCCACGAAAGACGTCAGCTTTCGTGAACTGGGCATATTGGCTTTGGATGGAATGCAATCCCAATCGGATGCTTGCGGGTTGTCTCGAAACACTACTTGAAAAAACCTTCAGGCCGATCCACCTTGCCGCAATGCTACACCTCGTAGCTATATGCCATTGGCTAACCGACGTTGGTCGGTGTGTCAATATCAAGAGCGCTTTCGGAACTCCATTTCAGTGTTCTGTTGCAGGTGCTTCCTTGTTATGCAATAATGCTTTTCTCGATGAATGGTATTTGCCTGCCCTAAGCAAAGGGATCCGGGCCGATTCCACCGGTGATACCATCCAGTGTATACTATCAGCTGGGGGTTCGTGCTGTGACATATACCCAACGGATGAGTACGCCTCGTTGATTGCCGGCGCGCTCAGCATTTCCCTCAAGTCACAGGACTTTTCTGGTATCCCAGTTCTAATAGCACATGGAGTTCACGTAAGCGATAAAGACGTCCAGGAACTTGAAAAATGTTTGGTAAATGGCCGTTACTATTTGGAGGAATGTGAAGTACTCTGTCGGCAGCTGATTCAGGATCTAAGTCAATTGATCAACACGGAATATGCGCCAGCAGCTTTGAGTGTTTGTTCATCATACTGGAAAAGGGCGATGACTTTGGGTTGGTCATTTGCAATGAACCCCGAATTGGTTAACAGCCAGGTTTCAATGACGAAAGATGAATTGCTTCAGTGGGGGTTTACTGCAGCGAAAATGGGTGATGTTGAGTCGATTGCAAAATTCTTACAGGACCCAAGAACCGACGTCAAAGAAATGAGGTGCCCCATTGGGTATACGGTCCTTCATTATGCTGTCCAATCTTATGACTACCAATTTACTTTCGAGGGTAGTAACCTCGTATGTAAGCGTCTGCTTGATGCTGGCTGCGACCCTTCGTCATTGAACGGACACGGAGATACACCCCTTCATCTGTGGGATTGGGAAGAACAGGATGTACTCGAACAACAGCTAGCAGACCTTGTAGAAGCCTTCGTTCGAGCCGGTGTTGACATCACCATTCAGAACTTGAGTGGGCACAATGTACTCCACAGCATAATCATATATCCCTGGGAGCTTCAAGCCATACTCAATCATGCAGAGAGATCACAAGTCGTGACGGCCCTACAAGCGGTTGATAATGATGGCTATACGCCACTCACGAAGGCATTACGACAGACCGGCGACGCATATCGAGACGTTCGTCTAGAAACATCCGCAATTCTGCTTTTTCAAGCTTCGCAAGACCTGATTGCAAAATGGAACAGTCCAGTGCCAATCTTAGAATTAGCTGCATGTTCAGGATCGGAATTGGTTATCCAGATGTTGCTAGAGTCAAGCATTCTAAGTGACAAGGGCACCGTGGGAAATCCATTTCGAAATCTGGGGGCCTGTACAACTGCAAGATCTGTCCAACTTCTATGCGTCGCAAGTCCCGGGGGTCTGGATAGTCTTGAAAATCGGAGATGCTCGTTGCAGAGCTTCTTGGCTAATTGCTTAAAATACTGTGGGCCTCTTCCGCATTCCTTTAGGGATGCTGTGATAGAGATTGTAGGGTCATCGTCTGACTCTGCCATGAAAGACGATGGTCTGATCATCTGGGAATACATTGCAGCAGTGTCGGTACCAAATATGAAGAAAAAGCCAAAATCAGATCAAGGAGGTCCCAACCTGAAATTGTGTCTAGATGTTCTCATCGACTTGGGATGCTTGAATGCCTACGAGAATGAGTCAAACAAGTCAGGGCTGGTAGCACTGTTGCAGAATTTCGGATTCGAATTCCGACAGTTGGAGGACTGCATCTGGCCAATCCATATCGACACCATTCGATTGTGTATTGCAAATACTCGGCGGTGGCCAGAATTTCTGCAATCAGCGTCCTCGGCTGGGCTTTTACTTGCGGCTTTTCGTTCCAATAACCTTCAGCTTTTCCAGTTGCTGATTGAGAAGGGGGCCAAAATCGGCCGAAAGCTGGGCTCAGAATCACTGTTGGAATTGATGATGTCGCATAGGCTGACTGCAAACGCCGAAACATCGAGGGCGATGTTCAAAATTGTGCTAAAGCACGTGAACAGCAGAAACATCAATTACATCAATCCTCAGAATGGTCTAGGGCTGATCCACCGGCTGGCTGTATCAAACAACGGTTGGCAAATTGAGCAGCTACTCGAGTTGGGTGCGGACCCGAACCTGCATGGTGGTATTCAGAATCGGTCAACCCCTGCCTTGGTGTATCATATTCTTCAGGGCTCTTCTGAAAGTGCTATGGTCTTGCTTCGCAACGGCGCAGATCCAACGGCTCAGGGTGCTAGTGGTTTTGATGCAGCCCTTGCCGCGGCGTTTGTTGGTAATACATCACTACTGAAAGAAATCCTATCTCTGTCTGAAACTTCAGCTTGGACTATGGATTGGAGGCGGAAATGTTGTTTGCTCCTGCCACCAAGCATACGAACGGTTCCATATTTGGAAAATTGCAGTGCGCTTCATTGTGCCGCCAGCCGTGGCCACCTGAGTTGTATGCAATTCTATATTGAGCATGACCTTTTCTCCGATATCAATTGTCGGGCCCAGGGAGGGGTTACGCTAATGCACATAGCCGCCGAGTTTGGCCAACTAGCCGTTATACATCATCTGCATCAGCATGGTATTGATATCAATTCTACGTCAATGGAGGGTCAAGTACCACTTCATTTCGCCGTAATGCGTCAACAAATCGAAGCTATCAAAGTTCTAGTAGAGCTGGGAGCCAAAAACATCCCTGATCAACATGACACCACTCCTTTGACTCTGGCTTACAATCTCGGGTTTCAAAGTACGATTGATTGCATTAGTGTGGCTTTATCTGAGAGCTCAGCATATTGGCATCCAGAGTCGACCAAGCTACTCTCCCTCAACACCACAAGAAATCTTGCCAAGGCATTTTCTCTCGCCTTACGCAGAGGACAACTGGAGTTTTGTAAAAACGTACACAATCAAGGGTGCCCAGTCGACATTGATCTCATATGTGGCGGTTGTTCACCACTTCTTGAAGCCATTCGATTGGAGAGAACAGAAATCGTCGAATGGTTACTTGATCATGGTGCATTAACGACCAAGATCACTTGCAAAGCGCAAGGGTTTAGAACGGTCATCGAATTGCTCCTGATGTGTAGAACACGCGATCCTAGATTTGTTGGGCGCATTGTGGACATGTATTCCAGAGATGGAGGAAACCTCAGGCAAAGAAAATTTCTTTTGACTGCGATTCAAGCACGAAACTTAACTGGGTTGCGGATATTGCTAGAGACCATGACCGTTGAAGCTTATGATGGCAGGTAAGTGTCTTTGATCAGCTTCCCTCGACAAGGATGTATAAGATGTATGATCTAACCCGAGTTCCTTCAAGGCAAATGACCGAGACTGGTGGTGTTGAATCATTGCATGGCCTTATTATTTCAAACGGAACACGAAGCTGGGCCCCGTTTCATTCTCCACTGCAGTACGCCATACAAACTGGACAGCGGGAAGCAGTAGAAATGCTTCTATCATACACTTCAGGAGACCTTCCCATAGATCTGGATCCAACACTAATATTCCATGTTTCATTGGAAGGGGGTGTCTGCAAACCAGATGACATACTCAAGGACATCCTTAACAGTGGGGCGTGCATCGACTCACGAAACGCCTTTGGTTGGACACGATTGATGCGAGCAACCGCTTCAAATGAGCACAAGACCATCCAAAGCTTAATGGGCGCAAATTCGGATTGGAGGATCACAGGGACCGAAGGCAGTACGATTTTGCACGCTGCAGCCATTGGTCAAAACCTGCCAGCGTTTGTTGACTTCGTTAGTCTCGGGGCCAATCCACTACTGGTCGATGCAGTTGGCCTCTCTGCTTTACATCTAGCAGCAACCTGGAATGTCTTCACCTCACTCCTTCTGAATGGCAATTATAGCATCGACGTCATTGGGCCCTTCCCCTCCTGCAATTTGAATATTGGTTGGAGAGTCCCTCATCTTTGCGATATGTCTTGGCTGAACCACCACTTCAGATTGTATCGGCGGAAGATGATGTTACGCGACCTGCAAAGGATGGCAAATCTGGAGCCTGGCTCCGGGTGGAGTCTTCTTTGTAAATTGTCGGTTCTAGGAAACATCCAGGCAATGGAAAACCTCATTTCTATCGGGGCAAACATAGAACACGAAGGTTCTTCCGACGGTTCCGCGCTCATGGCTGCTTGTCGTGCAGGAAATTTCACCTCTGTTAGGTTCCTCGTTCGCAAAGGTGCTTCGCTTTCATATACTGGAGCGCAGGGTCACAGGTCGGCTGTTCATCTAGCCAGGAGGACGAAGAGAATTGTCAAATGGATCCTCGTCGACCGATTCTCTGAACAGCATAAAATATCAATGGAAGACTGCGAAGCCGGGAGCGCAAGATTGAATGAGGCTATAGTGCCATGGAGCGGTGCCAAGAAGACTGATTTCCTCATTCTCGGCGAAAATGAACGGCGATCGACTGAAAGTTCATTTGAATACTACAAGCGGCTGATGAACTTGAAGCATAGCCTGAGAGGAAAGGTTCTGCCTTTGTCCATCCGTGGGCGAACATCTCTCCCGTCCAAGATGATCCCGGAGGAGATTGTACGTGTCAGTCCTGGAGACAGGAGGGTAGCTAGGTAGACCATTTCAGTAAGCGATTGGCCTTGAAATGCAAATAGTGAAACATCGGTTGACCGGCATCGCAATCGCAAAATCCACTGTAATTCGTAGTGATGCAATCTTTTATCGTAACCTCGCAAATCTCTATGTTATTCACCACGGAATCCCTAGAAAGAGACCAACGTCTATATCTTTGAGATAGATGCTTAAAGTGTCAAGAACCTCCGCCTTTAAGAAGCCTTCACTAATGGGCGAAGAAGTGCTAATGTTACTCGTTGTCGCATAACATTTGTTAATTATTACGTACGTTGAATTTCTCTCGACAAACTATTTGACTCATTCCTCATACAGACTTTTTTTACTGTCTATCTCAGCTGGTGTTTTTCTAGACTCCTATAAACCTGCCAAGAGAATTGTAGGAACCATTCGCGCTCCTCTGCTGGGCGCAAGTGCTGCTGCTGAGACTGAATTACTTTTGTAATTACTTATGTCTGATCTACGAGATGGGGAAGGCGGAGGCTGAGATGCTATGCTGAACGTTTCAACCATTCGGTCTATTGTACAAGAGCTCTTCTCTGTTGCATTTACAGGGACAGTAGAATTAGCCAGGAAGTCCAGCAGTCTCTGTTTTGTGGCTCGGTCTCAGCGTAGTAATGAAGTCCTCTTTATTATCAGTATGACGTCCTCCTTCATTGACCAGTTACCGAATTAAAATTTAGTCAAAGGATCTCCTGAGCTCTGGCTTATCGCCTTGAATCATATCTGCCTCCTCCCAGCAGGTGTTAATAGTCACATCTGCGGTGCATATAAGTTCTCCAACGAAGAAACGCAAGAGAGTGGTTTATAGCATAATTATTATGGTGAGGTGTTGATCTCTAGCTATTGCGATATCTACTTCAGTGTCTAATGGATACTATACCCCCATCTTCAAATTTGGGATAATGCTGCGTCATTGAGGGCTAGCCGGCGGTGTGAGCACACGGCACGTAACCGCAGAGTTGATGTAACAGTGTGAGAAGAATATGTATCAATTAATTGTCTTGTTGAAGGTTGGAAGTCATGGTCAACGTTGGGGACCACGGAGATCTATATATACATGATGTGGCTGATGTGAAGTGACCCGTAGCCCCACTTATTGTGACAAACAAGGTCATGAGTTACACGATACCTGAACTATCCCCACCTGCATCTCAACCGTCTATGATGTTTGTACACTTACATAAATATTTACCGTGGAGGGGAGATTAAACACATCTATGCTAAGCGGAGAGGCGTACTGCTGCCTTATGCAATGTACTTGTTACATTGTACACGACGTTGCTCCCACCCCACCTCGGTTTGAGCCCCGCACTGAAGCGAATCAAATCAGGACAAGCAAGCACCGTACGTAACACACAGCACCCTTAGCCGCCCCATAAATTGATCAGCCACAGGTCCAATGATACATGCGGGCAACCGGGTGAAGACGACGCAAGGGATAAATGGTTAATATATTTATGCAATCCGATATCGTTCATCCTGCGGGGCATCTGTCATCTCCTCCCCAGAAACTCTTGCTCAGCCGTCAGGTTCTTCCATCAATTTAGCTCTATGTAACTGTATAAGCAAAACAATTGATATTTAGGCTGCAAAGTGCTATCAATTCCGTGGACTCACTTGATCATTCATCACTAGGAGCCATGTCTTCCACCATCCGGGTCGCCATATCCGGCGGAGGGCTTGCTGGTGCTACTTTATTCCACTCTCTTCTCCATTGTCCTCACTTGGATGTGCATATTTTTGAATCTGCCACCGCCTTCAAAGAGGCTGGTGTGGCCATTGGGGTGACTCGAAATGCTCTCGCTGCTTTAGAACTTATCGGCCCGTCGGCTGTTCAGGCTCTTGAGCGGGCAGGGGCCGTCCCTATGCGAGGAGTACGATTTATGGTGGCTCAAGGTGAAGGACAAGGGAATGTGATTGACGAGGTCGACGAGGCGAATGCAGTACAACGCCTGACGAGCATTGTTCATCGTGCTGCATTTTTACGAGAGCTTCTAGCTAATGCCCCCCAAAGTCGCATGCACGCATCGAAGAAACTCCATAAAGTCAACGAAGACGCTGGTGGACCTGTCACACTCCACTTCACCGATGGAACAACGCACGAATGTGACATCCTGGTTGGCGCTGACGGCATACACAGCACAGTTCGACAACTCATCCTTGGGAATAATCCTGCAGCTACGCCTAGAAATACGGGTGTATGGTTGATTATGACGCTGCAACCTTATACCGAAGCTCAGGCAAGCGTCGGCAGGGGAGCAATTGATTTCGAACGTGCCCGAGAGTACTCATGGGTTGGACGTGGCACTTATGTCTTGCATAATCTGTTGAGTGATGGGCAACTAGTCCAGTTTGTCGTTGCTTCAGTCGACAAGGAAGCGGACTCGGGCGAATGGCATCGGTCTGTTACTGCCGATGAAATTAGAGGACTATACCAAGACTGGCCTCCACATCTCACAAAGGCTATCAATGAGGTGATAATTGCTCGTTCATTACCCAAGTTCTTGTATTAACGACTCATGCAGCTGATTTGCAAACAACCTGAGCATAAGGCTATCTATCTTTGGGAGCATCTTCCAGCTCCCACCTATGTGTCCGGGCCTGTATGTGTTATGGGCGACGCTGCACATGCAACAACACCTTGGCAAGGGTCTGGTGGTGGTATGTCCATCGAGGACAGCATGATTCTGTACACTCTACTTGGACGGTCGAAGACGCCAGCTGATGCTTTGACGGCGCTCAAGGTTTACGATCAGGTCCGCCGCCCCCGTACGCAGTGCGTCGTTGAATCAAGTCGGGTTACGGGTGAAGTCTTGACCGGCATCAGTGAACAGACCGCTTCGTACGTGAAGAGACCTGGGACACTACTACGAAGATGGGATTTCATCCTGGACATTGACATGGAAAATCATCGCAATGAAGCTGTATCGATTATGGAGGCGGCGCTGCAAGGGTCTATGGCAATAGATCGATCTGGTAAATTAGTAGTCTAGCACAAATGACCGGTCTAGAGACTGGGTGCATTTCCTTTCATTTTTCAGTACATTAGAAGGATATTTAGAAATCTTATGAATATCTCAAATACCACTTTTCTTGATATACGACACCACCCCATCGGTGTTAGCAAGACCTAGGAACTCGCTTTAACAAAATTGCCAGTTTATGGTCTTAGTAAAACTAATTGACAAATTGATTCCTGTCTTCTTTCTATGAGAGGTTCTGACCAGGCACCGCGCCAATTCACCATACAGTAACTCAACGTCCGCGGGAAAGGTTTTCCACCACCAACAGGTCGCGTCGAACTTGTTTCAATGGTTATTCACACAGGCTAGAGGACCACCTGACCCTCCCAGTCTCCCAACATTATGAATGGACGAGAGCTGGAATCTGAACTGTAATTAGTGATTGGCTACCCTTCCAAATGCCAAGCCATACGAAAATCGTCGCTTCTATTGAACTGAGGCGAAGGCCTATCCTGAGAGCTGTTTAGCCTCCAGCGCAACAGATCTCCCATCTTCCCACACCGTCTCGTCAAGCTAATAGAGCTGAGCTGCGACGGTGGCTATATAAGTCACCCGAATGGAAGGGGATTATAAATTCTAGAATATACGTAAGGCCAGGGAATCAAGCGACTGCAACATTCTGCACATGGTTTGGGATGGTATACAGTATACCTCCGTGTTTTATAACCCACCGCACTCCAGCCTCACTACCACGCCGGCCATGTCATCTGACACCAAACACATTCCAAAGCCCCGCAATTATTGGCGACGTCTCTTACCGATACATCAAGAATGCTCGGCTATATCCTGAGCGCCGCCTTCATGGCAATGGTGCACTTAGCCTCGTGTCTTCGGAGAAAGGCCAGCACCACTTCGGACTGCTGCTGCGGCCAGACGCAAGCTACCCCGCAACAACAGTCAAGCAGAAGCAGCTCGAGTCGCCCGCCACAGACACGACCGGAAACGAGTGGGTTCTCGCAAAAGCGGGAAGGGATCTCATTATCGTCGTCACTTTTGCTTACCTGCACTGGCGTGGGGACCGAATTGAGGTTGCGGCACTGATGGAGATCATTACTATTGGGGGCGTGGTTGACGGCTATGCTGTTTGGGTTTATGGTGACGAGGATTGTGGAAGAATAAGGCTTGGCAACATTGGATTAGCACAATGGGACTTGCTTTTGCTTCAGGTGAACCGAGATGAGTTGATCGACGATTGTCGCACACAGCTAATTGATGGTACTATATTCTACTTTCGCTAGGGAACACTTCTGCTTGATATGGTTCATTCTTATAATCACTAGTCCCATTGAGTGCTCTTTCACGTCATAAGTTAATATGGGATAGTCCTCAACGTCCTTTGTTGCCTGCGCTACGGATGTATGGCTCCCGAGGAAAGACCTTGGAGTCTGGCGTGACATCATCATACAGCGCAGACCACCGCTTCTTCAATACTTCAGGTGTTTGCCATGCATTCTCGGGATCACGGAGCCAGAATCTTAGCAAATGTCGCCTATTGATGTATAAGTCAATGATTGCTTCTTGCCGCACCTCATTATGATGTCGCGTGGGACTTACTTTTGGGTTTCAGTGTCAGTATACCCATCTCTGGCGTGGAAAACAGCCAGATTGTTGATATACTGGATATCCCCCTTCTGGAAATTTGTGTTGACGCAGAATTTCTCCCCCAGGAAGTGCAGCATGTCGAGCGCTTCTGCTTGGGCTTCTGTGATGGCTGGGATGTTCGCACTTCTGGGCAGCGCGCCAAACCCGACAAAGTACCGCCGGCCGTATTGTAGCTCGACCCGCTCAGGGGTGGAGTCGGTGGCAGGGAAGTGGAAGAGCAACGGCCGCTCAGTCCACTGCTTTTCCGACTTCTCGAAACTGCATCATATCAGTCATATGAGCGGATCATTGGACAGAAGTGTGAGCTTACACCTCCTGGTCCCAGTTCTGCGACAGGGTGTGAATTAAATCAGGTCGGGTTCGCGCAATCTCATTATATACACGCCAAGTGCTGGCTATCTTGCTTGCACCGCCTTCGGCGGCGGTTTCGAGGGCAAATAGCGATATGACATCTCCCGAGTCAGTATGAAATACCTGCTTATCAGTTGTGTAAGCCGGGCTGCCGATCGATCCGATCTGAGTCGAACTCAAGTCTTTGATGTGTGCCATGACCACATCAGCTGGCTCGCCGTTGAATTTATGGTCTTGCCGTCCTAGTTGTGGTGCGATGTGCGTGGAAATACCAGTATAGGCGATCAAGTTCTCCTCGCGAGTATGCTCATCTACACGAAGGCCGCGGATGACGAAAAAGCCATGGCCGCTGTGCAGCTCGGCCGAGAGACATCGAAGTTCTGGGCGTAGTGTGGGAAGCGGAAATGTGTCGGCACTGATGTGCCCATTGGGCAGTCCTAGTGCTAGAAGCTTTCAGCAATTGAGTGCATGCATGCATTGGTGATCATGGCAGCCTACACTTGAAGTGCTGGACGGCACGGTCAATCTCTTGAAGGTGGCTCTCATTGAGAACAAATGTCCAATCATACTTCTCCGCAATGGAATCGCCTTCCCACACGAGATCGCCGGTCAGTTGCTCCGGAAATCCGATCGGGACTGTCTTCGGTAAGCCACCGGCTTTAATCCGCTGGTCGGCGCGGGCCCGCCATTTCGCAGGGTCCGGCACGTAGGAAATGTCCGGCTGCCCAGGTGGTCCGGAGACAGTTGGTGCCAGGAGTGTGGTAGTGATTGACATGTTGAGAATACGGAGTATTTTCTTGGTACAAATTTATTTTACAATTAAAGGTATTGAGTTTCCGTCGCATTGGACAGAGTGCGACCGAGACTTGAGGGGTCGGGAATAGCATTCGGGGGTTAGCAATCCGGGTCTCCAATTGCGTCATCCGTATTACAGCTATGCTCACCTTTTAGCTTGGGAGCAGAGCAAATCAGAGTATGCGTATTGCATTCCACATTTCTCTCAGATCTGTATAGTTCTAGATCATACAGATCGGGATTAGATTTTCTTATCATGTTACTGCTTCATTGTACGGTTCGTCGGAAAGCGCGTACTGAAACTGCAGAAGCTCACCGCAAACCAATCAAAATTGAGTCTACAAGAACCTGTCAATGAAAACATGGATAGAACCCCTGTTGCGCCATGAACTGAAAATTAGATTGCTCTAATGCTATGCATTCCCAGTGATCTGGTACTGATGCTAACAACGACCAAGACCGCAGTTGCTTGCTTCTTAAAAACGCCATTGGCCACCCTGACTGTTCGACGGGTCTAGCCTGTAAGATCACAAATCCCAATGCACTATAACTCAAACATAGATATCGCAAGGCTCAATCCTTCCGGTGGGAAGCAGATCGCGCAGTCCCGTATGCACCGTTCCGCTCGTACAGTGTTGCTTGTTCTCTAGCGAGTGGCTTCGTAGACTGCAGTAACTTCCGCAAGTCTCTCTAGGCTTTCCCGATCGCCGTATGCATCGATAAGCCTCTTCCTCCTCAGCGCTTCAGGATTAAGTGATTCGGTACTATTGCTTAGCGGCAGTGTTTGACTCTGTCTCGATCCGCTTTCAAAGTATGTCACGACACTGGCGGCTACGACACCCGCAACTAAGAAGATCACTTAGCGAAAGTCATGAATGTATTTTGGGATAATGTTGGAGGTTTGACTTACCTAGCGCTACAGGCGCAATGCGTGTCAGCAGGATGGTGGAGTTCCTTGCCACAAGTGCACCCTTAGGAAGTCCGCAGTGAATGCCGGTCGGAGCGGGCGAGTAAATAGCAGCGACGGCTGGGCGGGGCTGGCGAGCGGCAAAGTTCAGAGCGTCGGGACTGTAAAGAGTCCTGTATCGTCTTTCGAAGTATGTTGGGCTGTTCATAGTCTGGTACTACTGTTTGGTGTAGAGTGTAATTTGGTGGAGAGTTGATGTTTGGTGGTGAGATGCAGCGTGATGATGGTGATGTATCGAATATGAAAGTCGACTAGGAGGATTTGGACTCGGCCCTATATACCTTGAATCATGCTAGTCTGCCATTCCGTGTCTTTTCATGGCTCAGGGGCTCACGAAAACAAATCAGGCATATGTTAATTGGTTACGCACAATGAGGCACCAGAGTGGGATGATGTTGGTCGACTGTCGGCCGATTCCGAGCGCTCAGCCCCTTGGGGCTAATCCCCGGATTCCAGCGGCTCTAGCGTCCACGATAATGGCCCGGCCCAGTCTCGACACGTCGCCAGAGCATTCGCTTCCCGACATTTCCCTGGTGAGACATACGAAATTGCGAACGCCTGATCGCGCTCCATTGCGCCCGATTATGATGTAAGTAATCCCTGCATGTGCCTTTCCATGGCGCCACGGGTCGTAAGTGCACATCGTCAAACTCCTCAGCTGCCGTCAGTTGGGTAAACCTCTATCCCTTCATTCAATCTATCGGGCTACTTTAGGTTTTCTTTTGGAAGTCTTCTTCACAAGACTAAGAAATGTCCACACCAGGTTGCTCGCATGCAATCCTTCGGCACGGAAAAACTATCACGCCGAATTTCATGACCGAGCCGAATATGGCGATCGGCGTCCTTAGGCACGTGGATCCCCACGAAGGAACTCTCCTCCGATGACCGGTGAACAACCATGCTCCGATACTTGGCGGCCGGGAGTTGAGCGTTCCTGCGTCTATGGATTCCCGCGCGCACAACCTACGTGAGGCTATTCACAGGGTTCACCGCGGGCTTCCTGTTTAGTCAGCCTAGTGAGAACAAAAGGTGTTCACGCCATGTGCATTCGAACGAAAACCCGTATTACTATAAAGTGTAGGGATGTCCACGCCGGCCTCCATTGTAGGCCGGCAGTTCATTATGCACTCGCAGATTTGCACCTCAGGAACGCGTGCGGCATTTGAGAGTTAAATTCGCGACGCGGTACCCTGCTGAAATGCTGTAACATCAAGCCGAACGCTGCTCCGCAATAAATCACTCAGCCGATCACTACTTCTATGGACTACGGCGATAGTGCAATGTGGGGGATGAGTGCCGCCCGACACGGCTCGCATCTCGGTGCGACCCACAAAGATGAGAATTTTATCTTATCTGATCCATCAGTTGGAGGTCTTATGGGCTCAATTTTTGGGTCTGTTGACAGGAACTGTGCTTTGTGATTGGTTGTTCCGATCCATGACATGGGTTCTACTGGGGTGGATTGTACTTCTTCATGACGAAAAGCTTGATTTTAGGCCTGTTCCTGGCTTGCTATGACCGATGAGCTGCCCGAATCCGGATACTCGTCCTGGATCATCGTAGCTATAAAGATGCAGTCGGTGCCCAGGATGCGTAAAAACGAATAGCCTGCTTGTGCGCTACTATTCCAGTTCCGAGTTCACCAGTCCCTCCTCACAAGAGAATGCGTCCCTCGATCTTGTCCGCGTCCCTAGTCTCGCTCTTCGGAGCCATTCCTGTAAAAGGGGACAACGATACTTACTGGCCATGGCAAACTTTCAAGTCGGAGCCTAGCCTGCAGCCTCCAGTACTCGACATCACCAAGTACGGTCCAACTGCTCCCGGATACCTGTTTTTCGATCAGAATGGCAATTATGGTCACAACTATAGCCTTTTCATCATGTCCGATGAGGGTGAACTCGTTTGGGAAGGAGGCTATGGAGACTTCAGTGCATTCAAGGCCCAAACTTTTGAAGGACAATCAGTCCTAACTTTCTTCAACGGCTTGACCTTGTTAGAGCCTTGGGGCTGGGGCTACGGCATCATCCAGATCCTTGACGATGCGTACCAGAGCATCTACAACGTTTCTGTCGATGGTACACACCTTGTATCTATAGACACACTTGACACCAGTGGCTTTGAGTCGTGGTTGGACATGCACGAGGACCGCATCACACCGGACGGCACCATGCTGACGACTGCATACAACGTCACTCAGACAGACCTGACTTCCGTCGGAGGTCCGGAAGATGGCTGGATCGTCGATGGTGTATTCTATGAGATCGACATCAAGACGAACACCGTTCTCTTCCAGTGGAATGCACTAGCGCACCAAGACCAGATTCCTCTCGCAGACGCTGTTGCGACATATCCTCTGTCTTACCTGGGTCAGAACCAAACATACCCATGGGGTCCTTTCCACATCAACACTGTCAACAAGCTCGACGATGGGTCTTATTTGATCTCTTCCAGACAATACTGCTCTGTCTTCAAGATCTCCCCCAATGGTTCTGTTGAGTGGACTCTGAATGTAAGTGGCTCCGCATCTGTAATTACCGGCATGTTCTCACAAGCCAAAGGGTCAAACGGGCGGCGACTTTACTCTTGGCTCGGGTGTCAACTTCTGCTATCAACATGATATCCGGGTCCACAGCATCAGAGATAATATCATGGATGTCAGCCTTTTCAACAATGCCAATAACGCCAACTTCAACGGTATCAACCAGACAACCGGTCTGTACCTTCGCTTGGACACTGA
This sequence comes from Seiridium unicorne, assembly GCA_039778275.1. Classification (NCBI taxonomy): domain Eukaryota; kingdom Fungi; phylum Ascomycota; class Sordariomycetes; order Amphisphaeriales; family Sporocadaceae; genus Seiridium; species Seiridium unicorne. Next base: position 348,434 of record JARVKF010000279.1, read on the forward strand.
AGCCCGAACGGCCGCTCTTCAGATGGAGCTCGTTGATCCACTTGACGCCATCTACTCCCACTCCCAGGGCAACGTGCAGCTCCTTGACAATGGCCACACCATCATGGGATACGGCTCAACGCCCAGGATCAAGGAGTATACGTCCAACGGCTCTGTCGCCATGTCGGTCAAGTTCGGCCCTTCAGAGGGCACTGTCTTCAGTTACCGCGCATATCGCCTCCCGTGGGTCGGAATACCGGACACTCTACCCAAGGCCGTGGCATGCAAGGACCAGACGAGCAACCAGACACTGGTCTACATGAGCTGGAACGGCGCAACAGAGTACACATCATGGAACGTCTATGCGGGCATTTCGCAATCAGATTTGAGCTTTGATACTGCCGCTGTCAGGACAGGCTTTGAAACGTCTGCTGTCGTTGGATCGGGCGCTACCTATGTACGTGCCGAGGCTTATGGTCTCAACACGACTCTGGGTTCATCAGTAGTCGTTGCCGTTGAGGGTAAGTGTTAGTTAAATATTATGATAACTAGAAATGTAGTACTTAAAATCATAATATAACACTACTAAGTTCCTAGTTAATGTTGTCATTTACTGGGTGTACTGAATCTAAACTATGACCAATGATTCCAATGCCTTATAACAACCCCCCCCTAAAATCGATCGAAAACACAGGTCGATCTCGTAAATTTGAGAGACATATAATCCAATTTGAAAAAGAAATGGAACTATCTAAATTCTCTATCGAAATATCATTCTCATAGTCCAAGGCATGTGGTTGGCTCATCTACCGCCCGTAGCTCCGCCATAACCGAGATACCATGCTCCACACCCAAGGCCATCTGCGCTTCAAAAGTAAAGTTCTTCGCGAACTCATCTTCAATGTGTCCCACAACGTTGACATTGACAGGAGCTGTATTAGCATAACGCGCGGTACAAGTCAGGCCATTTCCAACGTCGAACAACCTTCCGCCATACTGTCCGTTATCGGCTTGGTCGGCCATGGTGTTGAGCTGATTACCGATCTTGTAGAGATCCGTTTCGTTTCGCAGTTGGCCGTTCGTGATGCGGTCGTAAATGATGAGATTACCAAACTGCGCAAAGTTCTATGATTGGCGGGCGTCAGTATTTATCACTAGAAACATGAAATAAGGCCCTTGGGATGTCATCAGCCATGAGAATGGGAGTAAACAGTACCTCTTGCTGATTAGTCTGAGCATAAGTATCCGGAACATCCAAGTCCACATTGTATGCCCCCACCCAGGCAGTACTTGCTTTAACAGACAGTTAGTACAGAAAGAAGCCTTCGGTAAGGTAGCCATATATACTAACTTGAGGCTGAGGGGGACTTGTAACCGCCACCACTATCGGCAGTATGCGAGATCTCATGGATGAAGACTTGCGGTGTGCCTGGCTGTTTCATAGTGATGATCTGTTTCCAGGCATTTGCCCCACCACCCGAGGCCTCGAGCACGACTTCCGATGTCCACTGCCTCAATCGTACGGGGGCTTGGCCGAACGCGGCCGCTAAATCCTCGATCGATTGGGGTGAACCTGTCTGGATGCAGAAGTTCCATGATTGCGCGCACTTGTTCTCTTGGTCAGCCTTGGTATCTGATCGGGGTGGGAAGGAGCTCACATCGTCAAAGGTGACGGAGTACGCTTGGAACTGGTTGGGACTAAACCCATCCCTGACTGCCACGTCGCGACATCCACTGGATATCGTACCCGCCTGCCATGGTTGGATACCGATGTTGTGACGTGGAAGGTCAGAGGTAAGCGCAGGGCCGAACTTGTCCAAGTTGGGCCAGAGAGCGGGCTTCGTCAAGCGCTGGCTGTTAACAGAGGCCAGTTGAAGAGCCAAAGTGGCTAGAGTTACTTCTAGATGCATCTTCGAACTGTTAACTTAAATTGAGGGGGTAGATCTTAAGCGAAGCTCCAGACGCTCATGGAACGGCAACGTCTGCCTCCGCCAGGCATTATACATTAAATACCTTACGTCGCTTGTTCGTTCTCCGGTTGTTAATCACTTACTTATGGCGACTGACCCAGGAAGCAAACCATTACTGCAATATGTTTCACCTGCCAATCTTCTATCTCTAAATCTCACCTGTTCGCAGTGAATCACGACAATACCGATGCTGACAACCGTATTCCATCATGGGGTAGGATGATTCACTGCCATAGGCAACGACCCACGTGAGACCCTCGGCACAGCATCCGATGGCTTAGGGAACAGCTTCACGGTCAAATGCTGACAATAAATGATACGTATCAAGTCAGCCAGCTTCAAACAGCTGTACGATGTAGCCATATGCAGCACTAGTCACAGTGAGACACAGAATCCATAAAGATATCTCAATGCCCAATTTGGGGTTATAGTGAGCTCACATTTCGAAGTGCTAGGAACCCCACATGCCAGAATCATCTTCGTCGTGATAAGGTGAATATGAACGTCTGCTCATGCTCTCATAACATTGCTACTGCAACCTCAGAGAGTGAGCGCGCATTAGCCCCACCTTCATCCCCAAATCCTTGTCACACGCAGGGTGCATCCATTCAACCAATTGAGAGGAGTGATCCAACTCCACCTGGATGCCCGCATGATTTAAGCATAACATGAACCCCGATGTAACTCTGAAGCACGCGCCTGAAATGCCGAGCAGAATCTCATGGCAAATGATCACAGACTGGCCAGCATTGAAAGGTCATGAGTGAAAAGACGGCGATAAGCCATCCAGAAACTATTTTTCCCCTGATGCAACCAGCCCTTGATATCGTCTCGTTATGCGCGCGTCCCGAAACATATCATCATGGTGGGTTATTTGGGTAAGGGAATAGCCCTTGAATTTCGATCCACCAACTTGCAGATATCTCATCAGATTTGGACTTCCTCCCTGGACTCAACTACCTCCGCTTCACTCCATCATGGCCCACCGCAAGAAAGCAGACAATCACGCCTGATGACGAAGAAGTGGGTCTTTTCGTCATGGATCTGTCTACAAAACTCAATGTTCCACAGTTCCTCTTCCTGAGTTGTGTAGGGAATCACAGCGCTAGCGACGGCTAGATCGGCTGGCAGCTTACCAGTGAATCAGGAGATCTAATCACATAAAAAGAGACCAATCAAATAGTGCCGGCATAATTTTATTCATTTGAGAAGGTCCACATTGCGCATTCCTGATGATGTAGTGGCTGGAAGCCCATCTGTTTGACTATTGTCTGTGGACAGAGCTGATCCAACCATACGGGGAACTCCTTGGTTTGAAAACCATCTTCGACATCATAGCCGCTGCCTAAGTCGAAATTGTGTACTGAGAGTTGCCACCCGCACTTCCCCATCCCTCAGTCGCAAGAACTTGGTAATCCATTGTGCCCAAGGGCAACCCAAGCTTGGCCCAGGCATCAAAATGGTTCTTGGTGGTGACTGTGCCGCTGCCGGGGCGCGACGTCCTTCGGTTGGAGATGTACTGGGTGAAGGTGGTAGTACCGACGATGGAGGGTTGGTTGACCTGCGTGTGCTCCCAGATGTCATAAACAGACCCATCACTCTCCACGGTTCCGACCTGGGTTCCCTGGGCTGACCCCTTGCCATCAGATGCGTATTCCTGGATGTAGTATTCTACAAGTGGGTTCTTGGACCATCCGTATACAGACCCCAGCACCGTACCGCTCGAATGAGTTGTTGAACCTGAGAAAGTGATGTTTCTACACGAAACGTACATGTCAGCAAAGACCTTCTTCGAAGGTTATGAAGTGAGCTACTGCGTTCCCTTACCGAGTGGTTCCAGTACTCCAACCCTTACCAACGACAAAATCACCTGCGCCTGAGAAGTTGACAGAGTATCCGTTGCTGGTGGGTGAGAAGTTGACGGTGCCGCTGGTCTTATAATTCTGGTTGTAGTCCTGGCGGCGGGCGAGGTTCGCCGGTCCAATGATGAAGTCTGGAGCATCGAGGTCAGCGGTTGGCGCCGCGAAAACGCCAGCAATCGCCGAGACAGCAAGCGCGAGATGGCTGAGAAGAACCATGTTGGATATATGCGTCTCTGAACCGAGACAAGTCTTGAAGTGAGAGTAAGGCAGGAGGAGATGCTGCCAAGAACTTTTCCTGCATGCACCACACATTATTTATACATGGTTAACCATCCGTATGTCCGGGTAAATTGCAGTAGGGTGAGACAGCGTTGAACCTTATTTCGATATTAACTAGTTATAGTGGTCACGGAAGTTGGTTTCTCTGCCTCCGTATTCTGACGTAAATTGGGTTGCAAGGGTTACTGCAATGCGGGGTACAAGAAGCTGAGCCTAACTCTTTCACTAAAAAGGGGGAGGGTGCGAAACAGATACATCTCTATCGGCTAAAGTATATAGCCGCCAAGGCAAATAGGTGTGGGGCGGTGGTAATGTCACAGCCGCATCTGAAGTAACGTCGGCTGTTGAATGGCCACTCCATTACAGTCTATGCATTGAGAATCTGGAAAGAAGCTTCAATGGTGGGTATCCTGGGACAAACAGCTTCACAACACAGCGTCTCTGACTGTATGAGATCAAACAAATACAGCATAACAGCACAATACGAGGGACGATGCATGAAGAAGTCGACGAGGAATAGAGGATTAGTGACAAGACACGCATATTCGATAGTCTGCTAACATTGTCTGCACCATTCAAGACCGCTCTGCCGAGACCACACACTGGATATGGCGCTTTTCCCAACTTATTTGAAGGCTCAGGTCCAGTAGCATAGTGAAACATAGATATAATAATCACAGAATTAATTGACATTGTATAGATCAATGAGACCTCCGAGACACTTACGGCGCGTGGTGTAAATGACCATATAAGACTAGACAGAAGAGAAGCTAACACCAAATAGAACAACCAATGGTCTTCATTCTATACAATCATTGGAGAGTGTTAATATAGATCCATAGCTGACTCTAGATTTCTTGCGTTTCCAAAACGTCCCATCTCCATAAAGGAAGACCTAATACCATCAAGCACTCTCCGTACGACTGACAGCGATGGATGTGGAAGGCTTCTTCATAACGGTGCTTAATTTTGGCATACATGCATACAAGACAAACATGCCGATCGATGCGAATGGCGCAAGGATGCTCTTGAAAGAAGTGGCCGACTTACAAGCACATGTGTCAACAAATATTGTAGGTCCAGATTGACAGCATAGTCTGCAAGAACTCACTGCATAAACTCGGGCCTTGGTGAACTGGATGGTTAGATGTCTTGAATACTCGCAATCCACTAAAGCGGACAATGATCAGTATTTCAATCGGGGAAGTGATGGAGTACTGGAAGGGTCTAACAACCTCTTACCAAAAGTGAATCCTTCTCGAGAGATTCACACGCTAGGTAGCGGGTATGCGAATGAGCAATCAATACCTTCGGCTGTGATTCACCCTCAGAACCGAGAGTATATAAACCTAGTTCTGGCCTTATGAACGCACATTTCCATGCCCAACCCCACCCAAGCATTGCATGCTACGACAGAATTTCCGCGAAATCATTGAAATAAGCTTTCCACAATGTGTCGCTACCCTGTCATTGTCTTCAAGTTCTGCAACCATCGCGATCCTGATTTCACACCACCCGGCCCTAGGCCTGAGCCTTGTAATGCTGCTATATCCGCCAAGAAGACTCCATCGGAATGCCCCGACAAGGAATATCTCTCACATTCCAAGGCAACCGAGCCGTTTTGTCCACGATGCAAGGCGTTGATCGAATCGATTCATGCTCTCGTGGAAGAGGTCGACAGCCTCACCAAAGAACTTCAAATACCGGATTTCCTTGTGCAGACAATCGTATCACATATGGGTTTTCTCAAGTGGACACTCGTGGAGCAATCGCAACAAGACTTCAAGGAAAAGGGACCAGAGCACGATGCTGGCAGAACACTAAAACGACGGGTCGACCATTTCACGGAAGTGAATAAATACGTGATAGGTAGAAAAAACATGATAGCAAGTACGCCTCGTTCCGCCCAGGGTTCTGTTGAGAATCAACACTCTTCTCTTCGAGACTTACTGATCCACATCTACTCCTCCATCCTAGAATGCGAGCTGGATGATGTGGAAGCAGAGGACATGCCACGATTGCTGTACGACAGCTTTGCTAGCTTGCAGGAAGACGATCTGGATGACAATGATGCAGTTGAAGGGTGGGACGCAAACAGGGCTTATATGAAGCAGCTTCTGAAAAGTGGTATAGAGAATCTAAGGGGGCCCAAGAAGTAGTATGTGCTACACAATTAATTCACAAGTATATAAACATGCAAAAAAGCCGCGCTCTAGATCGTGGGAACGTGGGTAAAACTTTAGTTTTCTTGCCCTGGAGCAGGGACTGCTTTTGGGGAAATAAATTTACTTCTTCGAAGAAATGGCTCGTAGTTATAAGTTTCTGATTGCGACGAGTAGGCAGGAATAACAAAAAACTAGTATGTCTCCTTAGCCCAGACTAGACATCCATCAAGCGAAGAAAAGTTGCACCAGGACTTTAGCGTACAAAATCCCCTCAAGTATGCATTCCAGTGAATGACTGCTATACAAGCATTTAGTTACCCTGACCCGTGTCGTTGGCCGTATCGGAGTGTGTGACAGTTGTTTCTCGTCGATGGCGTTATTTTAACCTCATGGTGAGCAAAGAACGGCCATGGACTCAATGGCTCCCCCCCAAAAGACCAATTAGCTACATGTAGGTTGTGGAGCACATGCACAGCGCGGAGGCAGCAACATCAAGCATCCTGCTCAGGTAATTATGTAAAGACTTATCACAGATAAATCTTACTGAGAACAAATAGCCACTATGAGTTATGTTGAGGCACTAGACTATAAGTCATTGAATCCTTGGGCTGGTTTTGCGAAGTGGCGCAGTCCAAAATACAGGGTATAGCTCGTAGGGACCCTGCTAGCGCTAAGCTCGTAAGGACCCTGCTCGCATGAAGTGGGGCCCTATCGCATCAACAAGAAGACGCAGCGGCTACATATTATATATAGCTGCTACTCTCACGATTACATACAGACAGAAATAATCTCTACCATAATTCACTTTCTCTATTATCATTTAGATTTCTCAACAACTATTTGGCTCTGTCCACTCACATACCACTCTAATCACTTCACCGGCGACTTGCCTCCTTTGTCAAAATGGCCAAGATAGCCGCGGCTTCACTCATTCTGTATTCCTTTCTGTCTACGACAATCTCTGCGCTGCCTGGAGTCAAAAGCCACCTTCCCGTCTCATGCAGGAGCACAGAGAGCTCGCCACTACCGCCTAGCCAGGATCCCTGGTATACCGCACCAGATGGCTACGAGAATACTACACCGGGCACCGTTCTTCGGGTTCGTGACAACCCGTCCACGTCTGCGCTCGTGACGAATAGCTCCGCAGCATACAACATTCTCTACCGCACCACCGATAGTAACTACCAGCCATCGTGGGCGGTCACCACACTCCTAATTCCCGCCGTCCTCTCCAACACAAATCAGAACTTTACCGGGAGTGTTGCACCAGGGTCCCTTCTCAACTTTGAGCTAGCCTGTCAGTCCCAAATACTTCTCCTACTACCTCAAACCTAGTAGATATTAGCTAACAATCTGCAGACGACAGCGCGAGTGTTGATATGAGTCCCAGTTACACTTTCTATACCGGGCGCCTCGATCCTTCTATTCCGACCGCCTTAGGCCTTGGCTGGTACGTCAACGTGGCCGATTACGAAGGTCCACTGGCATCGTTCGCATCCGGCATCCAGTCCGGGCATGCGACAATTGACTCGACGCGTGCTGCCCTCGATCCTCGTTTTGGCATCTCGTCCGACGCGAAATATGCTATATGGGGGTACTCCGGCGGCGCACTGGCAGGGGAGTTTTCTGCCGAGCTACAAGCACAGTATGCGCCGGAGATGCAGTTTGCAGGTGTCGCTTTAGGAGGTCTTACACCCACCAGTAACTTCACGAACTTCATTGCGATTAACAATGAAGGAGCCGAAGTATCCCTTTTGGTCAATGCTATTCTTGGCCTAGCCAGTCAGGACGCAGCTGCTGAAGAGTACATCAAGAGCCAGCTCAAAACGACCGGCCCGTACAACGCTACCGGTTTCTTTGCTGCCCGCACGCAGAATACCACCGCCGACTCGGTGCAGTATGCCGATCAGAACCTGTTTGACTACTTCGTCAATGGTAGTGCCACCTTTGAGGACCCGGTGATGCAGAGCATGGTGGACAACTACGCCGTCATGGGGTCCCACGGTGTGCCGCAAATGCCGGTCTTCGCGTACAAGGCTATCAACGATGAGTTGTCACCTGTGGCTGAAACGGATGCTTTGGTTCAAACGTATTGTAATGCCGGCTCAAACATCCTCTATCAGAGAAACACTATCGGAGGTCATCTAGCAGAATACAACAACGGCCATGATGACGCACTGGCTTTCATTACCGCAGTCCTCGATGGCAGCTACACCGAGCTGTACAAGACCTCGGGCTGCACTATACAAAATGTCACTATTGCGATCAACACTTCGCCAGAGTAGTGCATCACCATGGTCGGGCTGGAAGGGGAGATTAGAATTCGATTCGAGGTGAAAGTAGTTCGGGGTAGTTGGTCTGGGGTGAAGGGGCTAGGAAGTACGAGACTTGGTAGACGCTTGCTTAAGCATTAGTAATTTTCATATTTGTATATGTTATGTTCGACAATATTAAAGCTCTATTCTATTGCGTGTCTCTAGCTAGGGCTTTAATTTATGTTAAGTATATGCGCTATATGCAGATCGCTCATAGTAAAACGGCCAATGCTCCGTACGTATCAAATCTCTCTTGATATAAACATGGTCGTCCATCTGCTAGTTTTAATAGGGGGTGCTAGCTCGCTTAGTGGCACTTCCAGCGTTTGTCTTTTAGGGATCTTTTTATCTTCAGCAACTATTTATTATCCTTCCCTGTTCGTTCCCAACCTTGAGATCACACTCAAATCCTATGTCCTACCAAAGGGTTGGCGGGGGATTATAGTAGACGGGCGGCTGCGGAGCTGTCGCAAGCGTTATCAACATCTCGAGTTCCAGACCTGGCTTCGTTTTCTTCCTATTTGCATCATCTTGCTTTATTTCTTCCGTTCCCTCCTTGGGATTCTTCTTTAAGATAAGCCTCACAAGCGAGAAAAACCTCTCAGTCTCGGTGGCGAACCCATGTAGGTCCTTGACCATCTGGCAACCGTAGTCACCTGCTGGTAAATTCTGTAGCCGTATAAGAGCATCTCTAAGAGATACACCAACGATCTTATAGACACTGGTAAACATGGAAGCTGTATTACTCTCCTTCGAGCCTGGAACAAAATTCTCTCGGAACCATTGCTCAACCAATTGTAATAGGGTACTATGTTGCTCGCTAAGATCGTTCAATATGCAGCGAATCTGATTTAACTCCCCTTTGGAGGCTGCAGCCTGTATTTTGGGTGGAGGGTTGAAGCTCGAGTAGAATGCCGGTCTTCTTGGCGGCGTTGGACCGGAGGAAGGATCAAAAGACCGTAGTAGGTTATTATTGTTGTATTGCGCGACGGACTGTGGCACACTCGTATGGGAAGCCGTTGTACTGTCGGATCCTTCTTCTGACACAGCAAACAACAAGTCGTAGCACTCACGAATCTGAATGAATTTTTCATGAGGTTGTGTCGACGAACTTGCCTTGTCTGGGTGGTGTTTGAGCGCTAACTTGGCGAAAGCCTTCTTGAGCTCGAGCCGGCTTGCTCCAGTGCTAACACCTAGAGTTGCCCGAGCTTCCTCGAATGTCATATTGGCGCGATTTGACATGTTGATAATGGTAAAAGAGAAACTTTGGTGCAGCGATAGAGCACCAAATGTGGCGTGGGAACTAATGGTAAAAGAGAAACTTTGGTGCAGCGATAGAGCACCAAATGTGGCGTGGGAACTTTTATTCGAAGACATGTCTTACAAGAATACAGGACAAACGACCTTTGTCCAACGTTTGATAATGCGGCCTCCTGAAAACTAAATATATGTCAAGTGGATAAGAGAAGAACAATATACCTATGTTCTAATTGTTTCCTCACGAATTCGAAAGTAAGTTGATGTATATCAAGGCTTTAGGTAGACAAAGGACTAGTCTTATATGCAACAAACCTGAGTGGATCAAAGGTCCGCACTTCGTGCTAGCACTGTTCTTATCCCTTATCTCACTATACATGACGTGGCGGTAAGCATCATGGCAAATCTATACTGCAGATGAGTCTCTCACCGCTTTATACAAACGTTCTGATCTGTCTCTTGAACAGGTAACCCGGCATTCTCGTATATTGCGCATAAAACATCCTAAGATGTATTCTCTGCTACAAAAATCGGCGTATACTCAGACTATTCCGACTCGTACCCGATGATCCGAGCTAGCCAGCCAGCAGTGCCCATTATAGAATATGTAACTGCACTCATTAGAAACAGTTGGGCCTTGTCTCCAAACAATATTGGACCCTTCTAGAGGACTGGATAGTTATCGTGTGCCCACGGTACAGTGAGGATGGACAAGAGTGTGGGAGTGTTGCCCAAAAGGGTAATGTTTGCGTCGACTAGAAGACTGAGGATGTTCCGGAAGAAAAATTCCTTATCTCCACCAGCTGGCTCCGTCCACTCATTGACTCGCAGCTGCATCTCCTTGCTTGTTTGACCCTCTTCTGTGTTGCCAGCCCGTCCATAATGATGACTGGTACATCTTGGAATCGTGATGACTCCATCGCTCCTCGTGAAGATAGCAGCGTGGCTGCCAATGGTAACAAAAGCATGCCTCTGGAGAACATGGACATATTCGGTATGCTTTTCGTGCCAATGTAGGCTGGTGGGGGTATATTGGGAAACAACCGTCTGAAACGATATCATCATTACCACCTAATAAGACCACGTATTGGCGTAGTGGCGACGACAACTCAACTAAGGCCAGTATTGGGTGCATTATCCGAGGGCTCGAAGATGACGGTTGTGACTGACGTGGAGTAGGGTTTGGCAGCAAATTCGATCTCACCTAGCGGAATCTTCAACCTACTTTGAGTGCATGTAGCTGTCTGCACATTTTCGCCAGGGTCTTTCCACATATAACGTTGCTTAATCACTGTTTAGGGGAAACTTGAAGCAAACAAGCTTGTTTGCACTGTTCTCTGAGACGGGCTGTCTGATGTGATGTATTGTATCGGTAGAGTTGTGTGGGTGAATGACATATACTTGATGTTAGCAGCTCACGAAACCTAACCGAAGTGTGCGACATGGATCGGAGTTCGGAGACTTTTCCTGAGATACGACTAGCTGACAAATGCTGTTGTTGCCCCGCGTGCCCACTGTGTGAACAGCAAATCGCTCTGTCCAATCATAGACTAGCGCATTATAGGTTCTTAGCAGCCTTCGTAATACCAAGCGAGATAATTTGAGTAATCAAGGCATGTGTTTTTCTTTTTTCTTTATTCAATCTCTCTAGACACAAATAATGTATTGATGTCTAATCGTCAAGTTGGAGTATGAGCTATACTGTAGTCGGCAAAACATCTACCTGTGTTCAACTACGTTCGATGGATTGGAATAGGGGCCGAGGCGCAAAGCAGCCTTCTGAGACGTGAGCCATAGGCCATTCAATTGCGAAAACCGTGGCCTATGATAAGGATAGCGTGGCAGGCTTACCAATATAACCGTTAAGAATGTACGAAATACAGGGTGTCCCATCGGTGATAAGGTTGCGGGACAATGGGTACAGCCGTTGCCGTTTCGTCATGTCGACTGAAGACGTCACATAAAGTTGCCAACCAGGAAAGCGGACCTACACCTCTTCAGCTAGTTCAAAATGGAGTCCATAGTCGCAAGTTGGTGACAGGGGGGCACAATTCGTGTCATTGCCATTTCTTAACATGATGATACTCTGTGCCGTCGCGGTTAATGAGCGGGATGTGATGCTGTTCTAAGTGGCTTTATTGTAACTCTATCCTGCTTTATTCAGTCGCTGTGATTCAATGCGTCTTCCGACGTTCTTGGTCCTCGAAATCCACTCCCATCTTGGAAGGTGATTGATTCACTGCTGGCCGCCATTCTCGTTCCTACATTAGATCTAAGTAAGATTTTCCCACTTCAGTGAAAGTTTCTGGCTACATTAAGGCTTAGGGTGCGCTGGGCCTGAATGCAGTCTATTGCTGAATTGAGACCTCATTGAGCTGGATACATTAAGCAGATGTGAGTATGCAAAAAGGGTGATGATAAGCAACAGCAGGCTGAAAATTATAAACTGTGGATTATGGACTTACAGTCTCCCCCGCAATTTATATTTACCCTCTTTACAATATTATCTCTACCACGAACAAACACAAAAACAAAAAGACCCGGCGAACATACTGCGGCTGAGGCCACAAGAACCAGATTCACCATACATGCACATCCAGGCATCCATCGAGTCGTCCATCAAGTCATCGTCAAGCAATGACCAACATACCGGGCCCCCGAATCCCTCGAGCTGGCGAGATTTGGTGGTATTGCTGCCGCTGTGACCCTAATTTCCAACGGCCGATCTACGCAGGCCGCTGGGCCTTTTGCCAGAACTGCCAAAACGATAGATGCTCTAATTGCAGATGGTTCAGAGCATAAGCGTTAAAAAACAGACATCGTTATGGGAGGCATAGAGCTGGAAAGGTTAGGCACTGTCTTTGACAGCTATGGCAGGGAGTTCGCGGTTTGACAGAATAGAGTCGCCGGCTGTGAATCTATGCTTATCAACAAGCAAGAGCTTTTATCTGGGAGATCACTTCTATGGGAATGGCTTTATATAGAAGATAGTTGTAAAAACACTTACGTTGTTTAGACAGAAACACCACTACTCAAGTCAACGGAAATATTGCCTAAGACTATGTCGGTATTGACCTTAAAATCCTTCAGATCTGGCCCATGCAGTGGAGACTCCCAAAGTTAGCTAAATGATTCTCGTGGAATAAGAAGGCTTTGAAATCACTGTATCAAAGCTTCATGCCTTGGGCTTATATTAGTTACCCAGCCAGCTCTAACAGCTCCCGAACAAATTCGTTGGCTATAGCAATATCTTTGCCTACGAGCCCCATTGCCTAATCTCATTGTCACTCCTCGACGTTCAGAAATATTCGAGTTAGGTGTCGTTGTTATGGTCGCCGTGCTCAATCATGAGCAGGCCCGTGTTTGGTTAGACGGTGCGCCGCACCCCTTCAAGCCTCAGCATACGCGAGGCTTCCGGCAATCGCCACCGATCCCTTGATTGTCTTTTCCACAGTTCTGGGGACACATCCTGATTGGGGCGCAACAGATTCGATGGCGACTTCAATGCATGGAAGGGGTATCACGGGCACGGCCCTTCAACCATCATCAACGACTGGGCCATCCCTCAAATGAACGTGACGTTAATGAAGTCTCCTGATTGACAGAGAATCTTGGCAGGGCTGGAGTTGTTAAGAAGCGTGGTTTCGAAGTAGAGTCAACAATCAAGTATCACGGCAGGAATGCTTCGCTGCCTAGTGGCATTGACCGCGAAATAAACGTCTTTCGATGGTTTAGCAGCAGACAAACTAAGCAAGCATCCACTTCTAACTGATTCGGAATGCCGTGCAAGGTTTGACTTCCAGGCAGTTGGCAACGAGTCATTTTGAGAGCGTATTTGACTTGAGCAAGCCAACTTGGAGGGAGTCCACCGGTAAGACATAGAAGAAGTCAGAGAATGCTTTGGATTTTTGTGGACTAGTCTTAATGAATTGGAATTTCTATGACAGGTCTAGATTATATTTCCTCCTTCGACCGTGCCAATTGGACTCAAAGAATAGCAGATATCGTCCTACCGATTCTTGGCAAACTGCCTACTCCCACAGCGCAAAGGAACTGTGCATCCTGGTACCTCCATGTGTTAATAAAATTTCTCTGAGTAGGAACTGGAATGTTGCTTACATTGTGGTACGCTGTTGCGTAAAGATTCAATGCTGGAAGTATGATACTGATCGCTGCACCCCTGCTCTTCGGTCGGACAGACAAAGGATTTCCCTGTCTATCATTGGCAATCTCCGCATCCATCCATCATACAATATTGGGTATCTCCTTGTTGAAGTCCCTCAGCGCATCCGCCCGCCACGCCACTGGTTGTCACTGCCTCTTCGCACATAAGAGTGGCGTCTTCCCAGATCTCACTACCGCATTGCTTGCAAGCATACTTGGTCCAGTAGATAGAACACATCATCAACGTGATCTAGTGGCGGTCGTGGTGGGTCGCAATGTCACCGCAGTTGGTTGTTGAGTATTTGGCAGGAGGATTGTGGAACAGATTGCCTATGAGTGATTTAGGCTTGGATTTTTTCTACGTGGTGGAACAATGGGAAATACGAATCAGATGAATGGTGTCAATTAATGTCCAACATGTTTGAGTCCCCATCAATTACTACTGTGAATGGGTTATTTGGGAGTGGAGCCACCCAAATGAGGCTCGGATCAATTATCACATTTCTCGGTCACCAGTCCCTCTCAAACGTCGCTGGGGGGCCATTGTTGGAAGTCTAGAGTGCTCTGTTTGCATATGAACTTATCATCTGGTAGCATCGCTAATCGAGATGCTTACAAATGTTGCCTAGAATTTGATAACACGTGATTCAGCTGAACTAGACGTGTATTATGCCACATTCGATCCCAGGACCCCTAGGACCGTTTTAGGGAGGACACGTCTTATTTCCGTCTGAGGTCCATCATCGTAGTCCTATCCTACGTCATAGTATTAGTTATTATTATAGCAAACGTGGGCGGTTGTAAAGGGCCTGGATGATAATTTGAACTTGTGCCGTACATCTTTTGCGCGTTTCCCAAACACGAACCTCTAGCGGATCCCTAAAACTATAGCCTGTAAGTTACAAATGTTTTATCACGACTTTTAATTGCCCTCCCAAACCGCCATTATCAACGCGTTGTTTGATCCCGGTGGATATATAGCACCCTCAAATGCGAAACTCTCGTCTATCTTGTAGAACGATTCAGCCCAGTCACCGAGTTCCCTCTCCCTAGCATTCTGAATGGAAGTCATGACGATGTTGAAATTCCTCGTCCGGACCTTCGCTCCTTTTGGAACTTCGTCGGCTCCAGGAAGAACTTCACCACTGACAATTACCTTGGCGCCAGGCTGTAAGTTCGGTATGAAGATCTTTAAGATCTTTATATAGTATTTTTGGGGCTAGTTGTAAAATATCCACCGAAAGAACTATGCGTCTGAGCCGGACACTAGATGTAGCTCGAGGAAGTCATCAACCATCAAGGTAAGTCGGCCGGCAAGCTCTGAAGGCACATTCTCCAGGGCCTTGGCGATAACGGACTCGAGATCCTGGACGATGGAATATTTAGGGGGTGGTGAACCGAGTAAGGTGTAATTTTAAACCCTCATCAAATCAATCTGGTGGCAAAGTATAAGGAGGTCATCTCGCAGCCTACCATTGAATGCCACAAGTTCATACCCATGCAGCATTGCCTGCGCGGACCCATCTGCCCCCAGTTCGAATGCACGAATATCATGTAAGAAAGGAGCGTGCAGAACTTTATATACTCATCTGTCATTGTGAGGCCCATACTGTGTTAACGATATCATAGAGATGCCGGTAGATTCCCGCTCAACAATAAAGTAATAATCGCACTCAATCATGTAAGCGTTCTGTCCTCAGTGCAATATCCATGTCATCTCTATATAATCATCGAATGTCGTGCAGGGTGACGGCTCCATTTCGGAAACTTTTTGAGGATCCACAAACAAGTGGGTCTTCTTCTATTGTTCAGTTCCCATTTTAATGTAGACGCGCTTCGAACACAGGTCGCCGGTGTCTTATCGGTAACTATTCGTTAAAATTGACGATACACTGTAAGTCGCCGACGTGCATACTAATAGGAATTGGACGTCCGGTGTTATATGCCCCATGTTATATAGCTATTATAACTATAGTAGTACCCTCTTCGCTCTTATCTCCTGAACCCAGGCTCATCAATTCGCAATCTTACGCCGATACTCTGCTGTTCTCCTCCAAAATGGCCATGGATCGCCAACATACTCTTTGGCTGTGGACAGAGGGCGCATTCTCTCGGAGAGTGATGTACACCCTCTTGATTAAGGGTCTTGTGGCCTCGACCACGGACCTTCTTCAGGGGAAGACTACAAGACCCGACCTTCGCATCAATCCTGTCAAGATCGACACAACCAAAGGCTGGGTCTGTGGCGATTCAGCTGATCCCCAACCGGAGGGGGCATCGAATCCCTGCATGCGAACTACCGATATGTCGACCGGCAAAACATGGTTCATCTACGAGAGCACGTCAATTTTCTTGTATCTTGAGGGACTGTACCCGGAGCATCCTATGCAGCCGAAGTCCATGGTGGAGCG
The DNA here is from genome assembly GCA_039778275.1 of Seiridium unicorne. NCBI lineage: Eukaryota > Fungi > Ascomycota > Sordariomycetes > Amphisphaeriales > Sporocadaceae > Seiridium > Seiridium unicorne. The sequence continues at coordinate 364,836 of JARVKF010000279.1, forward strand.
CGCAATGATGATGGACATGGTCGGGAAAATCAACATAACTGCACTTGAGACCAACTATTTTCTCCGAAACACTGTGCCGGAAGTTGGTGCCGCCTTACAGTTAAAGGCAGAAGATCAGCAACGTGCGACTGCACTAAATGCCACAACCAACGAGATCGAAGGTCTGCTCAAATTACAAGCATGGGCGGAGCAGAACGGACTGTCCAAAAACCAATGGATCACACCAGGTGTCAGTGGCCCAGGTTTAGCTGATGTGACCCTTGCCTCGAATGTGAGGTTCATCGACCTGATATATGGGATATTCATGTTGAGGAATGAGCAATTGAAGCCTCTTGCTGACTGGTATGCGAGATTCTGTAAGCTTCCGTGGTGGGAAGACTTTGAAGAAAGAAGTGATATTGTCCCGGACATGTTTCATTTTGGAAGAACCTCTAGAGCTTCTTGGTTCAAAGAGAGTGGGTTGTAAAATCATGGGTTCCACTATCTAGAAACCAAGTCCACCAATGGGATGCAACTTTGCTGCTAGAAAATCACACCTACTATCGCACTATAGCCGGTATATGCAAAAATGATGTATGATTCTAAATACTAATGATTTACTAGTACCAAAGTTCCCCTGTCTCAGCATCATTGAATGTCTAGCTACCCCTAAGCCAGGCGTTCATCGGTAGCTGACTTCCAGCGGTCTATGGCAGCTGCCTGACCTATCGCGTATACGCTTGCTCTTCTCACCAATTCGGACTCTCCTCATACAGAACGAGGTTAATATTTTAGATGGATGTGAGAGAGCTGACGTTCGTATGTTTCGATGAATCCCCCTCCTCATTTTGTATCAGAGCATGTGAATACTGTTTCCGAAAGGGGACAATCCGAAACAATGACAACAGAGGACAACATGTCAAGCTAACCTCATCGCTCTCGAGAATGCCTGTAGGGTTCTCAAAGCATAGCTCAGCCATAACTTCAACTTAGATGGAATTGTCTACGCGTCGCCATTCTATTGGTCGCTTGTCACCATCACAAGGTCAATGGTTTTTCGTAAGTGTCATGTTAGTACTACAAATTGGAAGGGAAGCAGAGCGTGATGGATATAGCAGGAGTATCTTTATATGCAGGCCTTCGGTAAGATATAAGATAGCAGAAACCTAGAAACGGTATCTAAAAGAGCAGCACCTGTTCAAATATCGCCAGCGGCAAGAGTCGCCTGGCCAGTGCATGGTTGCTATGTCTAGCAGCCACCATGTTCGGTAGGCCTTGGACACGGTATCAGCCGTATGCCACGTGACAACTCGTCCAGTTTGCAAGCAATTGACAGACCGGAGGGGAAACTCCTCTGCCTTTTCTGCTTTCTGCTATCTTCTCGCCCACCCACGAACCTCTATCCATGTCTCGGCAAAGCCATGATTCACATTAGTCAATCGAAATTGTGGCGCAGGCCGATGCGAAATACACATGCTGTGAATCCAACTCACCTCATGACTCTTGCTGCGTTTCTCGCATGAAGTGCGCGTAAAGTCTGCTGATTTAGGGCTGGGTATCTCGCTAAGCAAAGCAAACACAAAGCTTGCTTACGAAGCGTACTGATAAGGTAGAAACAGAGCAACCCTCGTGACAGAACGAATCGATCCACGAGAGGAAGCGAGGCGTGTAATCCCCAGCTATCTTAAGCAGCCATCGTAAGTACCCATCCTTGCAGGGTCTATACGGAAGCTGAAACTTTAGCGTCTCAGGCGATGGGGCATGCAAAACAGCGAGTTCAGGCAGCATTTGAAAAATAATAGAGTTTAAATATCTCGAGCTGAGAGTCGTAAGTGAGATAAACCTACAATCACTGATACTCTAGGTTACACCCCATATCTTACGTACGGGAAAGGTCTCGTGTATAAGTACGTTGTTGTGAACATAAGAACCCCGCGCATGATCGCCAGGGCTGTTCGGTGCACTTTGCTGAATGGGGGACAGGTCTCCGTAAGCCGCCGAGACTGGTGCTCCACACTCGCTACCAAAATAATAGTAAGCATGTTGAGTCGTCCGCATTGATAAACTGTATGTAGATTGGTGTCCTCGCTACCCTAGGAAAAGAATGCAAAACGAAAGAGAAGCAAACTGCACTTGGAAACAGGAAAGACTCGCAGGATAACTTCTTGTAATTAATCGATGATTGTGATATTCGCCTTGAAGGGGTCCCGTATTTAGGTTTACATGTGCATCAAGATTATTACAGGCCCCTTATACCACTGTCTCCTAATTCTGTGCCAACTTCTCAAAACTTCCTGCCCAGAACGCTCTCCAATTTGTTGATCGTGTGCTCGTAAATCTTGATGTCCCACCCGTCTTTCCTCAGAGGCGCCAATACTGTATCGTTGTGCACAGCCTCTGGCGCCTCATCGAGCGTGTAGGCACCGCTACCCTTCTGACCGTTGGATCCGACAGCCAAGTCCTTGCTGTCGCCCTGAGCGCCAAAGCTCGGACTCGAAGCCACGAACAAGAACTTCTCTCCTGCGTCCTCCTGTGAGGTGAAGAAGAGGCGGCCCACAAGTGGGATGACGATCCAATTGACCAGAAATGAGATTGCAACCCCAAAGTGCTCTGTGTTGAATAGATTTGTCTTGACAAGCCCGGGAAAGGCATGCATGAAGCTGATCTTCGGGTTCCGCTTCTGCAACTGCTCAAGTGTCAGGGTGACGTAACTGCTTGTGGCGTTGTTCACCTTGCCGAGAGTGTAATTCTTTGGGTCCTTGAACTCGAGATCATCGGGGATGATAGCCCCTTCCTGGCCTCCTGCCAAAACGGAAATCACACGTGGCGATGGTGCAGCATTCAAGAGCGGTATGAGATTCAGAACAAACAGTGTGCGGGCGTAGTGACGGATGGAGGTGGCCTTATCGAGTCCTTCCACGCTCTCATTCCTGGCGGCGAATGTGAGGAAGCCTTGCGACATGAATAGAAGATCCACCTTTGATTCCTTCTCCAGAATCTGAGCTGTCGCCTTCTCAACATCGGAGAGCAGTGTGAGATCTGCTGCTGGTACCGGAATGTACGTTCCAGTACGGTTTAATGATTGAAGTTCTGAGACTATGGCAGAAAGCCTCTCTGCACCACGGCCCACAATATAGATCTTAGGGCTATCGGTTTGGGAGGCCAATGCCTTTAGAAAGCCCTGGCCAATGCCGTTTGTCCCACCGACCACCACGGCTGTGAGACCCGAGCGGGCTGATTTCAGGGAAGCGTTGGCCGAACGAATTTGGGATAACTTGGCCATCTCGCTTGATTGTATATGGAGATGGATGGGAGTATGGAGACTAATAGGGTTTGTGATGGTGTGGTATTGCTCTTGGTTCAGGTTTCTAGGTGGTAAGGTGTTGTTATAAGTGTTGTGAGTGTTCGAAGGGCGGTCCGGATAGGGTGAGCTTGGTTTAGAAAGGGCGGGGTATTATATATACGACTTCTGCTCCCCTCACTGCTTCATTCAAACTCAATATCTGATTGCTGACAACCCCAGGAACCCACTAACTCCGGATGACCGAACTCCGGTTTAGTCTGCCCAACAGCTCGGGTTCATGGAGTGGGGCCATCGCCTAGCGCTTACAAATTGGAATGGAATGACGGAACCAGCGCTCGCGTTTAGTGACCGAGGAAATACGCGATGGTGACAAATGCCTGCCGCCGCCGTTAACCATATGTAGGAAAGCCGGTTACGCAACATGCGTCGTCTTAATTGTGGCATTAGTAACCATATGTTCCAAAATGATCCATAATCATAAACTGCCTTCCAGGCTACAGCCACAACACAACCATCCATTTAATGGTACATGAAATTATCGGTTAGCGTATCATTGGGGAGCTTGTTTATTAATAGATATTTGACGCTTAAACTGCCCGCTGACTGCTGTGCTAGGGGTCGATACATCCATCTACCATCGCAATCTAATTCCATGGCGTTTGTCGTTGCTTGGAACTTTCTCTTGGTGCGATCCTGTCTATGTGAACGAACAGAATTATTAACAAATTTGAAGCTCATTGCTACGCACCTCACTTAGCGGATATGTAGATTAGCTCCTTACGAGGACTTGCCTTATTGTCGCAGCCGATCTCAGTCACTAGAGTTGGAGGCGGTCAAATCAGGTCCAGTGGATATATCGACAAAACAATGGCATAATTCATAAACTGCGTCCTCGAGGAATATCAATTACTTTGCTGGTGACTATTTCCCCCTCGTGTGGACAAAAATAATAAGCTTCCTAGACAGTAAGGGAGGTATATCGCTAACTAGGAAAAATCATTGAATGACTACATCCTGCAATGATCCATCTAGACTTAGATCATGTTTCGCGGTTTCCAGCACGTTCACCACACGTCTTGAGTAACCGTCTGGATGGATCTACTCCTTCAACAGCTGAACTGCGAATTGTGCATGATGATATCCAAATATCTACGTCACCACCAACCTCACATAGTCAACACGCCGTTCGAGGGCCATTGCCAGGCGTGGCAAGTTTACTTCTATCCGCAGTCCTCTAGGGTTTACAGTGCATATGAACTTCTCAATGGGCATGTAATTATGAGCAGTTCATCCTCCCAGATACAAAAGCTTTCCTCCAAGTGGCCGCAGGAACCTGGCAAAGCTTTCTCGAGATCATGACATACGATCGCAACCTGGTCAGTCTCTAGAAATGTAACTTGTTTGCGCCGCAGGGTCTCTCAACGAATGAACACCCTGCATTCACTAATCGCCATATGGTTAAAATATTCGACCGATTTATCAAGGCATAAAATGCGGGTCCTCAATTTCTCCTAATGAATTGAACGTTGCACTATGTTTGCAATGGTGCACACTATCCGGTACTGATGAAGCTGTAAGCGGCAGTTCTGTTATATTCAAGTGTGGATTTGCCCATAATCTCCTACTTTCCCAAACTCCATTGCTGACATGTATAGCCTTTGTTGGCTTTCCAGTGCTACAAGAACCCAAAAGTCACACTAATAAAACATATGATATATGGAACCTAAATCCAAAGCTCACAACACCTAGCATGTTACTCAGCACTTATAAGTACAGTCATACGTTCGGGTCTGTGAAGGGTGACCATTAGCGAGCAAAATGTTCAAAAGCACATAAATAATCTTACCTGTGCCGCTCCTGGACACTTCGGACCGGAGGAATCCCAGTTGTCTCCATTTAGCTTACAGCTCGGCGTCCCCGATGCTGAGGAGCTTGTCCACGACTGGTCGCCATAGGTAAATTGGATATAATCGTTCGTATGCTCGCCTACGACTAGTAGCTCCGTATCCATTCCGTCCTCTTTGACTGAGTAGCCCTTAGGGTCATCAATTGGAACTCCGGGGCTCGAGGTTGAGCCCGGCGTGGAATAGATCTTCTTGCCGTTAGCATCCGTCAGGCTCATGCTGGCATAGAGGTTGGTATCCGACGCCTCGCAGGTCCAGATCTCTTCGATCGTCAATTTGCATATGCCAGGTGTGCTAGTGGGTGTAGTGCTTGGTTTGCTAGTGGCCTTGGTAGAGATTGTTGTAAATGTGGATGTTCTGACTGTCGGCTTAGCAGGCTGGGTGGGGTTCTCGATGCCGCTCTGGGCAGGGTCTTCTGTGTAGGCTGGCTGTGTGCATTTTTCACGTGCGACTAAAGTGGCGTCGGAGATAGTCCGTGTCGTGACGGGTACTCCGTCTCTCTTTGCGAACTCGTCGATCTCGTCGCCGTCTCTGGATGATAACAAGTTACGGCGGCCGTGGTCTAGTGGGACCCTTTTGGATAATTGAACAATCGTTCCGTTATCAAAAGTGCGCTCGCTGACCAGTGATAGGTCATCAGAGATAGACCGACGCTGAGCCAGTTCGCTGACACCGTAGATGAATCCAGCCTCGCCGCCCTCGACATAATAGTCTACCCTCGAAGCCCATGCATCATCGTCGTCAATGAAGTCGGCCACAAAATGAATCGTGAAGATGCCCGTTGCGCCAGGAGTCGGCCCGGCTCTTTGCTTGATGGTCCCATGCGCATTGCTCTGCCAATTCTGTTCTGACAACGTAAATGCACCATCGCACGCTGCCAAGCCCCATGGTGCACAATAGGTGTTGGCCGAAACACCGTTCGCATCATTGCCGCCTTCGACGGAAAATGCAGGCGGGAACTCGTCGCACGTCCAGGCCATACCGGCGTCAGCGCCACTAGGATCAGCTATCTGATATGAACCTGCCGCGCCCTGTGGCAGATTAGGACTCAGGCGCTGGCCCACAAAGCCATTGGATACAGTACGGTGGCCCCTGTTGAACGGCTCGGGAACCACAAGTGGTTGGTTGGTCTCAGGACAAGGGTGATTTGCTTTCCAATTTCCCGGGCACGACTCGTGGTCTCTGCGGTTGTCGATACGGTCCTGGTCCGTATCGACGTTGAGTTCCAAAAAGTCCACGTTGGCAAGCCTGCCTAAGTGGCCGTTGTTGTCTCTGCGGAGGGTGTAATTGCCACGTCCGTTCCGCGCCGAATTGGCGTTCACATTCTCGCAGATGCTAGGCATCTTAGCGCAGTTGTAAGCCATCGTGGGTATCCCTAACGGGTTGGTCGCAACGGCTGTGCCCTCATACTCAGCCCTACCATTGACTGTGCTTGTCTGGCCATAGCAAATACTGATGCAAGCCGCAAGCCAGGATGTGGTGATGAGTTTCATTTTCACTATATATCTTGTTCTATATCCTTTGAAAGTAATCAAGAAACAGAGGGACAGATATGAATCAAACAGCCGATAGATACCCTTTCTTCACATGATCATCGCAACGAGCATACGAACCTTTATACCCGAATGGCTACGCCGCAATTCATCCTGATCCTAATGGAAGTCTACAACCTCTCCAAGGGCTTCATCATGTGGTTCGCATATGATCATCCCTCCTTGAGGCAATATGGATTAAGAACCTAGAACATCTCACTCATATTACACTATAAATGGAGTGGCTACTAGTAGGTCTGTACGCTTGCCCCAGGCCGCTGCAATGACGTTGTGAATCCTTATTGGGGGCTGGTGGTTTGGATGTGATAAGCAAGCACTCCCATAACTGACACTATGAACTTAGAGTTTTCAGTGTGAGTAGTCAAGTATATCCTTCAAGGATATAGACTCAGTCTAGTGGGATTCACTCAGCCCGCTTATTTGTTGAACTGTCTGACAGAAATGGTCCCTTGCTGTCAAGACTGGTTCAAGATTTGAAATGTTTTCTGACCGTCCTGTGGGCAGTCGACAGCCTAATTGGTCGGCGTGGCCCGATCTGCGTTTTCATGACACCCATAAGCGCCCATACACTGACCCTCAGTTGGTGTGGCTGCATTCACCGAAAAAGGTATCTACAACTTGGGACTATAGTAAGTAGGATCCAAACAACTGTAACATGTTCAACTTTGTCGGTTCGATAATCACTCCGTCAAATTGAAGTAATATCGGAAATTCAGGTTGATAATGAAGACTTGTTAGATGGGGTCACGACTTCGGGGTCTTGTACCAAGTGCACTCACCACGGCGGAGGTTGGATTTCGTGTTCCACGAAAAGGATTATATTTAGATTATTCAATTATGTGTGACACATTCATAGCATGAACGTAAGATCACTCAATGGGAGGCGTTTAGGCATCTGGGAAATATAGTGGACAGGGGCTTTGTACGCCGCTGATGCGTTGATGACTGGGCTTGAAGCTGACAGTCAGGATTGAGGATGCGAAGGCCAGTTTCAAAAATACGGCATCGATCGATGACAACCCGTGCTCAATAGAACGTAGAAGTGTATGAACAGCTTTGGGTAGTGGATAAGAATTGGCATGGAGTGCTGTGGACGTTTCTATAATTTATTTGCTGAAAGATATAAAATTCAATACAATACAATGCACAGCTCCATGCTACTGAGATATTTACAACGAATATGCATGATGTTGTTCTGGTAGGAGCTTTGGCTGTGGCCTTGCCCGATTGTGTACAATGTACATTAATGTAGTCATGAAGAAAAGAGGCGCATTAAACGACGTCATATTAGCAGGTGGGGTGGTGGGTGAGACGCTCACTCGCCGCAGGAGCAAGGCCAACACTGGCTGGTTGTGGTGTGCTGTGCATTCTTGAATCTCACCTTGCATAATCCTTTGTGGCGCCCGGATTCAATCAAGCTGGTGTACATTCATCTTGAACCCGCAATTTAATTCCAGTCAGAAATCGGCGTCCACAGACTTCAGACTTTAGGCACCTCTTCAAGGACGATCAGAACGATACTCGGGCCAGAACTAAGTACCAATTTCCACTGGAGTCGCTCTTCGGTATCTGCAGCAGACACCCCATGGTGAGGAGTACACAGAAAATGCCACTGATATTGCCAAACGAAATCCTTCAACAAATATTCTCCTACCTCCAGGTCAGCCTCCGAAACAAAGGGCACGGCCACGCCTTCGACAATGTCGGTGCAGCGCAACTGGAAGAAGAGGCCGCCCGCCAACTCACTCTCTCGAACATCTCAATTGCATCGAAGCAGTTTCGGAAACTAGCCCTGCCCTTCCTGTACACTACCACCCCCACTACTTCGGCCAAGCTACTCGGGAATCTGGCCAAGAGCGCAGACTTGGCCAGGTTGGTGAAAGCTATTGATTTGAGTCACACCGGTATACCGATGTCCAGTCTGCGCGAAACATTTGATGCCGTGAAGTCTCGCTTTGCTCTGCCAGCCACGTTCGAGGCACATCTGGGACAAGCTATTGATCGCGTGGGTGATGATCTGAACAACACAGGCGCTGAAGCTGTGCTACATCTTCTTCTGCTCCAGAACCTTGACACTCTCGAGTATCGCGGCTACATTGGATCCAACAGAATAATAACAGAGTTCTTCAGTGGCCTACCAATGGAGCCAGACGGGAGAGAGGTAGTCCAAATTCCTCAGCTGTCCGAGCTACGTTTACGCCATTGGAGCGGCGAGAACACGACGCGCATCTCCCAGGTTCAACAGCTATTGCGCGACTCGGTCGAAAAGCTACAAGCATGTGGCATCAACTGGGAGGTCCACCCCGATAGCGGGCAAGGGAGGCCAACGTGCATAGCCTCCCGGTTAAGGCTGAAAAATATCGAGATAGTTGATTCTACCATAAATGGCACTGGGCTAGATGACCTGCTTGGTCGCTGTCCTGAGTTGGCAACACTTCGGATCGTCTGGGGCAGTTCATCGAGAATGCCCACATTCCCACTAGATTTTGGAGTTATGGGCGATGCGATTCGACGGCACGCAAAAAGGCTCCACAAGTTAGCACTAGATTGCACTGAGGATCTGAGCTATACGCAGGGTAATAGTGGGGGAAGAGTGGGCTCTCTACGCGAGCTGACAAGACTCAAGACACTAGTAATCGCACAGGATATGTTGGTAGGAGAAGAGGATGGTGAAGGAACATTCAGGCTCGACCAAGTTCTACCGGACTCACTGGAGACTATGCGTCTTTTAACTTGTCAGGAGAATGAAGAAGATCTAGATGAGCAGCTTACAGGCTTGATCCAAGAAGGTTGCATGCCAAAACTTCGGAGATTACAGCTAAAACGTGACGAGGAATTCAGAGGAGACGCAGCAGAGCTTGGTTGGAGCGTGTGGCATCGCTGGGATAAGATGGTTCTCACCAAGATATGACAAAAAGAAAAATGTGACAAACGCCTTCTAACGGCCATGTTAGGTGTCGTTGGTAAAATAGAGGTGATAACTAAGCACTATTCAATTGCTCTATTTACATCACTCATACAGCCAGGTGTGTGTTGACGACTTTTTGGGTTTCCGATGACATGATTCAACGGCTACGGAGGATGTTGCTATGAACGCTCATTAGCAAGCCTAAAAAATGGCAGCCGGATCATAGCGCGACTATCTTCAAGCTCTTCAGGTTATTTTGTTATCAAAAAGTGCCACAAGAACAAAAGACAAGGCTCATGTATAAGTAGGGCCTTTTAATACAATGGTTCAATATCCCAACGCATAGTTAAAAACACCATCGTCAACATTTTCAGCGCATATAGTCTAGCCATTCGGGTCTATCACGTCTCGCATTGTGATATTAGCTCTAATATCGTGCTTATAAAGCACGTGGTTGTGAGAGGTGCTGTCACTTCCCACGTCACCATCAAGCTGGCAGACCCGAGTATCTAGGTAGGAGCTTGGAGCTTACCTTCCGCACTCCAGCTTTTGTAATTTACACAACTTATTTGGGACCTTGCAGCTCAGCCTTTTTGACCCCAATAAACCGTGACACCGTTACCTTGATCTCCATCGGCACCAAGACCGTGACAGGATCGAAGATGGGCGACTTGTTGAGGGGAGCGGTGGCTTAATCCTTGAGCTCGAGGGAACTCTACTCATACTGCATAGGTCTATCAGAATTCTCTCTCTAGATTTAGATACCACTCTGGAATAACTCACTCATCTTTTCATTAGTTATGGGCTCGTCCCAAGATTGTCTCTGGTTGATGTGGCCTATCAAGGTGGAACGCGAGTTCAACACCCTGCAAGGCAGTTCGAAAAGCGCCGAAATCTATAGCGGCTCTCAGGATCTACGAACTCGGAGCGCAGCCCTGAAAGCAGGCATTGCTCCGAAAGCTGAGTGGTTACCCAGCAGTTTCTATGTGGACGCCTAAATGACCTGCGGGCTCTGATTGGCAGGGCGAGAACTCTGAAAGTGGTATTGATCGGAGGATTGGAGCGTTGACTATTAAGAGTTTTGCGGTGGCTCGTCATATTTCTCTCCCCCACATGATGACCTTTATGTACTCCATATGGCTTATCGTTCGTGGCCAAGAGTGCTAAGGCTGGAAATGGGAGTCGCAATGTTATCTTGATCCTCTACAGCTCATACTTACTAGCTTGGAGTGTATTCAGTCGTACTCGCTGCACTGGCTGTGCCTCGACACCGAAGATAGTGTCGCTCCACGGCAACGCCTGCTATAATGAATCTTGAAATGAAGTAAGCTCGACATCAATCTATGGATAATGAAGCAACTAAAGAAAGTTCTTTTGAGAAAAAGAACCAATGTACATAATTGCTTCCAGCCAAGGTTTGGAAACTGCTGTCTCTGGCCTCGGCAAGCCACTATCCGCAAGTGTGGAGAAACGACTTTAGACCAACCCCACAGCGACCCCATCACCACAGTGGTAGCCCCCATCTGCAGGAACATGTCGCCGAGGTTTGAGAGCGGTCACCATGTCTCTGACTGTTGCACACCAATGCAAGCTCTCAAACTCTCCGCATCAAGCAACTTTCCGGTCCGGCAGAGCGAAGGCACCCTGAGACGCTGATCCGCCGTCACGGACGACCTTTTTGGACCACACCAACTCGGACATCCGGTGGCTTTGTTTGACGTCACGCAAGCTTGGGGGCTCAGCCGTCACGCGCTCAACGCCGAGCTGAGAGAAACAAAGGCCACGGGATAAAGATGCAGTCTCGCACCTTATGCCGCGCTGTTTCAACGGCTGTGACAAGGCCTTGGAGAAGACATGGATTCTGTGTCGACAATCTCGCTCGTCGCCACTACTCAATGGCAATCGATGACGGGACTTCGAACCTGCCCTTGGCGGGCTATCGCGTCTTGGATATGACACGGGTTCTAGCTGGGGTGAGTATCTACCTCCTAGATCGTGCAGCCGACGGGTGCCATGCAGGGACTGCTTCCAGGATGATAGATTGAGGGAGATGGAGCAAGGTTACCCGCACAGAGCACTTGCTGACACCCTGTTTCTGCAGCCTTATTGCACACAAATTCTAGGTGATCTTGGGTGAGTTACCGTGACACACGAAGATTACACGAAGTCGCCATGCTTACACTTTCGAAGTGCAGAAGTGATCAAGATTGAGCATCCGACACGAGGAGATGACACCAGGGCTTGGGGACCGCCTTACGCGACCTACACTACAGAGTCTGAGCTCTCAGGACCCGGCGAATCAGCTTACTTCCTCGCGGTGAATCGCAACAAAAAGTCACTCGGTCTTTCATTCCAACACCCCGAGGGCGTAGAAATCCTGCACAAGCTGGCTGCGAAATGCGACATCCTAGTCGAGAATTACCTGCCAGGCAGCCTTGCCAAGTACAAGATGGACTACGCCACTCTGCGCGACATCAACCCTGGTCTCATCTATGCGAGTATCACGGGTTACGGCCAGACTGGTCCATACTCCAGCCGCGCCGGATACGATGTGATGGTGGAGGCCGAGTTCGGGCTGATGCACATTACTGGAAATCGAGATGGGCCGCCCGTCAAGGTGGGCGTCGCCGTCACTGATCTGACCACAGGTCTTTATACTAGCAATTCAATCATGGCGGCCTTGCTCGCGAGAGCGAAAACAGGAAGAGGCCAGCATATCGACGTGGCATTGAGCGATTGTCAGACGGCGACATTAGCAAACATCGCCAGTAGTTGCCTAGTCAGTGGGGAAAAGGATTCGGGAAGATGGGGAACGGCTCATCGTGAGTACTCTGTCTTTTTATATACGGCAATCATTCCACTCGTGGTGGTGAGTTGCTGACGAAGACAGCGTCGATCGTGCCCTACAAATCGTTCAAAACGAAAGATGGGGACGTCCTTCTTGGGGGTGGCAATGATCGCCTCTTTGGAATCCTGTGCGACGGTGTGGGACGCCCCGAATGGAAGACGGACCCGAAATTCTCGGTTAATGCGCAGAGGGTCGCGAACCGGAACGAGCTCGAGGGACAAATCGAGGCAATCACCTCGCAGCGAACGACGCAGGAATGGTTAGATGTTTTCGAGGGCAAAGGCATGCCGTATGCAGCCGTGAACGATGTGCAGGGCACGCTGAACCATGAACACACCTTGGCGAGAAACATGGTGGTGGAAATGGAGCACGAGCAATGCGGACCCATCAAGATGGTTAACACCCCTGTAAAGTACAGCGAGAGCGATCCAAGGATTCGGAGTCCACCGCCAACGTTAGGTCAGCACACGCACGAGGTGCTGAGTGAGGTGCTGGGATTCGGAAAGGATGAGATAGAAGGAATGAAGGATAAAGGCGCGATAAGGTAATACTCCATACCTACATGTAGACTCGCAGATATTGATTTTCCAATGGATCACCATGACGTCGAGCTGAGCGCAGTTCGTTCCGCATTTATGCACATGATTTGCATTTATTGGTGTCGCAGGATCAGCCTAGCGGCAGATGTGTCATCGCCTCGAGTCCACGATACAGAAAGCCCTCGAAAGGCAAGTCGGGATGCAATAGAGGGTCCAAAAACTATGCCAATGCCCTCTGCGCCTTGTTGGGTATGAGAATGGAACCAGATCATGGAAAAACAAAGACCGAGAGAACGAACCTCAAAGACGGGGCGCTGCAACCAAATCATTAGCTTCAGCGCATCCCGGCGCTAAGCAGCACGTTCTACAGTGGGCATTCTGCTACAGTGGCTGCTTCCGTAATGTATTGAACTTTGGGGCCACGCAACGGCAAAAGCAACGTGGGATGATATGATCTCCATCAGCTCAGCCCCCGAAAGGCAGCCAACATTTGGGTCCCTCCCGCTGTTCTTTTAGGTGCTTGGCAGGGAATATTAGGTGCAGCATTGCAGCAACGGTGGTGGGGTCGCCTCGCCCTTTCAATGTTTGCGTCCTCTGTTCTCGTCAAGCACAGAAAGCATCGCCCCAATCACCCCCAATCCTTCCCGTAGCACTCCCGATAGCGATAATTTAGCGGCCCATCGCCTATTCGTATCCCTGGCCTGCACGTTTGTTGTGAAGCCTTGCAGGGGTGTCTCCCTCGCTAGCCATAGCCAACACGAAGCAGTTCCTGCACTATGAAATCATGCCGGGCCAATTATAGCAACGCCGGTACCCATCCTGGGCGACCCCAACTTTTTTTTATCCTTCTATCCTGACGGGCCCGCTCCGAGACATGCCTTAGCATGCATGCAACACGATACACACGCATGGATTCCATTGGCCAGGGATGCCCTTCCCGGCTTGGCCCTTCATTGTCGGTGGGTGAAGGGTGCCTCGTATGCGATGCCTGGTGTCCCCGAGCAGGCTGATACTTTCCGTGCAACTACACGATTATGGTGCGGGGAGTCCTGCTATGGGCATAAGTTGGCAGGATTCCCCCATCCATCTCGGATCTGACCCTCGACTTTTCTCGTATTTCCTCAACCTGTTGTCGCCATTTTGGAGGATGTATGCTATTGATGTACTTTCCTTAATCACTCAATTATACTCATGATGGCGCCTCACTTGCAATCGAAACGAGAAGATGCCTTCAACCACGACTCACAAACCAAGCAGGCGAAGGATGGGGATGAGAAAGTAGCAACATTGTCGCCATGGATGATCGTGGCAATCATCATCGGCGTGTTGGTCGTTGTGACGATAGCGGTGTTTGTGGTACTATACTTCATGAGAAGACGTCGCGTCGCAAAAGAAAACCAACAATTGCCCGTCATAAGCAACGTTGGCGCCCTGGTTCACAGAAGGAGAAAGATGAGCGTAGCTGAGCGGCGAGAGGCGGAGGAACTGGAGAGGAGCATCATGATTCGCAAGTCGCTCGCTAGTCGGACAACACTCAGCAGTATCGGCTCCCGGGACTCTCGTCTGTTTGAGAGCGCGCGAAGCTCCCGAGTGCCCGAATATGACCTACCGATACAGTCCACCCAGCAGCGCGGAGAGAATGAGTGGAAGGAGTGGGAGGCGCAAGTATCGGGTGATAGAAGATATTCGCGGCTGGAAGAGCTGGCATTGGGGCGACATTCGCATCCGGCTCTGGCCCAAGAGCTGGAAGACCTGCCGATACCAAGGCAGGCGAGAGTACCATCGCCATCTCACGACACGAAGGGACCAAGGCAGATGCTGCCATTACCGCCTCTACCATCACCACCGCCACCACCTTACAGGCGGCCGACGAATGTGCGTTAGGCGAGATGGGTTTGAGGGGCAGCAAGGCTCTGCTATTCCGCATGTGATTCCATAGCAACAAGGAGTTTGGCTGTTTTTTATTTTTGAAAAGGCGTAATACAGGTTGGGACAAATGAGCACGGCGTTAATCTGGTCGTATACTTGGCGAACAGGAACAGAGGCACACATTGGCGCTGGATACTCGGAAGGCGTTGGCACTTGACACACATGTTATTGAAATGAGGGCTGAGAAGGTACACCTTTGATGATCTGGCAGTACTGCTCAATTGGCAAGCAGGGACTGGCGAAGGGATATGAAGGGATAGTCGCAGTGAGTACCGGTGCTGCACATCAGCATTAGTGAGTTATGAACAAGTGCTGGTAGTGGAAAGTACATGTGCTTATTTTCCAAACAGAACGTGAAATGCATCCGGGAACGAACGTCCTTACTTGATTGTGGGAGTGGTATCTGTTGATAGTGAACTTTGCTGGTCTGCGCAGCTTTGACCCATTGTTCTGCCGCTTATTTTCGATTGTCCTGTAGACTTTGATTGTTCCGCCGGTTGTTCCAGCATTTGCTGCAATCGCAAGTGCTACTTGAACACTCCTCCCATGAATAGGCCATCAACTTGGCATCTTCCATCACACAGTCATCAAATCGCCGACTTTCTACGGCGTAATTCACACCGTTCTAATCGTCTCTCACATCTCCCCCTACACCAACTTTCGTCTTTCATCGATCGGGAGACAGAGATTCACACCAAGGTTACACATCCTTTCGCTCGTGCGTCGATCACCGATAGATTACAGGATCGCCGGACTCGCAATCTCTGATTGACTTGCAATTTTTGACATTTGGCAAGAGTCTCTCTGTTTCATCCCACATCTGGTGAGCTCGTTGCAACCTGGTGAAGCGGTGCACAGCCACGGTAACAGCTAGCGCGACTGCTCCACCTTCCAGGTCATTCTCAAGAAAAGTGGCGTTTCTAAGCAACGAGCTGACTCATCTCTTTCGACCTCAGGCAACCAATCTGCATTTCAGCATCATCAGCCTCAATCCCAGGCAATCGCCATTGTTCACTCCTACCACGTCGCTCGCTCTCGTCGTCACCACGCCGTCGAGTCCCAGCCACGACGCGTCGCCATCAAAAAAGAAGCTCAGGCGACGGCAATCATTGTTGTTTCGTCAGCTCAGTCCCTCAGCACTTTGAGTTGGCCATCTGAGCAGAAACAGCAACCATGGCTACCGCTGGAGTTGCGCAAGACCCGTTCGCCGTCTACAAGCAGCAGCAAGAGGAATTAAAGAATGGCCAGAAGAAGACTGAGTTTCGGGAGAACCTCAATTCGCGCTTGATGTGTACCGAGTGCAAAGAGGATCCCCCCAACTTGACGTACATCCCCTCCGTTCCTATCTATCGGCACATAAGAATGGGGACTAACATTGTTCTACAGTGAGGAGTTCTCGAGCGGCGACCTTGTCTGTGCCACCTGCGGTTTGGTCTTAGGCGATCGCATCATCGATACTCGATCCGAATGGCGTACCTTTGCAAACGACGAGAACAATGACGACCCCTCGCGTGTCGGCGACGCAATGAACCCACTCCTCAACGGCTCACAGCTCGAGACAAGTATCGCATTCGGTGAAGGTGGTCGCGCTCGAGAGTTGCACCGTGCGCAGAACCGTTCGCAACTAGATAAGGCAACAAAGGGCCTTCTCGCTGCCTATGGCGACATCAGCTCACTGTGCGATGCTGTCCACATCCCCAAGACCGTGCAAGAGAGCGCCAAGCACATCTACAAGATGACAGACGACGCCAAGCTCTTCAAGGGCAAGTCGCAAGAGTCCATCATTGCTGGCTGCATCTTCATTGCATGCCGCCAGGCTCGCCTTGCCCGTACCTTCAAGGAAATCCATGGATTGACCAATGTGTCCAAGAAGGAGATTGGGAGGACGTTCAAGCAACTCGAAAAGTTCTTGATGACCCAACGAGAGCATGATGCAGCCAATGCCAACCTGTACTCCCTCGATACCTACGAGAACACCAATTCCACCGGTGCGGAGGAGCTTTGTGGCCGGTACTGCAGTCAGCTCAACTTGCGCAACCCCCACCAGGTGGAAAAGTACTCGAGATTGCTGGCGTCCAAGAGCTCTACGGTCAAGGACCTGGCTGGACGATCGCCTCTCTCAGTGGCTGCTGCTTGCATCTACATGATCTGCAACTTGTTGGATGATCCTCGTCCGTCGCGTGATATCGCCACCGCAGCGGGTGTCAGCGATGGTACCATCAAGACCGCATACAAGTTCCTCTACCAAGCTAGAGACGAACTGATTGAGAAGTCATGGCTAAAGCCTGATGGCCCTGGTAACATGGCCAAGCTGCCCAGCAACTAGGCCTTGATGGGGCCATGCGCCAAGAAGCACGCTGCCAGAAAGGCTCACAACCTTGGGCGGATCTTAGGTCATCAATCCATCATAAACAAGTCTCGGTCGCTATCGAAAGTCACTGGCCATGGCCGCGTCATTGAAGAGCCTAGTAAACAATAGGGTGATTCCATTGGATTATGCTGGCATTTCTTTGTTCTCTTTCCACCTCCACGGAAGGGCCATCCAATCGCATGCATGTGTTGAAGTCATTTGAGGAACTCTTGAGAATAGAGCTGCCGCCGACTCCACATGCATTATTTTTTGCTGGATGTAAAACTCCAGCATGGTTAACTGAAAGCCAGCAACAAATTCAAAAACTGCGAAATGTCTATTTCCACCATTGGTTGATCTGAAAAGGTTTCTTATATGGTATAGAATGTCTTATGTCACGGTTTGGCATGGCTCGCAGCGAAATGGAAGTCCACAGGTTATGTGGCAGGCGTTTGGTTTGGTTTGGTTTGGTCTGGCCGGATTTTGCCCACATATCTACTGGCCCTAGATTGTAGACGCAATAAAGCGGATTTGATAAAAGTCTCTATGCCTTGTTGTGCTCGATAATCTTGATGGTTCCGTGAGCCGCCATTTCATTTATTTGAGATACCCATACGGTAAGAGGCGAAGTCGGCCATGTTCAGTCCTAGGTGTTACAGTCGTCTCCCTTGAGCCAAGTACATAGAACACTCAGAACCTAGGAATGAGGCCAAATTATACATGATATGAGCTTGGAGCATTGTGCCTTGGACAAGAATAGCCAGTTGCGGCTGCGAAATCGGCAAGCCTCTGTTGGCCCATGATAGTCCCTCAACCCTGCACAGCTCCCCATGATCAGATGTCGGCTAGTTGTCCGCAACATAGCCCCCATGCAGTGGAAAGGCCGATTGACAACACAATTTAACAAGCTCATCTGCGGTGAGACATAAAATTACACCTCTTAATATTGAAAGAAGGGCCCTAGAGCACGCTACTGGTGGGCACTACTGTATGTAAATAGGCGGATAATGTTTCCCCATACTCTACAGAAGTCCCCTACACTTGTCCCAGGGTTTCGGTACTTGATCTTGACATGCCGATGAGCGGGAAAGCAAGAAATTTCCATTGCCGTAGGAGGAATCCATACCTCGTGATTGGCTTGTGGGGAACCGTTTATAGATTTGGATTTTGTCGATGGCCCGAATGGGTAAGGCGAACCGCCCGAAGGTTCTGTCAGCGCTCTAGAGACATGTGTTTGATGGTGTGGGCAATTGGCAGCCACGCTCTACATATTGGCTGTTGATATATAAACCAGGGTTGTCGGTTGTTCCTTTATGTATCTCGAACCTATTCGAGAGCATAGCTCATATGGTGAGATTTGAACTGAGCGTGGCCCACGCTGGACACAGGTCGACTTACTAACACTGATATTTATAGGTACTTTGCCCGACGGCCTACAACGAGATGGAGCTTAAATCCAAAACTATCATTCAATTCCAACGTGCAGGAAGATGTTTGTGATTGGCTTTCTCGGGGATCTTATGGCCGCGCATTTTGCTATGCAAATCGCCGGATCTCCCTCCCTTGAACAGTCGCGATCGTAGCGAGGATTCGGCTACAGCATACCGGCAGAAATTCGACTACAAGCCCAGCATATTCATCCTGCCCGATATACTGAACGAGCCCGACGATTCCATGTCGCTCGTACGTTATCTTCTGTATTCGAATGAGTTTGACACTCGAGGCATCTGTGCTACGACGTCGTGGTGGCTTCCGAACGAGACCCACTGCACATGTGTAGAGAATCAGACCGTGCAGAACGCGTGGCTGGCTGAGGATATCCGACTGGGGCCGCTCGGATCTCAGTATCCTCAGATCATTTACACCATGGAGGGCGACACGCCTAGCTTCCTATGGCTGGTTCCGAACGGACTTGTCTACCGCGACCACATCGACTGGGGAACATGGGGCGGTAGATACAATCGACCAGTGGCTGGAGATGACTGGGTTGAGGGAGGTGCCTCCAACCATTTCGTCAACACTCATCGAGACTGCCATTGGCGCCGACGGGGCGACTCGGGCGACGCATCAAGCATCAATTTGGCGGTGGCGGGCAGCATACCAAGAGGATTCCCGGCTCACATGCAGTGGACTCTGACGCTAAAGTTCACCGGTCAACGTGAATTGACATCAGGGACCTGATCCCTTTTTCCTCAAGGGCACCTCCAAGCAGACCTACACCTTCAGTGCGAGCTTGACGTGTGATCCCGACTCTCCAGCAGACAACGGTAAGCTGTCATTCGAGTGGGCTATGTACTCCGACACAACGGAGTTTCTGACGGACCTTGATGTCCAAATAGAGGTAATTGGTGAATTAGGCGGTGTATTAGAAGTGAATGATGCTAGGTTCTCCAATGCGACACTGGGCCAGCAGATACAGATCATTGCGCCGGAGCTCGAGGGGAACCCGGATACTGGGCTTTGGACAGATTTCCATCTCCTCTTGCAGGTCACCAATGGTGCTGGCAAGTACCCTATCAGGAAATATCTGAGGATCGTCTGCGAGTCCGAAGTTTAGTCAGATAGCTAGATTCAAGATTTTTTCGCTACTGAGGCTCAATCAGCTTCGCTGCGAATCAGCGACCCCTCCATCAGTGATCGACAGAGCCGTTATAGACCCAATGGCAGGCGACCGGTCCTCTAACTGATGTCATTAGGCAGCTTACGCAGTTACATTGGCGATTGTGGTTGAGCGGGCGTTGATCTGCGGTGCCTGCAGCAGGCTACACATCTATGTATGTCGGTCAGATGCACCCGCTTATTGTCACACACCACGAGCTTCTTGGCAGTAGCCTGATGGACAAAGACCCGGAACCCACAAAAGGCCGATTAGCACTAATTGGATTGGGATTGGAGCATCTAGCCTCGCCCGTCACGTTTGAGGTCTAGAAGCCGTACGTCCAAGTTAGCAGAGCGTCATTCATTGAGGTCTGCAGCAGCGGATGACTGTCCTGGGGGGGATGCAATAAACATCGTCAGAATCAGTGCCAAGATAGGCAGGGCGAGCTACTGCGAGGTTCAACAGAGCAGAGCCAAGGTCATCAGGCTGAGGAAAGACATGGTGAGACAGCAGCAAGAATAAGTTAGACTGCTTGCATCGCAACCCTTGTGCCGGCATGCAGATAGGCCCCGGTCCACTAAGCGGGGTTAGCCGTGCCCCGGCCTGGGGTCCGGCACGACCGTTGACCGAAGTGGAAAAAGTCCATCTAACGGCAATGTCTTGACCTCTCTTTGCTCATCCATGCATAAGAAACCCCGGGAAAAGTCTCCCTCGTTGAATAGTACTGCCATCTTGTACAATGAAAGGATCACCACAATCTATGCGACAACAGAGTCGTCGGATCGACTGCGCATTTGGGGTTCTAAACTGGTAAGGCTGGCTGCCTCCGCATCAGTGGTCAGCTCAGCCGCGATGCTGCCTGACCAAGTCGCATCGCCGGCCAATGGTTACAAGACGTGGAACAACGGATCCTGATCCGTCGCCTCTCGCGCATGCACAAGGCAACAGGGCGCAATGTTGTGGACTATGAGAGTGAATTCGATGGCTCATTCGGTCCATGGGTCGTGCTGCCTGGTGGGAAATGTGGAGTAGCTCCGGTGGCTGCAGGCCATTGGTCGGTAAGAGTCACACAACGATTCTGAAAACGATATATCGTCCCTTCGTTCTACGAATCTGACCTCTAGAAAATTTCCATCGCATTTTATTCCCTTTCACTTCCTGTCCCCATTTCTCAAAGCTGGTTGGCGGGTACTGACCACCTCTTGGCACCTTCCTGCAAATTTCTAGACAGACCAACTATCCTCATTTCACAACTTGGCCACTACAGTCCTTACAATGGCCCCCAGCATTCTCGTAACCGAGGAGGGAGGTTGTGAGCCCACCTCTTCAAAGAAGGATGTGATCATTCCCATCGTCAATGGCCATGTCAACGGCAAGAAGGAATCTGACACTTCCAACGGCGAGGCCTCAGCCAAGGCTGACGACGTCAAGGATGAGGCAGAAGTGAAGAACAAAGAGTCATCAGACGGAGAGCCTCAAGACGACACCATGAAGTGCGAGATCAAGCATCTCGATCGTCGTTATGACGATAAAGACGAGCAGTACTTCGAGGAGCGGAAGAACGATGTTGAGAAGCCCAAGCAGAAGGACTGGTGGCGGCTGTTTGCATTCTGCCTGGTCAGACACTACGACACTGAGAATGAGCTCAGCTACACACGGCTCTACGTGAACCCACAGCCCATCAGGCAATTGCTTTACGATGTCATTGGCAGCTACCCCTCAGACCCGATTGACGTGGATGATGTCCAGATCGAGGCTCCATATCACGCACTATTCCATTACCGAGAAGAGATCGAGTCGCAAGGCACCAAGCGATTCGAGGAAGACGAGGACGACGAGTCATTGTCACAGCTCAAGTTGCTGCTTTCCTGGATCGACACACATTTTGAAACGGACACTGCGGCATACAAGAGATGCGTCAATGGCGATGTCAAGGCTATCGGATACGACTATCTATGGACGCTGTTCCCGCCCAACACAATCATCTATAGTGAGCTTCTCGAGCAGCATCGAGCCTTCCGCGTCACGGAGTCGTGGTACGATTATGGCGAGTTACCAGGTCTGGGCCTGAAGGTGAAGTTCGTCGACTTCGACGGCGAGCGACTCGGCAACCGCAAGATGGAGCTATTCATTCCCAAGTACGGTGGCACACAGGATCTTGGCGAGCTGCCCACCATGCCGCTTCATCTACTGGAAGATGCCAATGCAGTGCGTGAGGAGCTGTACGAGCGTGGCAGGACCTTTGAGAGCTACATCGGCCAGCACTTCGTCCAGTACAACGGAATCGCGCTCAAGAAGATGCAAAAGGGGTACGCGCGCTTCAATGTCACCGGGCGTGTTATGATCGATTGCAAGACCTACCATCGAATCGAGCCTAACGATTCGTTCCATGTCAAGGTGTTGACTAATGATGAATCTGCCAAAAATGATCGCGCACGCAAGCGGGCTCGTGGCAACACCGAGTTCGTGTCAGAGGAGGTCGTGCATGACAGATTGTCCGATGAGGATGTCTTGCTCTGTAATGCTACAGTGCGAGGCTACTCATTTACGGCCAAAAAGTTCCTCGAGTTCTTCGCTGATCAGCTCTTCCCCATCGAGTGGAACACGCGGTGCTTCGATGATCTGGTATTGGACGCCGGCACGAAGAAGACCGTGCAAGCACTCGTGTCCACTCATTCAGAGAAGCGCGAGACCTTTGACGACATCGTTAAGGGCAAAGGCCAAGGTCTTGTGTGTGTGCTGCACGGCCCACCGGGAGTGGGAAAGACTCTGACGGCCGGTATGTCCTTGTGCCATGGATGACTGAATTAACAATTACTGACGTGTGAGCAGAGTGTGTGGCTGAGTTCGTTCGACGGCCTCTCTACATGGTATCCTCGGGTGACCTCGGTACCACCAGTGGGGATCTCGATCACCAACTAACACGGATTATGGACATGACATCGACGTGGCGCGCAGTGTTGCTCATCGATGAAGCTGACGTCTTCCTCGAGAAACGATCCCTCCATGATCTGCACCGCAATGCCATGGTCAGCGTCTTCCTTCGTGTCCTAGAGTACTACTCTGGCATCCTCTTCTTGACCACGAACCGGGTGAACACCTTCGACGATGCATTCAAGTCGCGAATCCACATTCCGATTAGGTATACCGATCTGTCGGTCGAGTCGCGCATGCAGATCTGGCGCAACTTCTGCAAGATGGTGCCAGGTGGTGTAGACATCGATGATGTCGGCATCGCCATCCTTGCAGAGCACGACCTCAACGGTCGACAGATCAAGAACGTCATCAAAGCGGCCGAGAGTTTGGCGACATTCGACAAGATCAAGTTGGATCTGAAGACTTTGCAGCAGGTCACCAAGATCCAGGCTACGTTCGAGAAGGACCTCACCAGCTTGAGTGGCGTGGACTATACGGCACCAGGCGCATCGAGGAAGGATTCTGATAGCCGACACATGTTCCTGTAGACAGCTTTTCTGGATGCATTTTGTGTTTGATACCTGTGCTGGATTCATCATTTGGTTGTGTTTGCGGCGTCCGGAGATCTCGAGACTTTCGCCGTCGGATCAGGCGAGGCTTTCAACAGATGTGATGTCTTCACGGTCGGTTATGCTTCGATCCATTCGGACTGCTTTATGGTCACGTCTTTACATTAGGACGCTGGCTTCAGGGTTCATAGTATCGTTGGTAGACAGTACAATCCCGATATTTCAGTAAACCCATAAGTTGTCTGGTTGTCCATAATATTTAGGCTGCATGACAGCAACCACTTCACGTAAACGTGCTTTTAAGGCGAAGAGACAGGCTGCATGCAGTGTCATATATGCAACGAAACTTATAATCTTATGTGGGTGGCGACGATACCCGAAATAGGTACCGCATAAGTTCAGCCACGCTGAAAGCTGGTAAATCGGGCGCTTAATTGAAACCTACAACACAACCAATCATTGCCGGCTTTCTCTTTCGACGACCAGCGTGCACGTGAAACTATGCTAAAGCCAGTAATCTCTCAGCTAAAAGTTTTTGCTCGTCTCAACTTTTCATCTTGAAGTTCCATTCTGCCTTGCCCAAGCGTTTCGGACGACCCCGCGTAATATATGCCACGCAACTCCCCAAGTCTTTACGCGTAGCTAGAGAAGACAGCTATCATTGGCCGTAAGATTATCGGGATGTTGCCATGACTTTGACTACACTCTCTCCCGACTGCATCTTCCCCGACCGCGACGTGAACTACGTCGCAGCTCCACCACCACGGTCCATACTGGGTATCGTCTGGCCTTGCGTCTCGACTCTCATCGCTTCCATCTACTCGGCGCTCCATCTGGAGGTGGTCGCCGATAAAAAGGCGACTTCAACGATTCCAACGTCAATGCACGCCGGCGGTAGACCTCAAAGGTCGCTCGCGCGCCCCGGAGCTGCGTATAGACCTGCAACCTGGCCCTCAGATATGTAAGAGGACCATGTCATGACATTGGTAGTTCCGTTCCAGCCTCCTTCTAGAGCGATTTGTTGACAAGATTCCGATTGTTCTGCTCGTCCAACATAGACCACGTAAGAAGCTGTGCACATAGTCGAGGACCCCCTTGATCTCGCGCAATCAACACCAGCCGGGCAGCTAGACCCCCGTCAGCAGACCGGCATCAATTCGGCAACATGAAGCCTCGAAGATGCTTGAAGCGACTGCTGCGTTCGTTCGGTTATCTTACCACCGACGTCGCTTATCAATTTTGAGCGGAAATGGCCGCTTACTGTATGCCAAGAATCTTGGTATTGTCCTCGATGCTGTGCGCAGGCGTTGACCCGTTGACTGATGAGGGTAGAAAAAGAGTACCGCTGTGTAGCTCTTAAAGTTCTGACTGTCCCTAACACCAACGCCGGGTTACTGATATTTTGCCCATACTCTGGCTGCCTTAGTACGCTACGATGTATGCCGTAGCGGTTCGACGCCCTCATGTCTCTAAACGAGGCGGCTTGCCAAAGCCTTTCGGCTTATGACGCGTCTCAAGTCATTGGTCCGCAACTCAGAGCATTCCTCATACATATGCTCATCCATACATACCGGTATACGCGATGTGCCCGTCCCCGCACCCCCCATTTTTTCTCGCAAAAAATTATCGGATCGGAAACCGAGCACGATACCGAGCACGGACCCGCAAAACATTTCTCATCGCATAAACCGTGCGGAGGTCGCGGTCATTAGTCATGAGCCGCCCCACTTTTGCACTACTTTCTAAACAGATGGAAGTCAGTTGCAGCTGACAATGCTGTGTTCCACAACTGAGCTCAGCTGAGCTGTAGCTGCTACAAAATCTGTCAGCTCGTCAGCAGCTGAGAGCAGTCTTCCCAGCTGGCTGGTCGACAGCTAGATGCCAGCTGTTGCATCCCTATGCACAAGTGGGGCGGCCCATGACTTTTGACGGCGACCTCCGTCCCACTCCCCGCTTGCATTACAATGGGGCGTTACAGTGGTTGCCAGTCTTATCAAACAGCTTGAGTAATTATGGACCCAGCGGCATTATGCGACGCCTCCTGGTTCGGCAATTGCTGAGGCCGGGCACTCATTTATGAAAAACATGGAAAACACTCCGAAACCCACCTAAATTATAGGTCAAAGTAGGTATCCGGAGTCCGTTCGAGTCCGTTGGGCCTTAACACCGTGATCAGGGAGGCTTGGCAGCCAATCAATGATTGTTTTACTCAACAAGTGGAGATTCCTCAATCGGTTTAATTTATTTTCGAGTTTGTTCCGTCTCCCGGATTTTCCGAGTTGCATAACTGTGCACAAACTTGAAGTATAAGATGCGATCTGCAGTCCTATACATCGCCTGTAAAAAATCAATCCAATCATCCAGCCTCTAGTTACGCTCTTGACTTTACCCTCCAAAATGACGATCGACCTAGCCGAGAAATACGCCTTGGAGCGGAACAAGCGCATCCGCCCCGATGGCCTCAAACAGTACATGGATACCCGCACGCCTGGTGTTCAGGACCTCGCGACGGACCCATGGGTGGACTACGATGCCCTAGCTAAGCAACCTGTACCTTTACGAGATGGCAGCCATATTCGATTCATGATTATCGGTGCTGGGCACAACGGCCTTTTATTTGCGGCTCGACTTATTGAGGCTGGTTTCAAGACTGAGGAAATCGTTATTCTCGACACGGCTGGCGGATTTGGAGGAACCTGGTACTGGAATCGCTACCCTGGCCTTATGTGCGACGTAGAAGGATATGTTTATCTTCCGTTGCTCGAAGAGACTGGGTACATGCCGAAACACAAATACTCGTATGGTGCTGAAATCCGTGGGCAGTCGGAGAGAATTGCTGCGAAGTGGAAGATCCAAGCCATGTTCTGTACGAAAGTTCAGGAGCAGAAGTGGGATGACGACAAGAGGCAATGGACCGTTAAGATTACTCGAAACCTCGGCCCTAGCCGTGAGCCAGAGAACATGACTGTCACATCTCAGTTTATTCTCTCTGCAGGTGGTGTCCTCAGCATTCCCAAGGTCCCAAAGGCCCCTGGCTTTCAAGAATTCCGACGTTCCCACCATGTTTTCCACACGTCACGCTGGGATTACAACTACACCGGTGGATCTCAGCAAGATCCTTCAATGGTCAATCTCCAAAACAAAAGGGTTGCCATTATCGGCACTGGTGCCACCGCTGTTCAAGCTGTGCCTGAGCTTGCCAAATGGGCCAAACACCTTTACGTCATTCAGAGAACACCGTCCTACTGCGGTGAACGAAACCAGAGGGAAACCGATCCCCATGCCTGGGCGCAGATATCCGGACATCCAGGGTGGCAACGTGAGAGACAAATCAATTTCAATCACTTCGTTACCAACGATCCCGTGGATGTCGATCTGGTCAATGATGGCTGGACAGCCACACTTGGGGCCGCCGGCTTGATTGGTTCACCGCGGCGTGTCACACCAGAGACTGTCGACCAGTTCATAGACGAGTTGGTGCAGGTCGATACGCCACAAGCGAACAAGGTCCGGGACAGAATCGGCCGAGAAATCCGCGACCCTTTGATCGCAGAGAAACTCAAGCCGTGGTATCCTGGGTGGTGCAAACGACCGACTTTCAACGACGATTACCTGCAGTCTTTCAACCGACCTAACGTCACACTCGTTGACACTGATGGTAAAGGAATTGAGAATTTCACGGAGCTCGGCCTGAAAGCAGGAGGCCAGGAACTCGAGATCGATGTGCTGATCCTAGCCACCGGTTTCATCTCCGGAGGAACCCAAACACCATCAGAACGCTTAGACGCGCCTATCATCGGCCGGAACGGGAGGTCGATTGAAGACAAATGGACAAGTGCCGACTTTGGGACTCTGTTTGGGATAACTCTACATCAATTCCCCAACTACTTTGCCAGCTTCTTCCCTGGTGGAACCGCTTCATACAATTTGACCTCGGGGTACGATATCGGTGCTAAGCTCATTGCCTACGTTATCGCCGAAGCGTCTCGTAAGGCAGAGGATCCCGACAGATTGGTCATTGAAGCCTCCAAGGCCAGTGAGGACTTGTACGCTAGGGAAGTGAGCAGTCGGGCCTTGGGGTCTGCAGCTTTGAGAATCTGTACCCCCACATATTTCACAGGTGAAGGAACACTCACACAACGGCCGGCTACAGCAGAAGAGGCTCGACTGAAGGCAAAGAAGGCGAACTGGGGGACTGGTATCAACGAATTCCAAAAAATGGTGGAATCTTATATGAGCCGACGTGAGAACATATTGGAAGGGTTTGAACTCAGCTGTTCGTGAGAAGGTTCTGCCAACACGAGGAATTGTACCGACAACGCGCACTGCAAGTATATATATATATAGCTCTTTCTCTTCCAATGCAACGCGTATAAGACAGTACATCTTGCTCAAGAGATGCAAGGTGATTATGAAGCTGAGAATTCTGGTTGATCCTAAGCCAATCAAGTACCGAATAGCATTAAAATTTACACTGATGGGCATTAAAAGAGAAATGTATTGATCCAAACTTCTTAATGCCTTCTGCCGCCTAATTAAACAACTCGAAGTTGACCAGAAAATAACAATTATGGAAACTTATCTCCGCACAAGTGTAGCTCGCGCCTGATGTTTGTAATGGGGTCGGGAAAATGTTTCTGGCATTTGAGTGAGATAGGACCGTTATCGAGTTGATAGCATCGACGGTCGTCAAAGTTCTGTTTCGCTAACAGCTTGCCTCTTCTATCGCCACCCATGCCATCTCTAGTCCACTTAAGAACGTTTGTGATACGTTCGTCGTTGTTAGGGCTGCTAGTCCCAAATATATACACAGTGCTCGATCCACGTGGCTTCCAAGGTGTGTTAAGAGGTACTCACACCGCTTGTTCATCACCAGTCTGTGACGGGCTATAGATAATGATCCGGCGCAGCCCCTAAAGACGTGAGCTCAGGAGACTTCAGCCACAGCTCATGTCTGCTGAGTAATAACTCAACTACACTGTCAAGCGCTCAGGTTCGGAAGCGGAAGTGAGTTTTGGTGAGGGCGCTTTTATAGGCAGATTCCGCCTCTATAGGCTGAGGCCTAATGCCACCAGAGCAGGCTATTTCTACGCAGGTGATGCAAGGCTAATCCAAAAACGGGTCGTTCGCCAAAATCCATGCGATATGGCAAATCTTTTGGTTCCTCGTCGACATAATCTTCAGGCTTTCAGGTCATCTGCCCATCTCTCAGCTCGAAGTTGCGGTCGCAGGTTTGCTGTACTTTCTCTCGTCACGTGGTGCCTCTAATTTGACAAGCCCAAGGCAGTCAATATCGGCACTAGGGTTTACTTCCGTATACTACCCAAACCAGTGGTTCAGCTTCTCTAACACAGGCTTCATACTCGGAGAATATTTCCGGCCTTCCTGCTACAAGCATGGAATGGCAGAGCATCAAACTGTCAAAGGAGATAAAATCAAGCATCCAGAAGTTAAATAAAGTAACCTAATCCATTTCAAAAGAGATTCTTTAACGTGGCTAAGTATGGATGATAAAGGTGAAAAAAGTCATAGCATAGACACAATCGCAAGTCTCAGTATATGTAATTTGACAAGCTTATTTGTCTTACCTTTCGGCGCCATTCATATGGTAGCCTAGAACGCGACCTTTGCAACACTGACTGATCAATGGTTTTGGAGGATATCTTCGTTTCGTTGGCATCTATCGTAGCTTTGCCTTTTATCTGGTTGTTCAAGGGGTTTCTTTGGTCACTAAACTGGGCTGTCCAATTGATCGGTCGGCATATCGGTTTCGTTGAAATAGTGCCAGACTGGACGTTCGACTCGCTCGTTCGGGTGGGTTTGTGCCCTTATATCGTGGCATTCCTTATTTTGATGGTGGAGATGATACGTTGCTTGCTGTACCTACCCTCCAACGCATACGTTGCCTCCTGGACGA
Source organism: Seiridium unicorne (assembly GCA_039778275.1). Taxonomy (NCBI): domain Eukaryota; kingdom Fungi; phylum Ascomycota; class Sordariomycetes; order Amphisphaeriales; family Sporocadaceae; genus Seiridium; species Seiridium unicorne. Next base: position 394,151 of record JARVKF010000279.1, read on the forward strand.
CAAATGTTCCACGCTTTGGATGATTCTTATCGGGTTGGCTCGAGTTAGGAGCTGTATAATGGCGGGTGGGGTGTCGACGTGTATCTCAATAACTATTGCTGCTGGCAAAATGGCGGCGGTGGCTGTTTGAGGTTGCTTTTATTGTTGATTGTGCTGTATCTTTGTTTTATAAGTCGATTCAGCTACGTAGATGAAGCGAAATCTACCAAATTGAGTAACAGATCTATCTAATGGTTTATATTCTCAGTGAAACAGGCGTGATTGCTTGTAAGTAACCTGGGCGTGGTGATTACCAGCCTGAATATCCTCGTTGCTAAGGCAGACAATCCAGACACATCCGGCGGCCGAATGTAGAACACGACGTACCAAATTGCTCGTAGCCCATATAACAGCATCATACCTACCATAACAGTATATTTCGTTGGGAAAGATACACTTTTCGTGAACGCATTAGTTCCTTCAGTATCCTCAGCCAACACCGGCTTTTCTTCTCGAAACAGGCATACAGAGAACAAATCCGTTTTCGGTACGTCCTATAGCCTCAATTAACAGACCCAGAACTAACGTGCCCTTGACAACCATTTTCACGCCGCCTTTATCTTGCCTAGGTCATTTCCATTACGATACCATTCTTGACTCCGCGATCATGAGCGACGCTTTAGTTAGATTGTTCGATGGATGCCAGCCATAGAGCAAAGTCAGCTCATTTACTCTTACATACAGACCGGGCATTTGTCCGGGCTTCATGTCCGTGCTGAGCTCGCAAGTGAATGATGGACAATACACGGAGATTTGTTGTCAAAGGTATAGAGCTCAAATTAATGTTACAAAGTTGCCAAGTGGCTGACGGTCGTGGTTTGGTAGTGGGTTTTCATTGGCCTCCAACGAATGCCAGTCTTTTGTGGCAACTCCAACACCAGTACTAGTGATTTCCGTGATCACGACCTCCGATGTATATAATATACGCGAGTCTCGGCTGTGACAACCTCGCACGAACCTATCACCCTTATATGGCGAGATGTCGATTTGAGCCTTTTTCCTGCGGAAGTTTCCTCTAGCTGACGAGACGAAGAGTCCTCGCTCGTGGCATCGGCAACGAAGGCGACCACCATACCCAGCCAAACTTCACTGCTAGATAATTCGGATCTAAGTCAAGAGGCTGAAATAAGCCTTGGAGTTGGTGTTGGTTTGTCGGTTTTGTTGTTTTTCCTAGCAATCTCCGTCTGGGTTTGGAGGAAACGCCAACATCAACGAGATGCCCATGGCCGCGGAATGCAGGAGTTAGACGCTGCCCATACAAGTGTATGGAAGCGGTTTCTCGGCAACTCATGGAGAGCTGAATTAGCAAGAATGGCCGGGCTCAAGGGCAACCTGCCGAAATGGATGCAAGCACGAGGGGCCATGAACTCGATGGTGCAGGCAACCCCATCAGTATGAGCTCGCTAGCCGAGCTGGAGGCTTGTTCACCGCAAAGGAGCCTAACATAAGAGTAATACTCAATCCTATGGCAACTTCTGATCTACCGACAAGTCAGGCTAATCCTTCCTCTACCAAAGTGAAGTGCTTGATGCTTGCCCAACCAATCGCGGTTAGTTAGCAAACATCAAGACAGAAACACCATGACCAAGCCGGAGATTCTAGCTCTGTGACGTTGTATATCTATTAAAGTCTGGTTGATTTGTTGATTCCCGGCATTTACTTACTACTGCATGTTATGTAACGAACGGCCTGCTTGCATTTCCGATATTCGACGACGTATCCGTTCTTCTTCGGCCCGGAGCAGTAAAATCTGCTCGTGGCGTTCTCGCTCTTCTATGATACTCGCCTGTCGTGCTCTTAGGTCCTCAACGGTTTCAACCCCAGTTGTCTCCTGCATACGTGCTCTGCCGCTCAAATCGGATGGATCATCATGCCGGCTATAATCACTGATTTCCGTCCGCTGGTGTGAGTACCCATTCGCCACGATAACACCGGAATCAGTAGCGAGTTCTGGCAACCGTCCACTATCAGTTCCAGACAGCTCGTGTGCACCCGACGAGAGGGACATCTGAAATTGGAAGGGCGTCAACGAGGTGGCTTGGGCATCCACCTCTGGCTTTGCTGGGTAGACCTCAGCATCCACCACCATCAACCCTGATCCCCCACGCTTGCCGTAATCTTGCGTCCCATGGCCATCCACAGGCGTAATTGACTTTCGTCTGCGTCGCTTGTAGAGCAGACAGCCAACTAGACCGAGTATTATAATGGCAAGTGGAACGGAAACCCCAATTGCAATTTTTGCGCCCGTCGACAGCCCACTGTCCGTTGTCACAATCGTGGATCCGCTCCCAGGAGACGACGAAGTGGTGATCGACGTTTCACCTGTACTAGAACCTGTGAGTGTAGTGGACGATGATCCCGTCGTAGACGCAGGGAGTGATGTTGGTGTCGTTGATGTGGTTTGGGTGGGTGAAGTGAGTGAAGTGATCACGGCGCTTGTCGGAGTGTTGGTGGCAGTCGGAGTGGTAACAGACTGAAATCTACTCGTTGAGGAAGCTGTCGGGTCGGTAGCATTCTTTGTACCACACTTGTCCTTGATGCTTGTCGTACAATTGCCCTGACCGGCTGCGCTGCCGGCATTGTCCGTGATGCAGTTTTCATAGGCTTGCTCACAGATAAACTTAAGTATCAGGCTTAATCAGTATTGTTCTCGGTGTCCATCAATCACCGTTCGAGTTGGGCGTCAAACTTACGTAAGGCAACGAGTTCACATACTCGTTCATATCCGGCGTGGTGCCATCGCTGCAAGCACAGTCGTAATCAAGCGTGGACTATACGGTTAGCTTGCATTCACGGACCACCGAACGGATTTTCCATACGGGATCACAGCTATCCTGACTAGTATTGCAGACATCACCGCAGACATTGGTCTCGGAGGTGCACCAGGTGGCTGGGTCAATTCAAGTCAGTTGGTCGTCGTGCTTCATTAGGTAATACATAGATAGACTAAACATGACGAGAACGCACCTCTTTGTGAAAGACTCACGGAGCTAGGATCAATAGTAAAGGCGGAACTGCCCGCAGAAACAATAGTTGCGCATGCCAAGATGACGAAAAGCATCCATGCAGGCATTTCGTACGTATTGCATCACACCATTGCGTGGAACAACGATATGGAGAGGATGGATGTCTGAGAAACCAGCTTTCCGCTCGAGGATGTGACTTCTTGAGATTTATCCGATTTTGCACTTTCTTCTCAGCCACCACCTCGAAATTGAAGAAGCAGGCGCACTCGCGCTTGAGTTTCAGGAAGGAGGAAGACCGAGCAGCATTGGATCAGCCACACAGACGGGACCGAATCATTCCTCGTTACTTACATTAGCGTTATGCAGCTTACTAATATTGTATGATCATCTCATGTGAGCCGTGGGCAAGGCTGAGCTGCAGCGGAGATGGTCCAGGAAAGCTGCAGCTTAGAACCAAGCCCATACTTGCACCCTGAAGCTTTGAAAAGCTTGTGCTCTCAAGACTCTGTTACCAGACATGAATATGGGCTTTATTTTGAAAACTTTCTGATGAGTCCTTGCTTTTCTCGCTATAGGTAGGTCTCTGGTTATATGTACCTTGCCAAAAGGTGGGGTAGAAGGGGTGGGGCGGAGTCTGCATGGAACATGCCAAGAGAAATCCTATGTAGAGCAGGGTAGCAAGCTATGTTTAGCGTACAAAAGCACCCCGCAAGCCTATATCATTTGGACGGCTCTAGCCTGACGATCGGCGGTATTTATCGCCTTACAATGCAAACAGGGTGCAAACGCCACAATTCGGCAGCAAAGGTTGATCATACCGATGCGTATCCACAGGTGCCGAGCTAGTCAACCCGGGCAAAGTGTATACTCTGCTTAGCAAATGATCACTCTAAGTACCCCATTGATTGATAGCAAGAAGATCTAGTCTAGAAAACGAATTCGACAACATATCTAGTGGAGTGGTAGGGATCGAGTCAGTCCACCCCGCGAATACGATTACCACGATACCTAGTAGTTGGGGACAAATGGAAACACATTCGCAAATTGCTACTAGGATATCACGTGGAGCTCAAAATATGGTATAATAGAGGTGGAATCTCTTTACATGCTCCCTGCCGCTGTTTGAAAGATTAAGATCCCGTAAGTATAATCTTATTCGTTTCGTCGCGGTATGTTCCGATACAACAGAAATGCGAGTCGGCGGCTTTTGCACAGACTGCGCAAGCCATTCCGTGATTGCTGTGTTGACCTCATCAGGTTTCTCCAATGTAGGCCAATGACCAGTATCGTCCAGTAGATAGGCCAGACGGCTTGGAGTTGGAGCTTCTCTCCTCCTCCTTCTTCACCACACACAATATACTGCTTCTCACCCATAATGCGTGCCCATCAAGGTATACTTCCCGTAGATTGTATAGTACTTCTTCTGAGCGTCTGCTATCGTTGAGATAGCAATGTCGTTGATTGGATCGTAGTTTGCGCCGATGAACAGCACTGGCATGTGCAGATATCCATCATTGTTCCATTTCTCCAACGAGGATGCGCGATTGCCAGCATGATTCAGATACCAGTTGTCGGCGCCCTTAAACCCGGTCCTTTCCATGAATGCATAGATCTCCTCTAGTAAGCCTTATGCAACGCAAAGTGCTTGTGCTGGGATAGTCGGAAGCATAGGTGGCGGCGCAAGTAAGCCGCCGAACCAACCGCCATTCTTCGTCACAGTGGCTGTGATGCCTGGCTTGCCCAACTCTCCGGGGTCTCCTTTGGCGTATATCGCTTTAAAGATTCCGCCCACGTCCTCCTCGGAGAGTTCTCGAAGTAGACCTGGTAGTCATACTGACCGCTCGGATGAATTTCTTCGGGAAACACTTCGCGTTTGATATGGCCCGTCGTTTCTTCCAGAGCCAGCTCGCCAGTATGGTACGGTCGTGCCAATCCCACTACTGCCACTTTCTTCTCTGGATAATGCTGCATAATTCAGTGGACTGCATCGGAAGTTGCTATAGGTGCACTTGTACACTTACTGCGGCAAAGCTCCATACTGCCACAGCTCCCCAATCCTGACGTACAAATGCTATGCTTAACAGTGTTTACCTGTACAGAGTTGCTGATGGCAAGACTGGGAACCTGCGTACCGATCCATATAGCGGCTTCACGCGCACAGTGAGCGAGTAGGATGCCATGACCTAGTTGATTCTTCCTAGTGAATAATCTTCAACTACTTTTGACACAGATGATCTACCGTATCCTAGTGGGTGATCAGTTTACTTCTCCAGTCACGCGGGCCCTTCTTCGAATTACCAGGCATATCAGTGGCAATAAATCCATACCTCAGTGCTGCCAGTGCTTCGGTCTGCTCATGCAATGTCTTGGCAGTCGTGGGCCAGCCATGACACAAAATCATCAACGGCCCATCGGGTGGACCGGCTGCCAGGTAAAATGTCACCTGTCCATTTCGGCGAAGGTATTCATGCTCATCTAAAAGTACCATGGTTTTTCGTGTTTATCGGTAAATTTATTGGAAGATGCACCAAGAGCGTTCATAGAGTCTTGTATTTACGTCGTCTACGCAGCCCGCTTCCGTCGGAAAAGTATTTATGACCATCCAAGCCCGTCGGCGCCGCAATTTTTCCGTTTTCGACTGTCAGCATTTGATCGGCGTTGGTGTGGTCAAGCGCTATTTGTTGGGAGCTATCATGTGACAGGGACTTTTCGAGTAGCCGTATAGTCACCGGCCCACAGAAATATCGTGAATTCAGCTCGGATATCAGACCGATCAACTCTTGCTTCATATCGTAATTTCACATGTGTCGATGTCCGGCTAGAATCCCTAATCCAGTGATTTCAGTCAGCCGCGGAGAGGTGGGCCAGCTACAATACGACTTGCCTGGTATTCCATAGCGTGACAAGTAATCCCATCTAGGTTACTATGGAAATACGGCCGTGAACTTCTTCCAGACTTGTGTCTCACAACGAAGGTACTCCGACAATCCACTGGTCCCGACCGACTCACTGCTACTACTGCTTGTCCAGCCGCTCGAGCTAGAGTAGTTTTCATCGAAGGACGTGCTCTGATAGAGGGCGAATGCAGGTGCGGCGACGAATAAACCTGCAAATGCGCCCACCCCTATGTCAAGGAGAATCCCAGTCCAGTGTCTCTGTGCAGCTCTGCGCCGTGCACCGTCACGTACCGGCAGCAACCGGAGACTGGCAGCCATCCATACCAGTGAGAAGATTGGATAAATAATGAGGATGGGAATTGGAATGCCAGAATCCGAGCTTCCGAGACCAAGGGCACCAGTGATCAGGAGGACGGCACACAGCACGCCCTGCAATAAGCAGCTTAAGCTGTTGGTGAAGTTAAACAGATGTTTCGCCCACACTCCAATCCGGCCGGCTAGGGCCTCACCATATCGCACCCGACAGTCGATGCATAGCGGCAGAGCCGTAACGGCCACTGCCAAGGCCTTGACGATCTTGACGGCCGCATTGGATTGATTGGAAACGTTGGCAGCGACCCACAGGATCTGCGAGATGGGAGCGTACAATGCCGTCCAGACCCAGCCCACCCAGCCAAGGAACGTGACATCACGGTTCAGCGGGCCCCAGGGGTTACGCGAAGACGCCATCTTGGGGGCGTGCATCTTGAAGGTTCTCACGTCAGAAGGGCTCGGCCAGATAACGCTGAAAAATCCGGGTCTAACCGGGATGGTTTGCGGCGTTTGGTAGCTTATAGGATCGTGGGAGTCCCAGCCGTATCTCTGATAGCTTCCCTCCACGGGATGGGCCACGGCCTCGCGGCTGCTGATCTTCCCAGTCATGGGATAGATGTCGTCCTCTCCTTGCCTCAAGGCATCGTACTCGGGTTCCCAGGTACCCGTGATGTTTCGATACAACATGTATGCAGCTCCCCATAGGACGCGGAATAGTGCTAGCCAGGCGATCCAGCCCGTCATGAACGCCACGAACCACCCCGACGTCAGGCCGTTGACCACAGATCCGATAAATGCTGAGAGCATGGCGCTAAATGCGCTTGCAGAGGGCGAGAGCTCGCATGGCATGGTCGTTATTTCCCGGTTCGTGCAACGTGCAGTGGTGCGAAAAGGTCGCGCCTGTCAGTATGGTTGCTGGCAATGAGTAAAGCAAAGAAAGGAAGAGAAAAATGAAACCTAGATCCTTCGACCGTTGCGCAGCTTTGACCAAGGCAGAGGCGCCTAAGACGCATAGGGCAGTCCTGCCCGTTTGGGGTCTGAAACTGGCGCCTGGCAATGTGAAGCATGACCCTCGAACCTGCGATGGCTGATTTTAGTGCTTACGCTCCTCGGCCCGTACTATTCTGGTTGCCTGCCATGCCTGCTAAAGCAGCTAAAATTTACTCCGTGCCACTGCCCAATCTTAAGCTATCACTATTAAGCTTGATGATTCTGATCTCGCATCGGGCTTTGAATTTGAGTTGGATGTGCCACCTCTACACTGCCAACTAAAGATTCCGACAATTGCGAATCGACATCACCTTTCATCGCCTTTACTGCCTCAAAAAGTGACATGTTCTCGTTCACTTTGCCCTGGGACTGTCTAAATTGACCGTTCCGAACACAATTAGCGCTGTGCTTGGGCTGCTTCCAGTACCACAATATGATCATCTCTACCATAAGTGGTGCTATGTCAATGTGGTCGACGATCACTCTTGGTGGCAGCTCAGTAGCCTCGTGCGTTCAAAAGAAACTCAGGGTCCGCGCTTTTATTGGAACTACTGTAATATTCGGTCAATCAACATTGGTGCGACCTCTCGCCGATGCAGGATGGCTGCAACGTGCACCCATTCCCTCTCCGATCGGTTCACAGTACCTAGAGAAGAAACAGCGGGGCTTGCGACATGCTGGCGAGTAGGAGAGCGAGAGCGATGTCGTACTGGGTTCAACTCCCATGGAGAAGCACAAGGGTACTGGATAGCGTGGTGACACCCAAAACTCTGATTTGATAGTTTGCGGTGATATGGTCCTGTATTAGGTGACAATGCGCTACACTACCATATGGGTCACTCCAGAATCACACTCAGGAACATGAGTATTTAAGGGGGGAAAATGACACCGTCGATGTCGGGTGTCAGCACACCCTCAAGTTCACTCTATATCATTCATACTTGAACCAGCACACGATGCACAGTAGCTTACAGAAGGACAGGACGGGGCCGTTCACAAACGGGGAACTTGGGATAAATCCACAGCCGGTTGCCTACCCACGTTCCGAATTGACTGCCTCTGCGTTCCACCAACGGCCACTGGACTACGAAAGAATAAAATCATTGCTTGATAGCAAGGATGCAGGGAACATCGAGTTGGCGAAAGTCATGATAATTCAGAGGGCGAATGGGTACATGTGGGATAACATTTTGATTCGCGACTCTCCAGACTTTGGGGTCTATTGTGTTGGATGGACCCATCACGAGGTTGCAGAGCTCTGTGCCGCCCATGAAAGCGTGTTGAACCAATGGGGGCACAGCGGGACAAATATGGAAAGTCTGTGCTCTATTCTTGAGGAGTATTGGGGGAAATTTCATGGGGGCCCTTTGATTAAAGGTGTGGATGAGTATCTAAAGTCAGTTTCCGCATTCTGCGAAATTAACAAGGTGGTCTGCGTCGGTCTTGGTCGTCCAGTGGTGTTGAATTGTGCTGTGGGATCCTCGACCATGCAACACGTCCTTGCCAAGTACATCAAATTACAAGTAGAGAAGACTCAAAATCGCACTGTAGAACTCTACGCTGCAGATCCAATGTACGACCGTGTCACTGTCGACGGACTCGCTGCTTGGGGCTTCAAAATTCTCGATAACACATATCAACATCACGAGGCATTCACGATGGTTGACGATTCCACATTCTACATCACCATAGAAACTAGAACCTTGGCAGACTATATGGTTTTAGAGTACGCGCGACCAGCAGCTATGATGATCCAGTCTATTAAGAAGGATGTGACCGGCATCGAGGACGCAAGAACGGAGCCGTACTACCACTGGCACGAAGTATTGCACCCATTAACACGACGGATTACCGTTGAACTTCCTGGGCCCCCACGGTGCGTTTCTCTCGTATAGTGTAGGTCCTGGCCTCGCTGTACTAATGTTTGTTTTAGCCAGCTGCCGTTTAGTCCCAAGTGGCTTTGGGACATCCTCGATGAGGAATACAACCACAACCTGGCCTTTCCCACTGTCACCGGCGACGAAGAGAATTTTTGGCATCGAGAGATTGGGTTTTATACGCGAGAGCCATATAGCGATTTTATTTTTAAACCTATTTTATTTTCGATAATTAGTAAATAAATTTAATGTTATTTACTTTTTATTTTATATTTCCGGTTAATTTATAATATAATATTATAATTAATTATATAATTAATTAAATTAAGTGTTTTTTAAGATTTATTTTTTTATATTAAAAAATTATAATTAATAAAAAGGATATTATTTAAAAACGCTTTTTAAAATATAAATTTTATTATTTTATTTAACGGAAAATTTTAAACGTAAAAAAAATAAAATTATTTTTAAATAAATTTATTAATAAATAATAATTAAAAGATATAAATTTAATTATATAAATATTATTAATTATATTCGATTTATTTTAAAAGATTTTAATATATATATATAAAATTTAAAAAAAACGTTTAATATTATATTAATTATATTTAATTTTAAAATAATTACCGGTTATTATTTATTTTTTAATAAAATAATAAAAATATTAATATCGTATAAACTTATTTTAATTTTTTTTAATTTTATTATTAAAATAATATTATTAATTTAAATATTAATAATATTATAATAAATTAAATATAATAATAAATTATAACGAATTATATAAGAGAAATTATTTACTTGTATAAAATAAATTCTCTTAATATTTGCATTTTACCTATCTTATATCCCTTGATACTCTTGGTTCAAGCAACGGTGGCAGGAACTAAAGGACTTCGGGGGCTTCACAGGGGTTCCGTTGTCCCGTGGACGGAACAGCCGTCTCCGTATATGCCGGCAACGGCCCCACTCATCTATCGGCTGAGACGAATTTAGGCCCGGGATTGCCGAACTTATGTCTCTTCTTACTAGGCATCGGGCAGGTACAGCGACGCATAACTTGAGTTATAATGACGACGATTCGATTTTATCTCGAATTTTGCAATCCAGCTCTCTATACTTATAGTCCTTACACTCAAAATATCCCTCGAAATTTATGTACGCTCCGTACTCAACTTACACTCAGAGAGTGCTCTTTGTACTATACGAACTTGGATTGCAATATGAGCTTGAAAACATAGATACGACAAAGGGCGAGCACAAACTCGAGTGAGCATCTTGTCGAGAGCCCAAGTATTCCGGGCTGACCGTACAGCAGAATCCTGATTACGTCCAAAACCACCAGCCCTTCGGGGTAATCCCGGTTCCCGACGATGGTGAAGCCACTCTTTTCGAGTCCCGGGCAATATCTCGCTACTTAGTAGCGAAGTATCAAAATGCAACGGAGAGCCACTAGCTGATTCCTTATAAAAATAGAGATTCAACAGCCCATGGGGTATAGGAGCAGGCACTGAGTGTTGAATATTCTTACTTCGGTCTGTCAATGAAGACACTGTCTTATGAGCTTCTATTTAAGGAATGAGTTAAACAGGCCTGCTCTTGGATCATTCCTCAGACTGTATTGACTAAGTCGATCAGGCACATGGAGATAGTGACCCAGAACGTGTCCAGTCAGCCAAGGATACGCCGGGAAAGACGCTGTATTATTATGAGCTCGTTCACGGAAAGCAGTCTACTTGTCTGGAGAGATATAGCCTGCGATCTTTCCAATAAAACAAAACAAGAAGGTTAATAACTTATTTCCAGAAATTTAGCCTTGTGGATATTTTCCATGTACTGTGATTTGATATCATGATGTGGATATATTTGGACAGTGAGATTGCATGTGGACCTAATCTGTCGAGCTGGTGGGGGCCGCATTAGTGGGCGCCCAGCATGGAACGAAGTTGTCGCATCAAGTGCAAGGTAATGATAGAATGGATGCTGGATGGAAGTCCGTTACTTCGGTAACACGGAAAATTAAGACGGCTTTCTAGCCGACTCAGCCGGATAAGTATACCTTGGATGTTGTTGATAGCCGGGGCTGAAATTACCAAAACCCCCCATAGACCCTGCCTAGACTTCCTTGAAATCGTTGGGCTTCAAACTAGCCGGCCTATGATAGATTTATTTACCATCGCTGAGAGACATATAGGTAACATAACCCTGCTACGCGTCGCTTTGATCCAGAGACGCTGAGGAAAGGCTGCGCTACAACTGTTCCATCTTGCTGGAGGTGGTCCAGTATGTATCTTGAGATGGAGAAAAGTTCAATCAACTGACACCGTGCAGCGACTGTAATCACGAATTTCATGGATCAATTTCGAAATATTCCTTACAGGAATATCAAGTTTCAAGGGTTTTTGTTTGGTTGTAGCCTTGCTAGCGCTACTCCGAAGGCTCGGAATGAACGTCGGCGTAGATGAACTCCGTCTTGCGACTGCGCCGCGCGACCACGCGCTCATCGTTAAATACAGGGGATACAGGGGAGGGTGAGTCAATACAGACCACAGAGTCCATAAATTCATCACCACACAATGGTGTTAAGAACAACTCTGCTCCTCGCGAGCCACCTTGCGCTGGTAGCAGCATACCCGAAAGTTGAAGAGTTCGACTGGACCACCATCAATGCCTCGACCGCGCTGGACTACAGCCCGTGCTACAACGCCACCCACAAATGCGCCAAGCTAACAGTGCCGCTCGATTGGCTGGACACGAGCAACCCGAAGCGCGTGACTTTGGCCATCATCACGCGGCCGGCCACTGTCAATGAGTCGGATCCTACATTTGGAGGCACCATTATCGTCAACCCCGGCGGCCCATCGGGCTCGGGCGTGGACTTCGTGCTCCGCGCCGGCGAGGTCATTCAGCGCACGGTAAGCTCCGATACTCACAAGTTCGAGATCCTGAGCTTCGATCCCCGTGGTGTCGGCCTCACGGAGCCCTTCTCGGACTGCTACCGCGATGAGTTTGCGCGTGCAACCGGGACACTCATTCAGCGCGGATTAGGGGCGCCTGATGAGGGCGACCATGTCGTGAGACGGCTATACAGCCTCGCTCAAGCGTTTGGGGAGCTGTGTACGCATGGGGCGGACGGCGAGGATGACATCAAGTACTTTATGTCTACCAGCAGTGTAGCACGAGATATGGTCGAGATTGTTGACAAGCTTGCCGAACTACGGAATGATGAAGAGAAACAGCAGCAGACCATGGGCCAAGAAGCTAACGAACAGAGGCGCCTGGAGTTGCGGTCAGGTGCCAATGCAGTTGACTCTACACCGCGGATCAATTACTGGGGCTTCTCATACGGTACAGTGCTGGGCAACTATTTCGCGTCCATGTTCCCCGGCAGGGTTGGCCGCGTGGCGCTCGAAGCTGTCGAGGATGTTGACGACTACTACGCTGCAGTGAGTCTACAACATACCCTGTCTCACACGCTGAGCACTCCCCATATCCCATCTCAGGGACTCGGCAACTAACCAATGCATGCACAGGCTTGGAGCAACAACCTCCCAGACACGCAGCAAACGCTGAACCACTTCTGGGAGACCTGCTTTGCGGCTCAAGGACGCTGCGCACTCTACAAGTCAAGCGACGAAAGCCCCAAGTCCATCGAGGCGCGTGTGCGTGATTTCTTAGACTCGCTGGAGACCTCTCCAGCTCCATATATCCATCCGAGCGGCATAGTGGTTGCCATCACGCCATTGGACGTCCTCAAAACCCTTTTCAGGCCTCTTTATCAGCCACTAAGGGACTTCCCCGAACTAGCCGAGACACTTGCTGCCGCCATGGACGGCAACTTTACGCAGATCTACGGCGGCCTAGAGCTGCCCACGCCGGACGAGAGCTGCCCGCTGCGCATCCCTTCGTCCTACACTTGGCACGAGGACGCGCAACAGGCCATTGCATGTGGCGACGGTATATCGCAGAACAATCTCACGGTCCCCGAATTCTTGGACCACCTCGCACGGCTTGAGCAAGATAGCCCTGACTTCGGCCGACTATGGTCTGGCATTCGGCTGTCGTGCGCGGGCTGGAAGTTCCGGCCCAAGTATCGCTTCTCGGGACCGTGGACGACGCCCGAGGCGGACTCGAGTCTCGTCGAAGGCAAGCCGGCAGCGCCACTGCTGATCCTCAGTAGTCGGTACGACCCCGTCACCCCGCTGGCAAACGCACACAGAGCGGCCGAGAGGCATCCTGGCTCCAGGGTGCTTGTGCAAAATAACGTAGGACATGGCAGTGTGCTCTCTCCGGGTAAGTGTCGAGAGGATCATATCAAGAAGTACTTTGCGACGGGCGAGCTGCCTCCTGAGGGTACAGTGTGCCAGCCGGACTGCACGCCGTTCCAAGACTGTCCGCAGTTCACTGGCGCTTTTTCTTCTGCTAGCACGTCCCTTGAGCCTTTGAAGGCGTGGAGTCCTCGTGCACCGCTCGGGGTAGGATTTTGAGTATAAGCTCGCAGAGGCACTCGAAAAAATACATGTACAAATAAATGAATACAGCGATGGTCCAATTCACCTTGCTATTGCTCAAACAAGAATGTTATGTCGTATCTCTTCAGGTTCAACTCATGCAAAACTCATTAGCGTCATTAAGTCAGATCTAAAAGACAAATGGAGCATCAACAGCCAGGCATACTGGGTAGGTCGGCTTTTCTCTACGACGGTGGGAGCGCGCGTCGCGATGGATGACACTTGGTTCCCTACCTTACCCATATATGTAGGTATCTGCGCCAGCGTCGAGGGCGGGCGAGTCTTATTTGTTCCGCAGACTCGGTAACGGCAAATCCAGTCTTGAGGGACTCCCTCTTCTCCCTGATGACGATTGGGTATAGATGGCTCAGCTCTGGAGTTTGTACGTCTTAGTCCAACATGGACACCAATTCCTGAGCACCCAACCTCTTGAAAGATCGGCTGGTCATGTCGAAGAGACTGAGCTTAATAAAGCAGTACTTACGCAGGTATTCAGTACCTCGGCCCTTGTTTATTCCATGAATCATATAGCATTCAAGGTCAACTCTTAGATATCTTCTTCCACACATGCACTGGCCTGGAGAAACCCTCCTCTTCCCTTTCCACCTCGAGGATCCTGTCAAATCCCTGCGCCCTCAACTCCTCCTCGAATGGTGGCTGGATCTTGATCGTCTTGTACGTCTCTCTTAACTCCTTGTTCTTCTTGGAGGCTCGTTGGTAATTGCTCATCGGCTGGGGCTCGACGACCAAATGACCGCCCTCGTTGAGTATGCCGTGGATATGCGAAAACAACGACAGCATTCCCGCATCGCCATTGTTCAGATGTATCCATTTTGTCACGGAGAGGAGCAAGACGACGTCGAATGTCCCAAGCGCCGTGCCGGTGTAGGCGGCCGTGTCCACGAAATCAAAATGCTCAAACGTGCAAGGACCGTTAGGGTATGCCGCTTTCGCTTGCTCAATCAGCCAGGGGTCGATGTCGACACCGACGGACAAGGCGGCGCCGCAGTGGGCAATGGCTTCGTAAGTGAGTTTCCCAGCATTGCACCCTAGGTCGAGGACGCGCGCATTGCGCAGGATGTCGGCGGGGAGGATCGAGAGGCGTTCGTCAGGGACGGTCGGCGCGCGGAACTTGGCGTAGTATTGGTGGTAATTTCCATGCCGTGCTAAGAGGTGAGTCTCCTTGTAGCGCTGGCTTCTGGAGGGTTGCTCCTCGGTGACGGCGGCCGGAGTTGGTAGGGCATGATCGTCTGGCATATTGACGTTCTTAAGAAGGTAAAAAATGGATGCGTTAAAGCATGCCCCTCCACCAAGCTCCAGGGTTGCGTGTGGCAGCGGCGCTAACCGTGGGGCATGCGCCGGAACCCAGGGCATGTGCTTACAGCACATTGGATACTCGAATTGGATCGTAGCGGCAACCCAAGCTACTTCCGGACTTGATACAAGCTACATTGTATACAATGTATTGAACATGTCAATTACATTGTGTTGCTAAGATGGCCGACAAAGCACCTACCTCTCCGGATATGAACAATTGAAGATGACGAAGGGCTTTTTAGTGAGTCTGACTTTTGCATGATTCGGTACAGTCGAGGCCCATCAATTTAAGCTAATGATTCTTCTTCTCTAACCTAGGTCGCTCCCTAAATTAACATTCATTATGATAGGAAAAGTAGGTCTGAATTACTGGAAAGGGTACGTCATAGTTGATATCAAAATCCGTCTATAAACGTCTACCATACGCAAGTGAATAAATGCATGTCAACAAGTATATCTTAAGTGGTAGTCGTGCTAAATTCCCGATTCCCGACAATCATTCTGCTATGCTGGGCCCCATGGCCGTGGCACCTCCAGGCTCCTATGTCTGCCTATTCCGCATCAGTCATATCATCCCCACCGCTCCACCATCCCCGACAGTTGTCATCTACCTTCAGCGAGGCCGACACCAAGAATGGTTGTCAAAGCCCGGATCGCAATAAAAAGAAAATGCAGCAGTCCACGGGTGAAGAGTCCAGAGCAGCTGAGAATCTCAGGTCTGTGCTGGGTACACTTCCACCAGTTCAACAGTGGTCAAGTGCGACTATCCAAAGCCTGAAATCGCCAGTCAATAGCAGAGATGACCGAACGGAGTGGCTGGAAGAACCTGCATGGACACGGAGGGTAGTCAACATCATCCTTGCCTCGGAGGAGGGTTGGGACTGGCGGAGATTAAAGATTTGTCCGAACGCAGATTATTTCTCGTTGCCTACTCATGTAAGTCGCATCAGTTGATGCCCCATGCAACAGAGTGGCCACACTGACAAAACAGTAGACAATTTCGTTACTCAACGCCATGTTCCATACTAGTGCTCTTGATGAGGCAAAGGCACGCATCGAAGCAGGCGATTACGCCGCTGCTCTGAATTTATTCCCCGTAGCTGCTGGACGCAGTGGCTATCCATCTTCCACATAGACCATTCCAGCGATGAAGACTTTTCATTATATAAGACGTGCTGGGACAGTTTTCTGGAGATGGAGTTCTATGTTCCAGAAGCTCTCGACCAGGATGACGTTACCTGGTATTGGGTCGACGATAAGGAGAAACTTGACGGGAAAGGTCCTCGTGAAACTTGAAAGTAAGAAGAACTTCTCTATATTGCAGTCAAGGCGCTTACTTTTCCATGGAATTTTTCGTGGTCTCTGTACTACCACCTTCCCACCCGGGCTACGCAATATTTGGCTCTGCCTGATGGTGGACCGCGTGGCAATAGAACCCATGCTCCGGGTCTATGGTCCGCCAGCAACACGGCTCTTCACATGGATTCCATCATGTCCCAGGAGAGAGGATATTTCGTTCTGCCGTACATCACCGCAGTAAGTACTTATTGGGCCGAGGATAGTTCAAACAGAAAAGGACGTGGCGATCAAACCCAAGGTTAGATACAGGATGCGCCTCGGATCGGTGACGGAAAATACCACGGACATTTCAAATGTGCAGTGCGCAGCTTATTCCAGCTTTGGCAAAACGAGCAATGCCTATCTTCACAAGAATATTACCCAAGGGATGGAAACATCTGGGGTTATCTTAGTGGGTTCGTCTATGAGCCACCGAGTTCTCTTCGTTAACAAAAGACTTAACGAGAACACTGCAGATGACTCGTCGTGTACCAAAAGAAGAATTTTACAGTCGATGCAGAGTGAATATATGATTTAATAGTTTTCACCATTGCTACCCTTGAGTCAACGCAAGCCTCGAATTTATGTGTCCTTCTGAGTCAACCACTTCTGCCTAGGCTGGGCGGTGGACACAAAGAATCTGAGGAGCCACGGACGCGCCCCGCCACGCGATACTGGCATATCTGGCCAAACGTCAGCAAAGATATTTACGCAGGCGAAATAGGTTTTTCAACGAGTAACTTGTGAGATACCCCCAAGATTTCATTCGAGCAGCTATTGAATACCATTTGCTGGCAGAACCTGCGCCCCTTTGGCAACTTTTACGATGCCTTCTCGAGCTTGTATCGTTATTTCATCAATCCTTCCGCTAGCCATCTTGGCTGCCCTTCTTCATTGCGTTCATGGCGCCTCAGTCACCTCCAACGAGCCCATGTGGGATGCAATATATGGTCCAGTCGTCGCTATTGTAAGTATTCCATCCTGACGGTTGGCGACGACGAGAACTGATGCCCTACAGGACATAGGCAAAGTCGAAATCCCCGCCACATTTCATTTAAAGCATTGTCTTTCGCGATCAACTCGCTAACTGAAATGGCAAGACCAATTGTCGCGTAGCATTTTCCGCCTCACCTTACGACGGAGAACCCAGACTACTTGAATCGATGCCGGCATGTGTAGCGTTCACAGACAATGGGGTGGTCACTGGCAACGGTGCGCGATGAAATGCCAATCTTAGCAGAGCGTACTAACGGTATGAAGACATTGAAACGCAAATGATCAGTGATCCATCAAACACGATATGTGGAGTCAAATCCCTACTTGGTCGCAAATGGTCGGATCCAGAACTTCAATCCATAATAAACGGACTGGACTACAGGGTCGTGGAGAAAGATGACAACCCCATGATCCTGGCCAATATCAACGGCACCGAAACCATGATGTCACCAGAACGTGTCCAAGGATTTCTGTTCCGTAAAATGAAAGCTATTGCTGAGGAATTCCTCGAGCATGATGTTACCAACATCTTCGTTCCAGTGCCGTCAAATTACAATGAGGTTCAGCGGCAAGCTGTAAAAAACTCGGCGCTTGAGGCAAATCTTACAGTTCTGCGTTTCATCGAAGATTCTTCAGCTGCTATCATGGCGTACGGCGTGGATAGGACCGACGACGAAAGACTTGTTCTCGTTTACGAAATCGGTACATCAGGCAGTCATGCTTCCGTGGCCAGCATTGAACAGGGCTTCATTGAGCCCATGGGCACTACCATTGATTCCTTTGGTGGAGAGTTCTTCACCAATCAAGTCGCCGATGTGTAAGCCTGAGTTCTCTTCAGCCACTGGGACTATTTTAGTAACTCGTGACAACGTATAGCTTCATGGCCGATTTCGAGCAACAACATAAAGTCGAAGGCCAACGCACTGATGAGTCACTCAGGAGACTCCGCGACGCAGTGGAGGAAGCCAAACAAAATATTTCAACCGAAATCGCCTCCAAGATTGAAATCGTTGACCTAGTTGGCGGTTTGAGCTTCGTCAGGGTTCTGGCTGCATCGGATTTCGTGACAATAAACGACGCATACCTTGATCTAAAAGCGGTTCGACAGCTGCTTGATGGTGAGTCGTCGTATGGCCATATCTGGCATAAAATCTGCACGACCTGACGATCTCTATATGTGATAGATCTGAGTTTGAGTGCCAAGGACATCGACGATGTGATACTTGTTGGCGGTTCAGCCCATATTCCGGAGGTGAGACCAGTGGCGGTAATTGATAGAAACGGGATTCAGCTAATTCCTCCGTTCAGATCCAAAACCGATTGGAAGGTTTCTTCGAGGGGAAATGCCCCCTGCAGGGCATCAGTCTAGACGATGCTATCGTCATTGGCACAGCTATGCAAGGCGCCGCTCTCTCGGCGGAAGAGCCGACTTCAGCATGCTTTTTCGGTATAGATAGCTACCCTCTCTCAGTTGGAGTTGTGAGCTACCCTGTTCGTCTAAATCACTATTCCAGAACCATGCTAACATGATCCAAACAGAACACGGCTGGTGGGATCTTCAAGAGAATTATACCCCGAAAGACTCTCTTACCAGTGCGAAGAGCACAGAATTTCACGACTGCCGTTGACGGCCAGTCAAGCATGCTCATCCAAGTATTCGAGGGTGAACGTATGTTCACCAGAGACAACAGGTTGTTGGGCGAGTTTGTGATATCGGGGATCCAGCCAGAACCCAAGGGAAATGCTACCATAGAGGTTGCGTTTGACTTAGGAGTAGGTATCGTTTCAAAATCCCGTCTTAAGAGGATCACGGACCAACCACGCTTTGACAGCCATACGGCACTCTCGCAGTAATTGCCGTTGACAAGCGTTAGTGAAAACAAACCTAGCTCTCAAGTGTATTATGCTCATTCTGAATTAGATACTGGAAACAAGACGAAAATGGTGATGGTTTGTATAACACATCCGTTGGCGCATATGGGTTACTTACTACCGTTTGAAGGATATTCTGGAAAGGGATCGAGTCCTTGATCAGGGCTTTGAAATGCAATATGGTGACATATTTGCGGACGCAGAGTATGTGTAAAGCATTAGACAGCGTGAAACCTGCTCAGGTTGTGTACTGACGTTATGATACAGAGAGCATGCGGACGAGGATCAAGTGCTGCGCGAAATCATAAGAGCCCACCTACAGGTCGACAATGCTATTCCAGCACCTGAGGGCCTGACCGGAGCCAATGCGCCACAAAGAGACGAGCTTTGAACTCGAGCGTGAGGGGATACATTGACATTGATTGCCAGGAAGGTCAGCCGAGGATTGTCATAATCCTTGTTTTATTTCTAGCGCGATACAGACAACTTGGATTATAATAACTTAAATGAATCCCGTATTGTGTTGTGTAGAAAGAGCTGAAATTTTCACCGATCCTACTGGAGAAGACCAATCAACTTCATGACAAGTTCGTTTTCCGGGGATACACCGACATCTTGCCGCTATACCTTGCTGCCCTAGTAATTAGATGATTCTAAATATTCCCGGCTTGATGCCGTTCTCCTTTAATGCCTCTGGCGTCTATAATTAAGATTATCTAATTAATATATCATAACTGAGTCCTTCATTCCGTTAATTCGAATCCGTCATCCATTCCTAATCAGTTGCCGACGGCTTGTGTGGAGCGTTAAGGGACTCCGAGCTGGCCCTGTTACCAAGAGACTCCAAAGGCTGGTAAACGTACATGTCCGGCCTATTGTTCTCCTCGCTCGCCTTGGCCGCATTGTACCTCTTGAAAGCGACCTCAACGAGCGCACCCACCTCTCTCCGATCCCTGCCAATAATTCCCACCGCCAACAATGCTTCCGTCTCTTCGATCCAGTCTTGAAGCTTTCTGTACCCCATCTGGTCTTTACCGAGACGTTGCGGCTGTCCCGACCCCTTGATCAACGCTAGCACACCGGCGACGATGGTGTTAACAGCGCCAAGGATGGTGATCTGCAGTGTATATGACGATGCTGTAGGACCAAGCGCTGTGAGAGCAGCGCCAACAACGATCTGTGATAAATACAAGACATATTGTAACGCCGTCATTAAGTCATGCTGTAAATGTTTGCTGGTCTGTGCGTCGAGGACTAATTTGTATATTCCTGTTGCTGTTTTCCGACCTTCTTCTAAAGTCGAATTGTCGGCGTTGCTTTTCGCCCAGTTAATTCCGACAGCCTTTCGGAAGATGATGAGGTTTTCGTCGTTCGGGCCACGCACACCGAGACCCAGCGGTAGGCCCCAGGACATATTGGTGTCCACCTTACGGGGTGGCCCGGGAGTTGGTGGGTTTGTGTTGGATGCCATTGGCTTTGCCTCTAGTTTGTTATCAGCTTTTGGCGCTGCTGCTGCCTTGTCGCTGACTACCGTCGAAGTAAAAGAGACTTGTGCGTTGGTGTTCTTGGTTGACGGACTGAGGAGTGGTGAGTTGACGTCTTTCTTTGGAGATGACATGATGCTGGACGGCATCGACGAGTCCGTCTCATATAGTGTGTGGTTTTCTAAGTCCGTGTTACGTGTAATACAGTTTGTGCTGCCAGTGCGATGTACTCTTCGAGTTCGTGTTGACTTTGGATTGCACGAGACAGTTGGGAACAAGAAAGAATCGATATGTCAAATCATGTCTCAACAATAACGAGCATTTCTGTGGGCGCTACAACTACATATACGAATTTATTAACTCCAACTTTTTGACGCTGATTATTCCCAGAATAGAACCCGTGGCATTGCAGGGGCTTGTACGGTCAGCAGCCAAAAGTGGTGTCTGAGCTCAGCCAGCAGCCTAAAGGGGCAATCCATCTCACGCACCATTCGCTGAGGATTGTGGTCACAACACAAGGCTCCAAACTGCTTACCGAAATACGAAAGCTTCCATTCGCCGAGCTTCGCCACTCTTTCTCTCGGTACTGCACTCCGGGTGGCGTGCATGCGTCCTGCGAATGGTTTCTGCGGCTCGACCATGAGTGTCAGCAGATACCCCGTGACTCAGAACAGGATGCGCATGTCAAGTAGGACTGTGTAAGACGGTGTGTGAAGTTGCGGCTCAGCGGTCACGAATGTAGATTTATGTTGTAGCACCGTGGTGCGACATGACACTTCGAGTCTTCTGTTGCAGTCGACTCTCCCACGTGGTACTAGTTAAAGCCCCAAGGCGGGCTGACCGAAGATGCCTGTGAGCTAGGCGTCAGTCATCGAAGAATTGTGCCACTCGAAAAATGACTCGGCTGCTGAACAAGGTATGTAATGATGTTCAACGGTTAAATCATCGTTTGTCAGGCTATGGGGGGGGGGGGGGGGGGGGGGGGGGGGGGGGGGGGGGGGGGGGGGGGGGGGGGGGGGGGGGGGGGGGGGGGGG